>CM062819.1:1229453069-1230053069 GCA_031772625.1 Pinus tabuliformis | reverse complement strand
AATGATCCATACGTTTACCAATATATTCCAGCCCTCCCCTACCATTGTGCCATGTGGGAACTAGTGGAGTCGGACATATATCAACCAGATAATTCTCATAAAAAAGGGTATAGAGAAAATCAGATAGTGGATCCATCTGTCCATTGGATCCCCAAACTTCATTCCTGGACAATATCATGTTAAAATCTCCTACAATTATCAATGACCCAATATTTAGAATATTAGAAGTATGGACCCGCTACCAAAAACATGCTTGTCAGCATAAGGGGCATATATATTCCAAATGTGGACTCACTCCATAGAACCCCTAATACATCCGGACAGTAAAATGCCTGCAAAAAATCTATAGGCACGAAAATTGGCCCAGCAGGGATCCCATAGTGCCACAGAACCCCTCGATAAACCACAAGAGTTTGTGGCCACTATGCACCAGTGAGGATAGATAAACTGAAAATATTCAAGGGACCTAACAGAGTCAACCATGGTCTCCTGGAGAAGAATTATAGATGGACGAGTAGTGTGGAAAAGGTGGTAGAGAGAGAGTCTTTTTGCGGCGTCCCCTAGGCCGCACATGTTGAGGGATAGGATAGTCATGGAGGACTGGATATGGGGGGCATAACGTCTCTAAGGGCCCCAAGAGAAGTGCCAAGGACATGAATGTCATGTAGACCACCGTCATCAAGGTTTAATTTTTTCCCAGACCCTCCCCGCTTGTGTTTGCTGCCCCGACCATTACCCTTACGATGAGTGGTGATATTTTTAGCAGACGCAACATTGACCAAAGGGGGTAGAATCTGAGATGAGCCTTTGTGAACAGTGAGAGCCAAAAGGTCCATGACTGGATTAGCTTTAAGAAATTCGAGGTCACTGTCCATCGAATTATATGGAGAAGGAGGAGGAAATGGTAGTGGAGGAGAGGAGAGCTCAGGGAAAATTTTAAGAACCCCCCCTAAATTTACATGTATAATAAATGGGCGAATCTCCATGGTATATAGGAAAAATGGAAGGCGATTTTATCAATAATATAATATGTATATATAATTTTTTGGCGAATCTCTCACCAGGCATGGCGAATATTTTACTCAACTATAAAATCTTGTGTTTATTGAATACACAAATGAAATCATTGCATTTCTTTAAAATATCTTTTGAAATCAAAATTACCGAAATTACATATCGATAACCTAGTGGGTGTAGGATAAAATTCACCCGTGCCATTTACAGAAAGCATGAGAAAAAACCTAATACTATATATAAAACCAAGAAAAATTCAAATTCATCACTTTTAGGGACCTCGTAACCACCCTGCCAATACACAAGTATGTTCTTGTTTTCAATTAGAAAAATTACCCAAATTACAATCTGTTTACTCCAGCATATGTTGGAAAGTTATAGAAGGATGGCTAGTGCAATCAATCCATTCCTTTTAGCCCTGGATTTGTTTCAGTTTAAAACAGAAGTATACAAATATACTTGTCCAATGTCTATGCTTTAACCATTCACCTTAAGATGTTTTTACAATATATTTTCCTAAGTCTATTTAATATCTTCATTATCATAAAAACCAACCTATATCCATCTTAACTCCACATCTACCACTCTTAGGGGGATGAAATCTATTTATCCCTCTGAGCACTTGGTAAACCCATAATTAAGATGGATCTAAGATGATAGAATTTCCCCTTTAAATAGTCTATGCTCATATGAATACCATGGTATTACCATGGGTCAATACCATGGGTTATCATAAACCTGGAGCTTAACAATTACTGTTAGTAATTTATAAAAATTAATAAAATTAATAGTTGATTTTTATTTTATTTTTTATTTTAACCAAGCTAAAATGTTTAACATACATTAAATTACAACATCCATTTTTACTCTTGATCGGATCAAATATTTTTTCACTCTATGCTAGTTTGCATATCACGATATTTGATACCTCTCGGGGGTTAGTAGATCCAGAGTAAAGATGGATCTATGTTGGTTTAATTCCCCCATTTAAATAGGCTACATTCCAGGTGAATACCATGGGTCAATACCATGTGCCATTTTGGTGAATACCATGGGTCAATACCATGTGCCATTTTTATTTTTATTAATACTAATATTAGAGTTAATAATATTTTTTTGCATGGTATTAATAACAATCTAGTCCATGGTATTTGTTCCATAGTATTTTGCCCATAGGTTTCACCTAAATATAACGCATTTTTTGAGTGTCCGTAAATATAAGGTGACTTATGGAGTAAATATAAAAAAATGTTTTATTTGTTTACCATACCTCTGGTTTATTTATATTTTTATTAATTTACCATACCTCTTTTACAAATATGGTATTTGGCCCATAGGATTCACTTAAATACAACCTCTTTCTTGAGCCTTCATAAATAGAACGAGGATCATGGACTAAATATAAAAAGATGTTTTATTTATTTACCATGCGTCTAGTTTATTTATATTTTTATTTATTTACCATAAGTAAGTATAAAAAGATGTTTTATTTATTTACCATACCTCCACTTTACTTATATTTTTATTTGTTTACACCCTTGCATGTATATAAGGTGACTTATGGAGTAAATATAAAAAATGTTTTATTTATTTACCATGCCTCTCATTTATTTATATTTTTATTAATTTACCATACCTCTTTTATAAATATGGTATTTGGGCCTTTGGCCCATAGGATTCACTTAAATAAAACCTATTCTTGAAAATGGGCGAATGGATTCACTTAAATAAAACCTATTCTTGAAAATGGGTGAATGGATTCACTTAAATAAAACCTATTCTTAAAAATGGGCGAATGGAAGGTTGTAACTCCTAATTTCAGGGGCTAAATTTACCTTTTTTACCCTCTCCCTTAAAATAAGATGGGCTATTTGAGGTAATTTGTAAAAATGTACTATGATACAAAATATTCGCCCACTAAAAATTTAAAACCCCTTAATTTCGCCAAAGGGCGAACATTCGCCCCTAAAATTTTCTATGGGAGAGATGGTCCAACGAGGATGGGATAAGAGTAGAGCCAGGAACAGGAGTCCATGACGGCTCCAGAATGTCCTCAGCACAATCTAAGGTGGTAGAATAAAAACATCATCCAGAGCGAGAGATGTAGAGGGGAGGTCAGAACGAGTCAAGGAAGGATTCATACACACCGAGGCAAAGTAAAGGCCATGGGGAGGAATTAATTCCTCCTCACGAGAAGAGTAATAAGACCGAGAAGAGGTAGATGTCAAAATTTTCAAATGTTGAGAAGGAGCATTAGATGAGGTACCTTGGTTTGATCCCATCTCAGGCATGAAGCCATCCAATTCTAGCTCACTAGTATTGCAGTAACTGTCCCACCGTTTGTCTCGGGAATGCAGGTGACACCGAGGACATTTCTCCAGAAGATGGCCCATCTTGTGACATAATAAGCACCAGAATGGGATGCCCCAATAGTCAACACGTTGTATAAAACGCAGGGGTCCCCATTCCAAGATCATCTTCGCCGTCAAGCTGCCCGCATAATCCACCTCCACCAAAATCCAAGCGATCCACTTGTCCCGAGCCCCCAACACCCTCAGATCCATGTATATAAATTTACCCACAGTGTTTTTGATCGCTTCTAGGGTTAGTCTAGTCCAGAACTCCAGTGGCATACCAAGAAGCTTCACCCAGATGTATTTGTTCTAAGGGATATCTCAGACGGGGTTAAATCCAACATACCACCGATTAAGTTGTAAGAAACCTCTACCCCGCAACCATGGATGTGTGTCTTGGGGCCATGTGGCCTATGTATGCGTGTCCCACGTGGCATCCGATGAAGGTCGAGAGCCCCCACCCTCTACCATTTAACCATAAGTAGGAACATAGGTAGGGTTTCATTTGTTTGAGTTATAACACTAATAGTGATTTCATCCTGAGGAAAGGAGTATGGTAGGTGTGTAGCTAATGTGTGAATCAAGGTTATGATGTTAGTGAGATTATTGATTCAATAGTTTACCTCATTGCTAAGGCATAAGAAGAAAGTTACAAAGATTTAAACACATTAATAATAGTGGCTAGACTATTCAACAACTATGATGTCCACTATTTAATTATATTTTTCTATCCTCAAAATAAATTTGTAAAATATAATATTGAAAAAATATTTTGAATATAAATTTATAAAATATAATATCTATAATTTCTCCCATGAATAAATATATACCGCGTGAACTTCAAACCAAAATTCCTAGCACCATGAACAATCTATGCACCATGAACATCGAGCCAAAATTACAAGTGCACTCATTAAAATTTTTAGAAAAAACAAAATCTAAATCAATTTAAAAATGCTCAGAAATGGAAATGGTCTTTTAATAAAAATAAGTTAAATTTAAAGTTTAACCCAAAACAAAAGACTGATTTTAATGAAAAATGTGAATTTATACATTACTACAGTAAATCAACATTGACACAAGAGGAACGTCTTTTTTTTTCCAAGGAAAAAAACGGTAACTTTTTATTAAAAAGATAATGAAAAGTTACACTAGCAGATGCAATGAAGCATTCCATATGATGCCGCAAGGGCCCGAGTGCTTTCGCACCCCACGCAACGTTAGAGAACTAACGTGCACAAAGAATAAGAAAAGAGAAAGAGAGGAGAGAGAATGAGAGGGGCAAAAACTGAAATCCGGTAGTGAGGAGGACTCACGCCTCAAGTTTTCCGCCCCTTTTTCTTTTCGACCTTACGCCACTCTCCTTGAGAGGGCTCGATCGAAGCAATGACTAACTGTTTCTCTGTATTCTGTGAACCATATTCTTTGTCTGAATCTGAAGTGTCTGAGTGGTGGTGCCGTTTGATGCCTCCCGGACTAGGATCCATGCTTGTCTCCACTGCCTTGTTGTCTGATGAGATTCCTTTCTGATTCTCCATTTCTTGAGCTACCTCAGTTTTCTCTGCTGGGATTTCTTCCTCTGCTGCTTCTGATTCTTCATCATCTGAATCTGGAGGAGGAAAGTGCCATCCTTTCCTCTGCTTCCCTTGCTGCTTCTTTTTATACTTGACTTCTGGACACGAGCTTTGTAAATGTCCTGTCTGCCTACAGGTCCTACATCTGAAAGCAGTGTTTTCATAATCTAGTACCTGCAACCAGTTCTGTTGTTTGTAGATCAACCTTATATTTTCTGGCAGTCCTTTACTTAAATCTACTTCCACACAGATACGTGCGTAGGTGTAGATCCTTTCATCGATCCTTTCCAGATCTGTTTTGATGTACTTCCCTATGCTGTTCCCAATGCCTTCCAGCACTCGTTCATCCCAAAAGTGCAAAGGAAGATTGTGTAGTCTAACCCAGACAGGCATTTTGGTTACAGTCATTTTATTTGGATCGAAATCTGGGAACCATGGGGTCACGAACAGCCCCGATGTTCCCCAAAACCATGGCCCGGTACTGATGACTGTATCTCTGACTTCCTTGGATGTAAATCTTACTATGAAGAAACCCTTTGAACATAAATGAATATCACATTCCATGGTCCAGCTGGTGAAGATCCAGTGGAACAGATCCTGAGGTTTAGGCCAAAAGCTGTTGAACCGGCAAATTAGAGCTTGCGTTTCATAGGACTTGACGAAATCATCAAGCCCTGAAGAATCTAAGTTTAAAGCTGGGACTTGCTCTGACTGGTCTACTATGTATGGTCTGGGCGTATGTCCACCTTTATCTGGAGAGAACCCTGAATTCCTGCTGCCCTGTAAGATGTTTTTGTATGATCCCTTTGGTTGATGCTGGTCTGCAGCTTTTTTCCCTTTGTCTCCTCCTGAGGAGCTTGTCTGTCCCTGAGGCAGAGCCCCTCCTCTTAGTCTGAGATTTAAGATAATGATTGATCCTGGTCCGATCTCATAGTTTTCCATCGATCTGCAGTCTTGGAGGGACCGTCTACCACTGACCAGATGTTGAATCTGAACAGGGTATCCCATTTCTGCCCATATTTGGTGTTTCAGCTGCATGGAGGTGATTCCTGCATGAACCCACACTAGACGAGATTTCCCCTGAGGGGGTTTTATCAAAATCTGAAAACAATTAGTTTTTACCTGCTCTGTCTGCAAGCAAAAATCCAGATCTGGGCCTGTTTTTGTTCGTTCTTCCTTGTGCATGTCCAGATCTGCAGAAGCTCTGCACACTCCATGGTTATTGCCTTCGATCTGAGTCCTGGGGTCAAACTGTACACGAATATAAGCTAGATCGTGCCGATCTAAGCCTATACTGCAATGTCTGGGTTCATGCGATGAGGGAGAGAGCGGATCTGCCTCGAGCTTTCCCCCCCTACCGTTTCTCTGAGCATTCCTCATTTGACGGGGCCTTTCCTCTAAACGCCATACGCCACAGGGTCTTCTTTGTTCAAGGGCGTAGGTCGAGATCTCGTTCTTTCGCGAGAGAAAACCCTCCTCATTTATCCACGCAGAAAAGAGGGCTTCCATTAAAATCCTCGCTTCACGATCTCGTTGAAAGCTTTTATCTCGTCCCCGTTCCATGATCACTTGATTCTTTATGGCTGCAGCCCCCATAGATACATAGCCGCACAGATCTGGGTAGATTTGTGGCGTTTGACTGCTAAGGACATGGGTTGAAACGAGCTTAACCTCTAAACGCCATACGCCCAGCATGCATCTTTGTTCATGGCCGCGGATAGGAGCCTCAAACCTTCGCAGGAGGAAACCCTTCTTGTATCTCCACGCAGCCACGGTATCTTTCGTTGATGCCTGCACCCCTTCTCGCTGAAGACGCAGATCTGAGTAAATTTGGGCCGTGCGCCTGCGTGAAGCCGACCGTTCCTCTGAGAATGCTTTCAGTATAGACGGCCTTCCAACAATGATCACCGGTTCCCCAGCTCCTAAGCCGCCTTCGGCCCTTGAGACAGGCTTGGGAGCCGTTGCGGCAGCAACCAGAACGCTGTTCGAAACCCTTACCATCGCCATCGCTCCTCCAATCAAATAGGCCATGAATGACAGGGAAGATGAGGAAAAGGATCATTCCGCAAGAGGAACGTCTTGTTCAATTCTTAAAATTAAATAAAAAATAAAATAAATGTGAAAAAATTAATTAAAAAAAATGTAAATAATATTAATAATAAATAAAACTAATATGGAAAACATATGATATGGGCACATGGGCTTGCAGGCTGCCTATGTGCTCCCTCTGGAAATCACAAACTAAATCATTAGCACAAATTTCGACTTAGCAAAATAAACAAAGAGGTACCGTACACGACCTGCATTTGTAAATAACAATAATTGTTCATTTCCATGGGTGTTTTTTCTGCATAGTTTTGAAACATTTCTTATGTATGTATTCAATGGTCTGAAGAGGGCGTCGTTTTCTCCTAAATGGGTGGCTTGAAAATCACCTGGGTATTTTAAGAGTACTTTCCCAATAGTTCACGCAATATGATTTCTTTTCCTTCATAAAAATAACAATCTATACCAATTCATTTGCAATTGCACTCAAAATTCTGTCAATTATTTTGAATGCCAAATTGCTAAGATACCAATAAACGTAATCTGTGTTTGTAAGAGGCTTGCCCAAATTGATGTATTAGAGCAAATGAGTTAAAAGGATGGAGTATCAACCAACAAAGGGTTACATACCTTTAGAAGTGGTGGCCAACTTGCTGTGTTACTGATGAGTTATGAAACTGCTTTTCCAATGGGAGAAGCCTCTGCACCAAAACTCACAGAAAGTTGAAACGTAAGTATAATTACATTTGAATTTTGTATGCATATTTGTTGATATTTGTTGATTTTGTTTTAAGAATAAGAAATTTCAGTTTCACATGTACTTATGCGAATTTTTTTAACGGTGTTTTGTAACTTTCTCAGATTTCTAGTAGTGTTTTGTAACTTCCCTGGGTTTTTAATAGCTAGCCAACTGCATATTTTGTTCCTGTATATGTCTCAGCCATAAAAATCATGGAGAGAAGAATTCGAACCCGCGTGGTAAAACCCTTGTTTGTACCAACACAACAAATTTAAAATCTAAATCCCGTTTTAGTTCTTATACAATGTCTTCTGTCCAGTGTACAAAATGTGCTACATCATTACAGAAATTTTGAGGTCTAAAATGGGCCTCCTAAGAAAAATGTACAACCAAAATAAACTTTATAAGAATCAATAAGATTCAAAATGAGTATGTCAGCCATGGCGGATGATTCACCATTTTTGGAGTAAAAAAAATAAATTAAAAAATAATAAAATAATAAAACTACTTTTTCAACTCGTATTTTCAACTTATCACCCTAAGGCTTTACTCAAATTTCAAGCGAAAGTACTCATTGGATGCAAAATTTAATTCCTCATCCAATGAGTACCGATGTTGTATACTTTCGATGGACCATGTTACATGAGAAATGAGAAATACATGAAAAAATGTGATTGCAATCACGTTTTTCATGTATTTCTCATTTTTCATGTAGCAAAGTCCATCGAAAGTATGCAACATGGTTACTTCTTGGATGAGGAATCAAATTACGCATCGAACGAGTGTTCCTGCTCGAAGTTCAAGTGAACTCATAAGGAGATAAGTTGAAAATACGAATTGAAACAATAATTTTTTTTTTTTTTTTTCTTTATTCTAAAATTTAATGATGTAATGTAATCTTATTTTATTATTTCCAATATTATTTTATAATTTCCTTAGGAAACCTATTTTAGATCTCAAAATTTCTCTGATAGCTACGTACAAACTTGAGTCAGTTATCTTTAATATAAACCCACAATAACACATCCCATGCAAGCCCACCCCAATACATTGCGTCCATCCGTGTAATTACACATCCACCTATAATCATGCACTCATTTACATTCAAGGCCCCGTGCACATTCGGACCACATTCTTTACAAACATTTTATATTAACCCAGTAATGCTAAGTAATTATTTCTTTATAATAAAATTGTGGAGAATATCGTTTCTTAAACTAAGTTGTGTGCTTTTTTGCCTCGCGAAGAGGTCACATAAAAATTCGAAACTCTTCGTTGGCTAAGAAAATGCCTTTTCAATATTTAATAGGTTGGAAAAAAGTAAACTAAAAAAATGTGTTTTAAAACTTTAGATTTAATGATTTGATTTGTGTACATAAACTAATATACCGATACAAGCTAGAGTTGCAGATTAATAAGAATGGCAAGAGCTAACCAGCCTGTTATAGGGCATTAAATGTCTGGTTATATGCATACTCGATAATCCGATAACACAAGCGCGCGGTGATTAGATAAATAAAAAATAATAATGATGTGTTATCGGGTTATCGAGTATGTATATAACTGGACATTTAATGCCCTATAACACGCTGGTTAGCTCTTACCAATAAAAATGCCCCGAAAACCATAAGTTCCTTCCAAGTGTGGCATAGTCCACGACCATTGGTGCAAAAATGGAAATCACTTTTACTTTCGCATGCTTTAAAAATATAATTATTAAAATTGGATATGATTTTCAAGAACTTAACATATTTTCTACTTTTTGAGGTATGCCACTATTTAATATTTTGAAAAGTTCATGTGTTTTTGTAATCTTCACGCATATAGTTAAGTTATCATATTTGTTATAATAACTATAATAAATTGGGCTACAATAATTATAATAAATTACATACCTCAAGCTATAATCAACCTTTCCCGAGACTCTTCCAAGAAGCCAAGCCCACAATTTCTCCCATTAGCGAATGGTACCTGAAAGAGAATCACACCTTCTTCCACATTTCTGCGGTAAGTGTCCTTACCTATTACCAAGATTTGTGATAGACTAGTTGGCTATACAAAATTGGTTTCATTGCAGCCTTGGTTTGTGGAGGTAAGCATGCATTTCCACCACTCCTTTTCAAGTTAAGGATTTATACTTTGAAGAATATCCCATATGCTAGGCTAGAGGTTAAGAACAACTTGGAACTTAAATTCAATGATTTTGAATTTTTTTTTTAAATCGACAATAAAAAAATTAAATTTAAAATTCAAAAAATTAAAATTATATATAGTTTAATTTTTACCAATTAATAAATATTAAATAATTTTAATATTGATTATATATTATATAATTTTATAAAAATTTAAAATCAAATTATTAATATATTAGAATTTACATATAATTTTTTTTAAATTAAGGTTTTATTTATTCATTAAAATAAAAGTACATAGATAGAAAAATGTAAGTAGTCTCACCCTGGTTGGGTTTGTTGACTAATGCTAATATCATATGGCAAAGAAACAATAGTAAAACTAAAGGAACTATTCAAAAATTAACATGCCAAAAGCAACAAAAGACCATCAGATTCAAGAGAACACCTGTGACCATGCTCAATCGTCAGAAGTGATTGAAGCTAGATTGTTTGGCCCAATCCCTGGAGGGGGAGGGGGATGATAGGTACACTACACATGCTGCTCGAAGTGAGCCAACCATGTTTCCAACTTCTCCACCTTTTTAGTTAACAAATTTTGACCCCGCCACACCACCACAATCCTTTCTCGGACATGGCATTGAAAGTAATGTAATTGATTTAGCGTAGCAATGACAACCTCGTGTTCTTCCTTTCTAGCCCTATCATAAACTTCTAAGTGATCCAGAATAGACTGATGCAAATCACAACAAATGTTAGAGTGACTTTGCCATACAACAACACCTACATGACTTGGTCGACGATTCCGACCCCGCACACCTGCTCCATCCCTACGTGCCCCTTTGCCTTTCTTGCCACTACCAATTTCATGACCACCTTGCCCTGCTCTCGTACCACCTCTGCCACCATGAGCTCCTGACCCCACACAGACTACACCACCAGCCACTCATCCACCCCTCTTTGGACTCTCAATGATGTGTCCCTCCAGTGCCACCTTTGCCTTTGTGCTACATACTTCCTAGCTAGACAAAACTCCCCTTCGCTTGGGCTAGGAGCGAGAGTTATGTGACACAGGTCTCATGGTGAGGGCCCAGAGATACACCTCAACAACGAGCAAAAAAACCACCCAACAAGCCGAGAACTGCAGCAGGGCCAAAGACAACCCCGACTTATCCAACAAACGTCTACTCCACAGGGCTGATGACCACCTTTCTCCAATCTGGAGAGTTACAAGCGAACCCATAGATAAGAAATGCGCCAACCCGACTGAGACATTTTCTTCTCTTCTACTAGGGGAAGCACCAGGGAACAAAGCCGCAAACAGAATAACTTGACACCAGAGAACAAACTATAGTCGACCAAATTACCATGCAAAATTCACTTAAGTCGTTGATGGAGGAGAGACACCAGACTATGGGAGAAGAACTTAACACTTTTGTGAATCGTTCATGGTGGAGGAGGTGACAACGGCGAAACCTCCACCTCTCCCAGATTAACCTAGGGCCTAAGAAACCAAACTGACTAACAGAGCTTGGACCATAAGCATCCAGCCACCATACTACCACAACAATATAACATTCCTGAACCCTGACAAGTGCCATAAACTCACTTACCTCTCCAACACTCAAACATGAAGAGAATGAATGAGACTAAGACTTCGCACGCAACACCGTTAAACTCACTGTAAACCATACATAATGTGAGGACAAGGAGTATGTCCTCCTTCCCATCTGTTGAATGTACACTCTCATCGCACATGCGTCTTGCAGACCTTGATGTTCATCACCCCCATCAAGGAATATAATTTAATTAATATATTAGAATTTATATATTACTATATATAAGTTATATAAATTTAAATTATGATTATTAAAATTTTAATCTTAAATCAGGAAAATAATTTTTTATATTTATATATAAACATATTAAAATTTGTATCTCTTTAAGTTATGTAAATAAATATTTTTACATATATTTACTACTTTGACTTTAACTACACAGTCCGTGCCTAGCTGAATCTAATGGAATAAAATCCAAATTTAATAAAATATTTTTAGGCTCGCATTTCTATTCATCTTAAATTTTTCCATTTTGTGGGGTGAATTTAAATGAATAAATTTCATTTGATTTTAGTTTGTGAATTTCGAACTTTAACCTTGAAATTCACCAAACTCGGTGACTTAGCTTCGAATTAGGCCTTGGTATTAGAAAATTAAAAAGCATGACACTCTTAAAGTCGTGGAGAAACAATATAGAATTTTATGGTTCCATTATTTGTATGCTCACCATGAATTCTAGGACAAAGAGTTATACTAGGTGCTCAATCAAATGACGAATTCCTAGAAAGAATCAAAGTATGCTATATAGATAAGAACAAATGAGGAAACATGCCACCCAAGAGGAGTAGAGAAAGAAAATTGAAGAAAATAAGAAGGTAGCAGTCGAATGTAAGAAGATGGAGAGGAACGAGATGCAAAAGAATAAGAAGGAATTTCTCATGGAAAGGAGGAGATCAAGAGAACTTATGAGGTTGAAGCAAAACAAAATATATGGAAATATGAGGAAGTGGTTTACACTAGAGTAGTCAAAGAAGAAAATAAGAAGAAAGTACTAGTGACCCAAGCTAGAGCTACTATGGAAGAGAAGTAGAGACAAGAGGAAGAAGAAAAGAAGGAGGAAGTAAAATGGGTTGCTGAAGGGAAGAATCTTAGGGAATAGCATGAAATGTGAGTATTTGAGGAATAAAAAAGGAATAAAGGATTGGAAGATGCTTGCCACAAAGAGGAAGAGAAACTAGAACTAGAATGGGCTAAAGCAGAGAAGAAGAAATTAAAATTCCCATTAGGAGGAGAGGGAGCACAAAAATAAAGAACCTAACACTCCCACAATTCCAATGCCTATCATCACTAGTAGATTCTTTTGTAGTGTTTATTTATTTTTGCACTCCTATTGTATTTTTCCCATCCCAAATATTTTTCTTGACTTATTCATTTTTCAAGTGAAATGTGCCGAAATGATTCACCACTCTTCACTTCTCACATCTCTATGCACTTTCACACACACATTATGGTTTCCACATTTATGTTACTTATTCATTTTTCCTTATGTGTAGAATGACTTATCAACTATTATTCCACACATAAAATATCTGACACATCATTCTCCTGCATATATAGTCTTTCCACATATACATTATTCCCATACATTCAATTCTTTGCACGAGCCGTTTTTTGCACAACATGTCGTAAACTTACTTTTCCTCTTATGTTCCATACTGAGAATCGTCCATTTGATTCTTTCGAGGCTAAATTAAATCTAATTTAAGGAAGTTCGATCCTTGAGGTGGAAACATGTGCTTGATATTGTGTTACATGAATAATATCTACTTGCACCTTAATGTTGTGTTATGTGAATTATCTACATGTCACGTTGTACCCTTGCACTAAAGGGATTACTTCACTGATCATCTTGATATTGTGTTACGTGAAATATTTCTTGTAGCATCTCTTTAAGACTAGTTGTAAGTTATTAACTTCCATTATCACTCTTGTATGCCCCAATGAAGGTGGTGCACGAAAATGAGATATCCTATTAAAGACCATCAAAACTCAAGGATTAATAGCTAAGACTCCCACTAAGACATTATTTATCCATCACACATATCAAAATACATTAAATAAATTAGTAGTATGGAAACTAAAATAAGGAAGGAGTCAATTTGTGGAGACAAAACCAACTCATTAGCTAGACAAGACAAAATTTCCATTGGTTTATTGCATTCCAATGGTACTAAACTTGGCTCCAAAAGAAATAAAAAGATATAAATATGTAACATAGGGTAGATAAATGCTACATGTGTCACGTAAGTCTTTGACTTCAAAGAGATAGTGCACGAGCATGGAAAACAATTTGACTCGAAGACTAGAACTATCAATCTTAGTTTAGAGAAGAATCCAGTGCTTCTTACTCTAAATATTTTTAGAAGAATTCTAATGCTTCCCAAGCCTAATAAGAAACTTATACTCACCAAAGTAGATTCTTTCTTGCACTCACAAGCATGAAAAAGTGAATATTCTTCAAGATTTTATACTTCCCTCTGGAGCCATCCCGTCTAATCTTTCTTCGATAGGAATTTCTACTTTTCTTGAGCCATATAGAGATTTTTCCTGGTTATTTGCTCGATTTATGTGGCGTGAGTTAAATTCAATGGTTCCTAGGTCATGTTGTATGTTTTTTACTTCTCTTTAAAAATATACCCATGTTTGATTGAGAGGAACATATTTCCAACAAGATTTTGTATCAGCTAGACGACTTCCAAAAAACCCGAAAATTCTACATATGGCCTACCTAGTAATGGGAATAGTCTCATGCAACATAATCCAGTAATTAGCTTGAAAGAATAACATGAACCTAGATAAGAAATCAAATTAATTTTTGTATCCTATATTTTGGAAGCACAAAAATCCATTTCATTTTTATCAATTCCATGATTATTTTGTTTGCGAGTTCAACTATATGCTAACAAGGCAATAGCCTAAAAGAATTTATGATGAAGTAGTGAATTTTTTTACTGGAAAATGGATATACAAGGAAATATAGGACCATACTCTCATCAAGCTATATGGATATCGAGGAAAACCCTTATTTATCCCTCAGTTTGTACTTGATAGATACTTTGTTGCTAAAGTATACAAATAATACCACTCTTGGCTGATTCTATTTAATTAAGAAAAGAAAAAGAAAATACAATTTATTACACTCCCTTTTACCGTAGGAGTTATTACAATAAGAAAATGTTCCCATTTTGCAGAATTTGTTGAGTTGTAGCAATCATTTAATTTTGTTAAAATCAAATCCATCTAAGGATTTGAACTAGAAGGCACCTTTTCTAGTCACTTGGCATCCATGAGATATGCCAATTTATTCACAAGGATCTCAAAAGGAACAAGAGAGAATTAAGTTGGCAATTTTAAAAAACCTACCCTAGTCAACAATGTTGTGACAAAAGAAAGTACCAATACTAAATTAAGAATGATGTAAAGAGGGAAAATGCTTTCAAGTTCTCATCCCACTTACACACCTTAGACTAATTGAAGTTCCTCTTTTGTATAAAGGAGAAAAGAAACAATTTCTACAAGAGGAGACAATAGTGGCCAACATTTTTGTGACAATAATGGAGAAGAGCCACCCCCTTGTGCTTCTCTTGAAAAATCACATTTGGTTTCATCATCCAAAAGTAAAAATCAAGTAAAATAGGGGCACAAAATTTAGAAGAACCCATGGACATGGAAGTAGATAGCATTGTAGTTTTGGAAGGGGTAATGACACGAATTGTTGAATCCCCAAAACTTGTTGAATAACTGAATGCTGAAGAGCCTATCTTATTTGAAGGACACTCTTTAACCATGCAAGATACCCATTATGATAAATCTAAAAAGTGGTTGCAGTTTAAAATGGTGCAAATAAGAAAGAAGAAGGTAGTGAGTCAAATGAAGAGAAAAATAGATGTTTCAAGAGTTGGGACTTCTAGACTCCTGAAAATATATCAAAATACAGGGGATTCTCTTGCTCATTCAGTAACTAAGAAATAAGTTGAGAATTTGAGACTGAAGAAAAGGATACATGAGCTTGAAGAAGCTCTTAGTCGTATACCTTTCTTCATGACTCCATTGTCTATTCAGGCACCCGAAGTATAAATACACTTATCATTCCCTAGAAGATTAGAAAGGAAACACGACTGTTAAGAATAATAAAAAATTACATCGCTATGAACGTTAACTAGGGAATTGAAATTATAGAAGAAGCATGGAAAATTTCTCTCCATTTGAGAAATTTATCTCAAATAATTGAATAATTTTCTGAATATTTATGAAGAGACCTTGAGAATGAACAACAATTTGCTAAAAATGATTTGAAAACATTTGTAAATAAACTCAACTCTCTAAATGAAATCCAAATAAATCAGCAAGGGTTGTCTACTCCAATGAGTATTAAGTAAATCAAAGTAGGTGGTTTGCTAGAATTAAGATGCTCAAGGATACTCTTGTTGAATGTTCAAGCATCGATGGCTATAGACTGTAACAATTCTTCAAAGTCATTCATATTTTTTATGATCTCATAGGCCCCTAAATGATTAGGGACTCCATGACGGTCCCTAAAGATGTCTATCAAAGTATCATTAGAAGTTGACTTTGACAATATTCATTATTTTCCAAAATCCTAGATCAAGAAATGGCTAGTCACATTCGTTAACAAAAACAATGACCAATCTACCAATATTGTGCAGCTGCAGTCAGATGCTAAAGAGATAAAAGATGAGATATTTACTCTGAGAGTGAAGGAGTACTTAACCATCTCACCCATGAAGGAATACATCAAATAATGGAGAAATTTTTATTGAATGAAGTTGTTAACCCATAATGACTTCCTAAGTATTTAGGATAATGAAAAATCAAGGAGCCAACTATATAAATTTCTTCTACAATAGCTTCAAATAGAGAGAATATTCATTCCCCTTATGATCCTTTTACAATTTTATACCTTTATCATTCCTATTTGATTCATGGGAGCCACATCCCAACCCCTTAGGGACGAACACATTTTATTTTAGACTTAAGTAACATGATTTTGTGATTATGTTTTAAGCATTTGACGTTATTTTGAAGCTTCAAGTCTGTAAGTTATTCTTTTTACTCTCATTGAGAGCTTGTTTGGCGAAGGCATGTCATTTCTGATTTTGAAACTTTGATTTTCAAATAAGAAGTAATAATTTCATGAATGTTTTCTTATGTGCCTATAGTTTTAGATGTGTGAAATTATTTTATAGTTCTCTAAGTATTTGGACCAATACTTTCTATTTCTATATATTTAATTTATCTTCAAATATGTTTTCACATGTATGTTTATGGAAAACAATGTGGAATGGATTTGTGAGTACATACTTTATTTTTCTATCATTTCATTTTTACTTTGAATAACACATGATCCACTCATTGGTGCATGTGTTGAATGCTTATGTTTTAATATTCAATTTATATGCATATCAAAGTGTGATGAATATAGGAGTACCACCTATATAAAAACATAGAGGGAACCTAGAAATATCCCCTAGGAGTTTGACCTTTTTCCATGTCAGGAAAAGAGATCAACACCTAGAAGCTCAAAACTTGGGAGGTTAGATTGACATGAGGAAACCCATGACATCCTTGTAAGAATACTGCTATATAAAATTGTAGCAAAGAATTTTGCAAAGATGGAATAAGAAGAATAAAATGAGCACCCTTCTTAACTCAAAAAGGGAAGTGACACAAAGATGTTGTATTTTTCTAGTTCAAATCCCAAGAGAAGAACGATTGAAAATACTTCAAATTTAGGCACTTTTGTGAAAGAAAACACATCCTCAGTCAAGAAGATTTCTTGCAACTTACATCAAAATAAAGATGTAGTCTCTTCTCTAGAGAATCAAACCAAACAAAGGGAAATTTTACAAGTAGATCAAATTAGCAATCAACTATTTGTTGCAAAGATACAACATGAGGTGGAGGTGTAGCAAACTTGTAACCTACATATGAACAAACTCACCTCCATAAAATAAGAAATTACTCATAAATTAGAAATCATTTAAGAATTGCATAATAATAAATTGTAGGAAGAATTAAACTAACTCCAATCAAAGTTGTGCACATTAAAAGACTAACTAGATTTGTAGATGGAAAAAAAAGTGGGGATAAAATAAATTAAGCTATCTAATTTCAATGAATTTGATAATATGATAAGAACATATAAAATAGTTTTTGGCTAAATGAAGGTCTTACAACTCCATCAAGAACAGGTAGTAAAATTACAAGACCAAGGGGAAAACAGAAGGTCAAGCAAACTAGGATCCAATGTGATATACATAAAAATGAGTATCAACAAAAATTTGCAAAAGATTTGATTAGTATCCATGTTGTACCAAAGGAACTAATAAAGAATTAGGCCCTACTCATTTCTTAGAGGGAAACTACCCCAAGACTCAATGAAAGCTTAAATAAAATAGTAGAGAAATGCATTAGGTTGTGGAAGTTAGTCAAATAATTCACCGCCTAATCTATTGTGGCCTCCATAGTCGGGCTAGAAAAAGTACAATATTAGGAGGTGTTTGAAGAATCTAACTAGAAATTGAAAGGGTGGGTAGATGAAATACAACAATTGAAATGTTTACACCAAATGCCCCTTTTGGATCTCGTCATTTCTCCTTCAGAAGAAGCTCTTAATTAATATCTTTTCAGATGGTTTCCAAAAATGAAATTGAATTAATTTCTTGGAACATGTAAAAATGTGAATTGGAAATGGAATATATGTTTCCACTCTATGCTAAGAAAAAAAAAATCCATGACCACTGGGAGGTCCACGCAGTCATAAAGACAACATGCATGTCAAAGTCATTTACTTTGGTCAATTGCATGTCAGAGTCATTCAGTTGTTCCTATCCATCTCATTAGATGAATTATAAAAATTGGCAATGACTGCAAAAGAAGAAGGTTTGGAATTTTTGGTGATTCACAGACCAATGGTACAATTTTAGACGAAATGTTTTTGAGAAATTCTTAATGTTGAGAAGCCATTTTGGCCAAATTTCTACAGAGAAGATACATATACTTTTGGACTATTCTATGTGTATTGGTTTCACTTAAAGATTATAAAATATTTTATTTTCTTATAACTAAGAAATTAGGCAAATTAATCAAGAATATAGTCATGCCCCCTATTTTGTATAAGAAATTTTCCAGACTACAACTTTATGAATATATGTGGTGGGGAACTATATACATTCATATTATTCTGTACATGCTCATGTTCCTTTACATATTGAAATAGCTGCAATTTTTCTCTTAGTACCTTATAATATACTAGTTACTTTTTTTAGTCAATTAATTTAGTATTTCTTGTTTAGTGATCTAACATATTTTGTGATTCTATATTTCGATAGATTTGGACTAAGCCATGTTTCCTAGATGATAGGTTTCTTTGAGTTTGTAGCTCTCCTAAAATTCATGTGTCGAAGGGAAAATTAGTTTATTTATTATTTAATTTATTTGTTAAATCCAACTAAAATTGGTTATAAGACTATTGATTTAAAGAATTCAACTATCCCAAATAGTGGAGAGTATAATTGGGCCAACTATCCCAAATAGGGGAGAGTATAATTGGGCCTTTTTCTTGGGTTGGATCCTTTATATTTCTAGTAAGACATTTGCACCTATAAACACTTTGCTAAAGAAAAAATATGATAAACATCAAGGCTCCTCACCATTTTCAAGGCAGACTAAGACAAATGCAAAGTGAAACTTGTATAATTAGGAGAGGGTCATTTAGATGAATAATTGATAGGATTAGAGTCTCACTTAGATGATGAATTAGCTATGACAAGAGATGGTATATAAGAAATAAGCATTGGGTTGATCTCAACAACCAATGAAGCTCCATTCCAATTGTTAACTATATTCTTGTAGAATAATTTTATCTTCATGGAGATGTGTTGGATATTGGTGTAGGGAGGTCAATGATAGTTCCTCATCCTTGTATTGTCCAAATCTTGAGGCCTTCCCTCATCCTAAATACTACATCCTATTAATGAGTATATCCTATAGCCATACAAGTGTAGGATTCATTAAATGATTTGGGCATAAGGTGTTATGATTGCACACCAAGAAGGTCACTCAAGTGTTACTGTTGCATAGAAAAAGTGTTGGTAAACACATGTAATGACAATAAAGAATTGTTTCTATGTTAAGAAGAAATTATTCCTAGAAGAAGAAGGCAATATCCACATCCTCTTATGGAATTGCTACTTGACAACATAGTTTACCAGGATCACATTGAACAAGAAAATAATAATTGTTGTTGGATGTCTTTCTGCACAAAAGTTAGAAAAAATAATTTTTCTATGGGTTGCTAGTAGTCAAATGAGGAATAATGAGGATTTAGATATAAAGCCTATGAGTGGACCATATTAATATACTTGTTCATAAGATCCACATAAAATACCAAAACAGAGAAACATAAAAATATGCAACTATATAACATATGCAAGTACTCCAATAACCCAAATAAGAATTTTATTATTACTATTTCACCGGGTGTTGAAGCTCCACTTGAGTGTGGCTCAAAGGACCTCCTCCCTGGGAGGGTTCATAAATAATCTTTGTTGTAGTTTGTGTGGTTCCCTCTATCCAAAGTATAGAATGATCCAAAAGTACAAAGAAGAAAAAAGTGGAGAGCTCCTAGTGGAGAAAGCTCAAGAGTTATAGGATCATAGGTTGGTAATGAAAATGGATCATGAAAAACGAGGAGGAAAACTTCTCTATTTATAATATTGCTAGCTAGATTTGACGAGGTCAAATATAATAAAATATTTGTTGGACCAAATCAAGATCTAACTAATTTGTAATTTAATTATTATTTGTAAGAGAAAAATGTTAAAAATAATGGTCAATAACCTTTATTAAGGTAAATAACTCAAAAATATTGATTTATTGAGTTAATTAATGAAAATGGATAAAATAGTTAAAAATAATTAATAAACAATGGGTTTATTAAATTACTTCTAGCTCAGAGGATAAACTAAGCTATCATTTTTCTATAAATAATGATTTGTATGAGAATGTTTAAAAGATTAAGAAATAATCAATAAATAAATGATTTATTGAATTATTCATATGGAAACAAAAAATGTGAGTGAAAATTTATTAAATTATTTTAAGGTAAATGGGTAAAATTATGAGAATAACATTAAATTATTTAATTTATGGGTTATTATCATGTAAGTGGGGTTAATTTACCGAAATAACCTAGGAAAAGTGGTTCCTTAGGTTATTTCCTTAGGTGAAAGTGGGTTTTAATGTGTAAAACTAATTCTAACATGCCACATTTCGATCCACATAATGATTTTGGCTAGGCGATGATTTTTTTTTGTGATAAAAGATTACCCCCCAATGTATGAGTGTTAAGAGCACAACATATGACTGAAATACATTGTAGTTTTATTCCACTAGACACATAAGGTGGTCATGGAGAGAGATAGGGTGAGTGACTATTGCAAATATCCAAGCCACATGAAGAGGAGGTGGTTACCACTCATCAAACAACAGTCTTCAAGTGGGTCTACACGATCTCAATGAGGCAAGGGAGGCATACCTATAACGACTAAAATAATTGAGTAAAATAATGATGTGCCCAAAATAGTGGGTTTGAGAAAAAGAATATATAGTACATCAATATGTTAACATCAATGGTTAGAAAGTGATACAATGAAGTACATAGTCCCATATACACGTGTCTAAAACAAAAGGGCCATGATTGTTACAATAATTAACGATGAGTTGGATGCATAGTACCAAATTCCCCCATGTTGATGAGAGGGAGTGAACTCAATTAGAGAAGCCCTGCTAAACAGGAAGGGGCTCTAAAGATTTGAATAAAACAACTAAAGAGAGGCTCATGTTGTGGGATCTAACAACAACTAAAATTGAGCTAATAAAATATACTACTCTATATTTTAGGTTGTATCATGAACTATTGAAAGGTTGGCATGCACAATACTACTGTTGAAGCCCCGAAAATCGGGTCGACAACAAGGGGGATACCCACCCGGTCCGGACCTTGGTTGGCAGCTCCTTATCCATTTGGTATAGCGGGTCCGACTGGGGATAATGGGACCAGTTTCCCAATTTAAGGGTGTGTGTGTGTGTAGAGTTGGATGATGTTGATCTAAGAGTACTTAAAGCTAATTTAATTCAAACTTCTAAACTAACTCTATGCTATTGTAATCTAATGAGAAACAACACATCTAATCTATGCTAACCCGGGTGTATTTCTTCTATTATGCGATCTAAAGAGATTTCAAACAATAACTGGTAATCAAGATCATTCAGCTATCATAAGAATAGAAATCAATTAAGATAAACCACTTTGCATAAAAAGTTAGGCAAAACAGTTGTGAACAGCATATCGCATAATAAGTTATTCATATATCAAACATAAATAAATGGCTCCACCGTACAGAAGTGCCAAATGGTAACTCATACATTCATGCAGTAACATATAAACAACTGAAAACTGTATATCACTTTAAGAATATAAGTAGAAATGGCCAAGAGATAAAAGTACCATTTATGACTAATCCTACCCATAAGCTTCAAGCAAAAATGATTTATCTCTACTTGTTCTAACATCTACTAAGAGTACAAAAGTGCAACATCAGTAGGAGACATTAAAATGCAAACATTAATAAATCTCGATCCATCCATTCATCAAAACTCCTCTGAGGGTGCAGAAGTGCATGTTCCGAGGACAAGTTTTTCACAAATTTCTGGACCCTTCTCCAAATGCATGAGAAGGGTTAAAATACTACTTCCTAATTCTAATAATAGTTTTTTTACAAAATTTAGGATGCAGTTTTCAAATGACCGTCCTTTTTCTAATCTAATTTAAAAGAAAAAAACAACATTCTAAAATAAGGCTACTTCTGAACTTGGTCTTTAAAGCTGCAAGTGTTCATCATGGGCTTGAGGAGAGTCGGCTGGCTGACTTCTGCACTGAGCTGGGCTGCGAAAACAGAATCTATGAGAGCTGGCACTACTTTTTCGGCCGCGTTTATGATGCATTTCACAGTCATCCATTGACTATGCGGCTTGACCAAGTATGCCCAGTAACACTCCCAATTCAACCTGTTTAATGCTTGGATCGCTTTTCCCTTTTCATGTGCCTTCTGCTTCCATTCTGCTTCCAATCGTAGCTTATTTGGTAGGTATCCCGGGGTGGTCTCTTCATACATCATTCTATACAAGGGTAAGATAAGCCCGTGACAAATCTGGTAGAAGTGTGGGACGAACTGAGAATCCCATAACACCTTATGGTAAATATGGATAGGTAATGGGTCCTGGGTAGTCCATTTCCAACCCATAGTGGGAAATTTAGACACATAACAAATAGAATCCATAACATAAGCAGACAGATAAAAAGGAGGATAGATCCTTTGAGACAATGATCTTTCAGACCGGTAATTGATAATAGCCATGTATAGATTATCAGAAAAGATCTTGGCCCAATCCATAATATCAGCATTTGTGGCAGCATCTATTAATGGTAGCCATTCAGACGAAAACTTATTGATATCCGGCATCGCAAATAATCTACAAAGCATGGCCGCAGTGAAACAATATGGAGAGGTGAGGGAACTAGTGTTGTACATACCGTTTTTGTCCTTTTTGAGCGGCTCCTCTTTTCTGGACCAATCTCTGGTGGTCTTCGCTAGGTTTGGGTTTTCTGCCGCAAATTTCTTAACGAATTGTGCATTGTAAGTCGCCTGCGGTTCAGGAAGATGATACATAAGCTTTAAATCTTGCGCAGCGAATGATCCGATGAGCCCATGTCCTTGAACCTTGAATTGTCTGTTTTTCATCTCTGCATTGTCAAGTATCCACTTGATCATATCCATATATGGTAGAATTTTGGGCCTTGCTGCTATCCGGTGAAGAAATGAACATGCTATCTCCTCTAAGGACACCTCGGAAGAGCGTTGTGAGCCCGCGACAGCATTAACTTTCATTATTCTAGGATTTTCTTCTTCAAGCAGCCTGTACATGCTCTCCCATGTCGATATCCCTGCGTCTCTGTTACAGGCTGTGTCTGTATACAAAGGCGCCATCTCCTTCGTCTTTTCCTTCGCCTCAGAGCCTTGAGCTTTATTTTTCTTTCCCATTTCTTCCTGCATTTCGCTTTGAATCGTCTTAGCTCTTCGTTCCTGCAGATTACGAGTGAAATGGAAATGACTGATCAAGAAAGGTGATGGGAGAGTTTTAAATGCAACAGATATATCAAATATGCCACCTTATGTGAAGTAATTCTTTACAAAAGCACGCGTCCTCATTTCATTTAATAGCTGACAACTAATTCATTTACTATCATTAAAAACGCATGATCTTGAGTCAGATTATGGTAAGTGGCTTTTCTTTGAATAGCGTGCCCGAAAGATTCGTGATGAAGTGATTTATGATTTGCTTACGTAGCATTGCAGATCGCGCCATCGCAAATCGCACCATCGCAGATCGCGCGAACATAATATCGCAGCGATCGCAACATCGCAGGTCGCAGAAGTTTAAAGTTTGCCGAATCTTGCCAGCTCATTTCTGCGATATGCGATCTTGCGATCGGCGTTATCGCAGATCGGAAAATCTTGAAGTTTTTTCTTAAGAGTATCACTTTATTGCGATGCGATATTATGCTTAACACGAGAGTCTTGCGCATACCGATATTATAGAGAAATGGAGGCATTTCCTATCTTTTTTTGCAACGCGGCTTTAAAGACATTTCCCTTATCATAGACTTAGTTTAAAAAAATATTCAAAAGACCTTTCTAAGCTTACGATGGTAACCTTATTTTGAAGAAAGGAAACTCTTGCATTTTTTCTTTAAAATTTAACCAAGGGTACCCATTCATTTAGTATTTTGGACAACACTTAAATGAACAAGGGGGGGGGGGTGTTGCTGGCCACAACAACTACCTAAAGGGAAACCCCCTCCTGAGTTCTGGAAACATCGCACACGTCCAGTGAATGTTGCTACAATATACTTAAGCATTGGACCATCAAGTGTACGATTATCAACCATGTGATAATGAGTTTAAGTGGAGCACACAAGAAAAAACTGAGTCAAAGGGCACTAAGGTATCCCTTTGCTTGATTCAAGGCACCCACCAAAGGTAAAATGGATCCAAGGTACAATGTCCTCTAGGCCACTCCCCTATAATGCATGTGCTTAAGTCAATAGACCAAGGCTCGCCAAAGCTAAGGAAATGAGGAGTCCTCAACAAATGTATGAGGACATAGTATGATTTAACTAAAAGAGACTAACATGAATGTGGGAAAAGAGTGGTTTGATGGGCAGACTTACAACTTCCCTAGTCAAAGCATAATGTACAAGATCCCACAAATTCCGTAGGGAACAATCAATCACTCAGACAAAGGATTTTCAAAGACATATCAATAAAAAAATAAGACATTTGGAGGTAAAATCTCAACAATATAAGATAGGTATGACACACAAAAGGGCTGAGATACTGTAAGAAGACTCAATGTGGTTATGAATGGACTCCACGAGACATAAGGATGTCTCATATTTGATGCTTTGGAAAATGGTGTCTCATTGTTGCTACCACTAACTCAACAAAGTACAAGTGGCACAAGTCCCTCTCATAGTAAACCAACAAGTTATGGGAGGGGGGAGTCTATGGGGACATGGGTTATCATTATGAAAATGATGCTAGATCTAGTATAAAGACAAGTGAAACTCCCAATACAAAGGGGATTGAATGAGATGGGCACTGAAATGCAAAGGGGTGATGGTGTTGGAGTGCCCATGTGAGGAAGGATCTAACACTTGATAGATAGTAAATGCAAGAGATGATGAGTTGGTACATTTATCAAAGTGTGGGGTTACTTAAGATGATGTCTAAAAAATGGTAGGAAAATGAAATGAATGTAGTGATGATATTTATATGTGAAATGCCATAGGGAATAGGCCCAAAGGAGACCTTATAAACATGAGTAGAAGTTTTTTTCTCATAATGAAATTCCACACATGATTCAATAGGTATAAATACAAGGTGGTGTTAGAGTAAGAGTGAAAAATATGGAGAAATTTGATTTGTAAAGAAGGGGACTTTACACCTCATGGAAAAAATGGCTTCCTAATTAAGTATCAAATTGGAAAACTAAGGAAGACTTGTTTGAGGGCTCGATAAGAGATTTACAATGGTGCTTACAATTCATCAAATGTAGTTAGTATAAGCTTTTAATGACTAGTAAAAAATTGTGGATTTTTCTATAAAAGGAATTTTCCCTCCAATTCCAAGTCATTTGTGCATTGGCTTGTTGGAGAGATTGGAGAGTAAGAGGAGGCCCTAAATATTGTCGAGCTTTTTGCAGACAAACCAACTAATGGAATTTGGATCCACAAATTTTAGGGAGGTGACCTTACTTGTCTAAACTTGTGTAGGAAGGGCCAAAGGGGCCAATGACAAGTTCCTTAATACTTCTTGGAAAAGTTTTTCTTGGTGAAAATTAAGGCAAGAAAGGGTGAAGAGACAAACTACAAAAGGAGGTATAGATTCATCCCCCACACCAAGTCAAATATGTGGAACATGTGGGAAATGAGGTATCACAAATATTATAATAGTTCAATATATGATATCGATTATCCAAAATATGCAATATGTAAATGGAATCATAGAGAGACCAGTAGGACAGACTACCAAGTCAATGAGAGGGTAATATACCTTACCTAGACCTTTGGGGCCTAGGATGAGATTAAATAATGATTAAATAGAAAATTATCCAAAGGGACCATCATGCCCCCAAGGATGAGATGCTTCACCCCACCAGATGATGATGGAGGGGATTGACTAGGTATGTAAAGGTGGGAATGATGCCCCATGATGGTTGTGTATGTAGCATGATAAGGTAATTCCCCAAATGGAAGTGATACACATATTCAATAGGAGTGTATATTTACAAATGATGTTCTTTTTTTTACATTGAACCCTCCATTGGAGGAGGATTAGATAGGGGGCATATATGCCTCTGAGTTTTAACATGCTATGGACATGTTAGATGTATCTAGAGTAGTGGACTCTAAACAATTTTTTGATGATGATTTTATGTGATGGTATACATAATATGATTATTCATATTGCTATGGTTGGTTTTGTCTCCATCTTATTTATTCTAGCTACCTTCTTATGGAAATAAGGGATGAATATAGTGGGAGAAAGGCAATGGTGGAGTGGAAATATTACATGATACTACATATGTGAGTCAAAGGGAATAAATGTTTGGGTTCATAAATAGGTGTCACCAAACAAAATAGTTGCTTGGACATAGTGAAAAAATCCTTACCCAAATGAGACTAGGACTAAACAACAATATTTTCTAAGGGACTAGGTTATTGAGGTAAGATGTAAGAATCATTAGGTGGATCATCCCCATGGTGATATATAGCGGCATGGGACTCTGTTATTTCTTCAAGATGAAGAAGAATTATGTTATGAAAATCAACAATTCCAGATGAAATATGAAGGTTGAGGAGAATTTCTCCTTTTGGACCCTCAAAAATATATGTCCTCTTACCCAAAAAGTGTTCAACAATGTAAGAACCACGAGTTGGATGTGGTATGAATTTTTGGGTTCCATGTAAGGGGATATTAAACTAATCTATTTTATTATTAATTAAGTCTTTTGATTTCATAGAGTATTGGTTAAAGGGACTTGGTTGTTGGGGTAAGAAATAGGAACTATGATGCATACCATCCCATGTATAATCTGGTGTGGTAAGGGACTCATGATAATGTGCTCATCGTAGTGGAAGACTAGAATTTGAGAATGAAAAGGAGTACATGACATAGATGATGAAGACTTATCCAAATCATCATCATGGGAGACATGGTTCACATGCACGATGTCTAAAGAGATATATTGAGGACTAGTGGACTGAAGTTCCACCAATGTTGAGACTGAAGCTACATCAGACATAAAAGGCATGTTCGAATGTGTACTATGATATAATCTCGAGGAGTTTCAAACCGTCGACTCATAGATGATGACAAATAATGGATATGTATGATGTTCTCTACAATCTCCACATTATGGGGACCAATCTCTATAATTGGTGGCCTAGCTCTCTACCTTGGCATAAAAAAGGTGTGGAGGCCATAAGTAGGGGGCATGGATTTTTCAAAGAACAATGAGTGTATCAAAAAATGTGGAAGATGAAGGAAGTGATGGGAGTAATCTCTGTATATTTCATACAAAGTGCATGGGTGGTTCATGTGTAAGGTCTTATTCTTCTTAGATGAATTAGGGAGAATGACTTACACTTCATGTATCATTAGGTCTAGAGGAAGTTCATCTATGTTAATAAAATCTCTTAATTAAGGGAGCTGAGGATAGTTATTGGTGTTGTGGCCTTGAATATCATGAAAATATCAAGTAAGTGAAGGTTTTGGTGTATAATTTTGGGTGGTTGCAATTTAAGATGCCTTCTCAGTGCCCCCCTTATTCTTGGCCTTGCCCCCATTCTAGTTTCCTACAAAACCAGATTAGACTCTAGTTTAGGTTGTAGTGGAAATAAAATAATGGAAGGGATCGTCAGAATAGGTTAGACAAGAGTTAAATAAGTATAAATTTTTATGTGCTTGGGAGGGGTTGGAGAAGGAGGATATAGGTACCAAACTAGGATCCCTAATGTGAGGTTAGGCAAACTCACTGTAGCCATTACAAGCTTGATGACTACCTCTGATGGTGGGAATAAGAAAGGTATCTTACTGAATAAATAATCACTAGGGGGAGAAACCCTAGTTATGTGGGTTGACTTAGTGGCAGGAGAATGGTAGGATGTAACTACTGGAAAGATAGCCTAGAGTAATAAGCAACTTGGGATCCAGACACCATACACACCTGAGAGGTGCTAGGTGTGGTATCAATAAGTGACGGTCCATAATATTCTTGAAGTAAAGAAGAGTATTTATAGACCCTAGGACTGATCTGATTGAGAGAAGAGACAATATGGTCACTAACCATAAAGGAAATAAAAATTATTAGGGTGAATCTAAAGCTTTAGATCATAATATATTAGTTGGTCAATAGTGACAATGTTCCCACATTGGGGGAAGCTCATGGTATGATAGGTAAACAAACATATCACCTTCATGGTGTACATGAAACTATGTCCTAACAAGATATTATAAAATAGAGGGGTGTCAATAACCTCAACATTGATTAAGACTTGCTTTCTAGCTAACTTGATAGGGAAATTCTCATACAAACCTTCCATCTACAAGGGGTGACCATCATACTATTGTATTGTGATCATAAATGGTAAAATTTTAGGAGATCCAAGATTTTCCAAGACCTTGGAGGAAATCACACATGTGGATTCCCCTTCATCAATTATATATTTCTTGATTACAAAATTCTTGATGGATACTAGGACCTGGAAAGAAATAGATGGGGGAGACGATGATATTAACCCTTATTGAAATCAAAGAAAATCATGTAATATTCAGAAGGATCCACAACACCTAAAGAAAAGAGAAGAGAATTTCGTTGTGAAGGACATGTCTAGAGTATTTCTAGCACTGACACGATGCAATGAAACTATGCTAAGCCATGTACAATGTTATAGTTATGGTCAGCATGTGTAAGGAAATGTGTATCATTTCAACATATTGGTTCCTTGGTGATATTAGGAGGTACCTCAACCATTTCTTGAGGGATATGTAGGGTGTCATTTTTTGATGATAGAGGTTCTTTGGTAGGCACCCACTGTGTCTTAGGTGGACATCTGTATGGACACGACTGAGTGGAGAGGTTGATGCCTAGATAATCCCATCAGGATTTGATAGGTTTCCATTTCCAGGTTGGTTGGGAGGTGGAGTGAGGGGAGAATTTTGGCCATCATGAGTGGCCATGTATCCTTAGTTAGGGAATGGGTTCTTAAACACAACCAATTTCAAATGGGATGGAGCTAAGGTAGAAGGAGGTTGGTTACTACTTTTACTAGTCTCTTGGTTTTTCCATAGCCTACACAGCTCATGGAAGATAAGGCACTTATCTATGTAATTACCACATGTACCAAAACATGCACAAGGCTTGTTAATTTGAATAACCTTGTTTTACTTGTGTTTGTCACCCTATTACTGATTTGTGGTATTCGAGTTTCCTCCTAGGTTGGTATTAGGATTTTGGCCCTATTTGCCTGGGTTTCCCTAATTTTGGGAATTTGTTTGAGCTTTCCCTTGTTTATTTTCTTTAGATTATGGGGATTGGTAATATTTTTCTGGGAATACACTTGATTTTGTTGAGGAGGTGCATGCTAAGGCATGGGAGATTGAGGTGCCGTTGACAGAGGGGATGGAGCACTAGCTTATGGCAATATGATTAATGACATGGGTGGTGGTGGTTTCATGATAGGAGGTTAAGATATCGATATCAGTATCATGGTGGAAATTTATATGAAAATAAGAAAGGAATGCATTCACAATGGTAGAAAATTCACAGTGAGAATCATGGGGTTGGTCGATGTACCATTTCTCTACAACACTAATTAGTGTGTGTTGAAATAGACAAAAGTGAAATGAAAAATCTATGATGGATTTTGAGGAACACCACATAAAAAATGATCAGATTGGTAGGGTCCTCTCCTGGGTTCCCCTTAAACTTTGGGATATCTGAGGGAAGTTTATTTTGCATTAGGATCCATGTAAGATAATGGAGAAGAGGATCGTTAATGAGTTTGCTTAAATTAGCTATATTCAAGTTGGCTAGGAAGGGGAGAAATAGTGGGTTACGTTCATTCTGTTGGGGGATCCTACATTGGTTCCATGTTTAGTACCCACGTTAGTATTGGGATTAGCACTGGTATCTTCTCCACTATTGGCACCCACAGTGGGACCAAAATTACTACTAGGGTTATCACTTGCGATGCTAGTGGGTTGGGGTTTGGTGGAATTAGAAAAAGAGGAACTTATATAGGAATAAGAAGAGTTAGACCAAAAAGGTGGGTTAGGGTGAGAGACCCTAACTGACTGAGCAGGTGTAAGGGGTTGTGTGAGAGGAAATTGAGGGCAAATAATATGTACAATGGTGTTAGGAAAGGGTTGAATCTAAAATTCTAAAGGGATGATGAAGAAATTCATATTAACAATTAGCAGGTGGAAACTACGTGCAATGGTGCAATGTAGTTTCCTAAATAAACTTATACTAATTTAATTTAAGTAATTCCTATCAATGAAAAAGGCTCTAGCATAGAAGATCAACTATGCCTCAAACAAGTCCTAAACTATGTTTCAATATGGTCTTCCAAACAATCTATATATCAAACGAACAGGGATGGAAACAAGAATGAGTTTGAAGGCATGAAGATGTGTGGTTGCTTCCAACAATCACCACCTATAAGGTGGCTCTCCTACTAGAATGGTCATTACAATTACCTTTGTCCAGTGGGGGTGAGAGAATCTTAGCTTCTAGGTGTCAAATTTGGACTTGGACTCCCAACCAAGAGTTGGGAGCCTCAAGAGGAACCACCAATATCGATAATCTAAGCCTTACCACCTTCGTGGGTTTCTTTTGTGCACTAGTTTTTACCACCTGATGCCTCAAGAGGAACCACCAATATCCATAATCTAAGCCTTACCACCTTCGTGGGTTTCTTCTGTGCACTAGTTTTTACCATCGGATGGTGAAGGAATTCAAATTACATATAGAAAACCTCTATATTCAATTGTATAGTGATCAATGGGTGTTGTTTAGATGCATATAACACTGATCCTACCATAACTAATAGATTATGTTGATGCCCAAGTGGGCTTGATCAATGTGTGTTAGATTAGGTTGATTTTACAGGCTTATCTTAGGGTCATGAACTGAGAGTTTAAATTAGTGGTGTCTAGGTGTGTGCAAATGTATGTATTATACAACATGAATAGCTTACTTTGAATTGAAATTAAAGATAATAAACTACATAAAACAATAAACGAAATGTTGTAACTAAACAATAATTAATCGTTTACCATAAGCAATTTACTATCTAACCTAAGAGGGTTTTGTGCAAAGAAAAAGAGGAAAAAAATGGGGCAAAAAGGAGGCTAAAATGAGTGGAAAAAAATCAGAATTGGATATTAGATGAAACATCCTCAAATGAATCAGATAGTGATGAAGAGGAGATTGATGAGGATGATATCATTGAAAACACATGTTTAATAAAATATGGAGGAGATACTTGTAAAGGTCACAATATGACAATCAAATACCTTGAGGATGAGGTTGATGAGCATATGGCTAAATACTTTGGTTTAATATTTGGTGAATTTGAATGATCTGTTTTCAAAGAATACCACCATTTAGAATAATAAATTGGGTCTTTTGAAACGGTATCAAGTGAGGAACACCCTATATTAGGATCGGCTCCAAGTATCATATACACACCCACAAGAAAAGAGACAAAAATGATAGCAAAATTTCTTAGCAAGTCTAGTGTGAAGGCTGCAACTTATCATGCAAAGTGATATGTAAGACAGGTTGATGTCTTGATTAATGATTGAAGAGGCTTCCCATTCAGAGGGAGAAACCCCTGATGAGATCCCAACACCTATTATCATCTACGGTGGAAGATTATGATTGCAGAATGAAGCAATGTTTATGGTTCAAAAGGTGAAGATGGGAGAAAGTCCCATATGGTTTTGAGCAAGCCCTCTAGTATTATCATATTTGGACTAATGGATTGAATGCACAGAGTTTAGGGTCTACCACATATTCATATGTTAATGCTTCTTGTTGCGATATATAACAACCATTTATATTTCTGGTGTAAGACTGCTGGGGAGTTTTCTATCAAACAACATCATCTTTGTGGTAAAAGGTGTGTTGTCAGGGATTGCTCCATCAAAATATATCAACCAACAAGGACCCTAAGGTGCACACATATGAAGAATTAAGAAGATTGTTGTTTATGAGTGTTGATATGGAGGTATGGGACAAAATTATACATGCAACAGACCTTTTTTTCAGCAGATCAAGAACTAAAAAGGAACATATGTGATTATATATACATGTGTGATAGTATTTTGAGCAAGGCCAACCTAACCCACAAGTTTTTTGACAATTTGTTGGAGTTGACCTATAATTGTTCTTGACATTATTGAACAAGTAAAGCGGGACTAGCTTTTCCATACAAAATATAAACTGATACGAGTAGGGCTGACTTGTGAAAGTGTAAAAATTGGTATGGTTTGAAGGGACCGATCCCTTTGAAAAGTCTTAAATGTGGCAATGAAAACTGAGCAGCTCATTCTAGAACCCCTTTGGGCATCCATCTTAGGAACTAGTGTAGGATGCAATACTTCAGAATAATTTTTGTAGCACTAATGTGAACACTTGTATGGTGACATGGGGTTGGAGTTGGCCTATCAAAGCCCATTGGTCTACTTTGAGATTACTTACTTCCTTTTTTGAAGGAAGGGACAACCCTTTAAGTGTCCACTTTGGAGCTTCTCCTGGGTGATGCCTTGGATGCTTTGGAGTACAATGCCCACTTTAGAGGATAGGATTTGATGTTTAGTTTGCACTGAAGAGCCTTTAGAGGCTGGATGGTGCACCAAAACCCCTTGTTCCGAATAGGGAAACACTTTCCTCTCCACCCCTTCAATCACTTATGGAGGTTGAAACCGGGGGCACTTTGGAACACTCCACTGGCTCAATTCTGCTAAGGAAAACCATGCCAATGCAATAAGTGATTGTAATATTGATTGATCAAGATGGATGAAAAGAGACAGTCATAGAACAGTGGAACAATGGAGTGATTTATAATTGGACACCTTTCATGTTGTTTAACTCAAAGGTTGAAGACATAGAGCTTTCTTATTGAGCCATATAGTAGAGTTTCAATATGGGAAATACAATAACTCTATAGAGCATGGGAAGCCCCTTCTTGTTTATGAATATCTTGACAATGGAACTCTCCATGATATGTTACACTTTGCAGATGATAGTGGTAAGAGATTGACCTGGAACTCTTGAGTGAGGGTTACACTAGGCACTGTTTAGGCTCTAATTTTCCTCACTATATCTCTTGAGAACAAAACAACAGAAAGAAGGTAGTTATTATAAAAAAGAAAAGTGTGCCAGGAATTATAAGATTCTACACCGAGTGTAATACTCAATTATGGAGGTGTTAGGCTTTAAATTCAAGGTATTGTTGGCCCAAATCTGAAGTTTCAGGCAAGCATTTCAAAGACTATTAGAGGTTGCAACATATAAGCTTAGTTTGGATCAATAGAAGAAGTGTAGAGGATGGGTCTATGCCTCCAAAGAAGTGAGTTGCATCCACTATAGCATTCATGCCAAGTAATCCAAACAACCCGACTTTCTATTCGAAAAGTAACTAGTTTTGGTCTACATTATTGTCATATGATGTAAAGAAGAAAGGAAAAATTATTTTTGGCATGGGTTTCATGCTTATTACATTTTGTCATTAGGTCAAGAATTAATTAAAATTCTTCTAGGATCATCATGAGTCTAAGTGTCAATGTAAATAACTTATTTGGAAAATTGTAATCATGTAACTGATGTATAAGCCATTATACCCCTCCAAGCTTGAGTCGGCCTTACCCTGCTCGACTCATTTTAAAAAGAAATACATGGTTCAATCTGAAGTGAATAGGAGCATAAGGATGGCAAGAAACATATGAAAGAATCAGCCTTGGACAATTCACTATTTTTTCTGTTGAAGTCACCCATTCAAGATCGAAGTTGCAGGATGATCCGAGTTACAATCACTCATATAAGACCAAAGTGGAAGTCACCCATATAGACCGAAGTGGGAGGATATGTTCAGAGGGTTGCGACCCTAAAAGTGTAGAAGAGAGACTTCTTGATTTGGACTTTGACTCTTGAAAGAGAGACTTGAAGCTTGGAGGTGGTTGGGCTTTGGCATTTGGGTCTTAGAGGTCTCATTTTGATTTGATTCTAAAAGAAGAAGATTTTTCGGGTTTTCCCCAAGTTGTGGGGTATTTCCCTGGCGTGGAGCCTATATCTTGTGTTCATTTGATCTTCATTGTTTTGGCATTTGTTTGGTGAGAAGAACATTTGTTTGGTGAGAAGAACATAAGCATAATCAAGTTAAGAAGAACCTAATAATCACAGATAAATGTCAAGAAAGGAAAATGTAAAGTTAAACATGCTGCCCTAATCAATTTTCCAACATGGTATCAGAGCTAAGGTCAAAGTGATAGGCAGCTAGAAGATCTCTATTGATTGAGTCTCCTTGAAGAATAGGGTTGCAAGAAAACCAAAATACTTCACACGCCCCAAATGACCAAGCAGATCAAGTGTTGAAAATATTAGCGAGAAAAGGGTTCCTTGATTTGTGCCTTTAATCATAGGAGCGAGAACGAGTTCCTTCTTGTGCATGACTCGAGTTCCTAAAATTAGGAGATTCCCTATAAATTAGGATGAGTTCCTATAATTTAGGAATCAGTCCCTAAAAATTAGGATGAGTTAGGTGGCAGTTAACTGATGTGTTGAAATTGAAGGTCGAGTTTTGGTCTTTTAGTGTGAGTTGACTGAGGAAAAGCACGAGTGATTGAGTTTCAAGTGGTTGAATTGAAATATGATGAGCTACATGAGTAGTTAAGTCATGCTAACTCATCAATCACAAAATAAATTTCCTTAATTATAAAATTCACTAATTTTAGCCATTCGAATTGCTTTAAAAGAAGGAATGAAGGCACAAGTTTAATCATTGTTTTGGTGAGCACGAGTTGGTGAGACCAAGCAATAGGAAGCACAAGGTTGTGCGTGGAGCTTGTGAGAGGAGTACAAGCCTAGGAAAGGCTTGTGGGAATTGGAGAAGGACGAATTCCTTGAGTAAGGAAGCAGAGATCAGAATTATTGCACAAGGTTTCAAGCTTAGTTTAAGCAGGGAAAACAAGGTTGTTTTCAGATTGAAACAGTTGTATTGTAAGAGATCTACTGCTCAATTTTCTTCAATAAATTCTCAATAATAAAGAAGAGGGTTTTCCCAATTGGGTTCCCTATAAAAATTGTGTTGTTCATTTGTGTGATCGTGTTTTTATTTCTGTTCCTAATTCTGCTGCAAATTGAGTAGAGAAATTCTATGTTTGTAAGAAAAGAAAGTGTTTTTCAGATTGTTCTTATCAGCAGATCAGAATTTCGTGGAAATTCTACATCAAGAAGGAGAAGAAAAGACAATTTCTTGATTTGGTTTGAAGCACCCAAGCACTGAAGAAAGAATCTGAGCATACTTAACTTAAATAAGCCAATAGGATTCTCTCTTAAAGGTTGAATTAAGGAGGAGGCTAGCGAAGCTAGCTAGAAGAATTATGGGCACAAGCTTGAGAGATTGCAGGTCAAGGAGATAAGTTATGTACAAATTTGGTGAAGAAAATTCTCTATCTTGTAGGCCAAGTTTGGATCCCTGACTATGATTGAAGGAAAAATTTGGACCAAATCAGAGCTTGGTTTTAAAGTATATTTCTTTGTACAAGTAGGCCAAAGGGACAATAGTATTTCAGAAATCTGAAATTGCAGAAGAGAAGTTTTAGAAGTCCAAAAGTTGCAGAGGTGGTATAGTGGTACGGTGGTACAGTGGTTGTGTGAAAAATGGAGAAAGGTATACCCCATGTAATAGAGAAAATTCCTGAAGGAGCCTAGAAGAGTTGGATTTATTACATATAGAATCTCTATGGCAAGACCATAGTCCTATACTAAGACCTCATTTCCTTTGGAATCAAATATTTGAAGTAAGACAACTTATTAAAAGTTACAAGACCGCAACATCAAAGTTCTTTTATAGTAACCATGGTGAGCCCTAACTAGAGGGCTGACATTGCAGAATAAGCTTCATTCCTATCATCAACAATAGGGGAAGATTGACATATATAACTCAAGGTTTGTTTCAAGAAAGAAGCTATACTTGGAGTATAGTTTGAATAAATGTACAACACCTACAGGATAACTCTAACTAGACTTAGTGGAAGAGCATAAAATAGTCTCTTGAAAAAGTAATCTTGCTTGGCATTCTAAAGATCATTGGAAGTCAAACTTTGGCTTTGGCATCTTGGAATCAATAAGAAATATCATGACAACAATGGAAGTGACTATGTCTTGTGAGAACAAGTAGAAGGCATTTGTAGCAGATTCTTGTGACCATGGAGGACTAAGGTATGTATTCCTTGAGGTACGTATAATTGTTTTTATGCATATAGGGTCTAACATGAATTGTATTAGGGTTTTTGTGACATATTTGATTCTAGGGTTTTGTAGTCTTCATCTTGTTGAAGGTTGTTGGTAACTAGGATTTGTAAACCCTAGTTGGTATTTGGAAACCCTAGTCATATAGAAACCCTAACCCTAATCTACTTGTTCCCTCACAAAAACCCTAACTCTTGATTTCTAGGGTTTGTAGGTAGTCTAGGGTATATAGCAAGGATGGAATTAAATGAAGTCTAAGGTATGACATCATGTCCCTAAATATGGTTAGGGTTTGTACCCTAGGAACTCACCCTCTAAGATTCCATGAAATCCCTAGATTAACAAGACTGGTCATTATGCTCTTGTGCTTGTATGTTTTGCTTGGGGTGACTAATGCAAGCACACCATGAAGGAAGCAAAATGAGAAGGATAAGCAAATCAAATCTTGTGCTTTGGTGAGCATGATGGACAAAGGGAATTGTAAAAATCCTATAATCAAGTTCATTAAAGGAGTAAGCTTTCATTATTGTATTTTTTATTTAGTATGGCATCATGTGATAGTAGCATGTCTAGAGTTTTCCTAGTTAAATCATCTAGTCTTTCGGAAATGAAAAATTTGAGATCAACTTGCATAAGGATCATCCTTTCATTGTCTAACATTATGTTAGAGATAGTCATTTTTGCTAAGGGGGGTCCTCAAGATCCTATAAAGAACCATCACTTTGGAGGTTCTTAAGGAAGCATTGTGACACATAAGGATGATAAGGTGCAGGTGGTCAGGTTGTAGTCTCACAAGGATAGAGATCCATTTCTCTTTGAAAATGAGATGTTGAATCATTTAAGGTCTAATAGCTAGATGATTGAAAGAAAGCACAGTAATGCATATTTAAAGATAACTTTTGGATAGGACTTATATAAATCTTGCAATAAAAGTTTATGATGCCTAGAAAAATGAAGTTGACTTACTCTAGAAAGAATGGAATATTGATATTTTCTCGTTAGAATCTAAATGTTCAACATCTAACATGATCTCCAGAAGAAAATGGTAACTTGGTAATCAAGTTGGATCCTTGGGCACTCTAATGCATAAAGGTAGACTCGTGTGGAGATGGTCTATGAATATGTTTATGCCTTATTGAGAAGGTCATCATGTGAGGTAAATTTGTTGTTAACATCTATTATTGGTTATCTGGTTAACATGTTTGTTTTTTTTTTTTTTGTTTTGTTTTTGTTTTTTTTTTTTTTTTTTTTTTTTTTTTTTTTTTTTTTTTGCCTAGAGGAATGTTATAGGTATTCATGATGACAGTTGAGGCAAGTTCAATTGTGTGGATGAAATACTTGAAGAATTATTGAATTGAGGCTTCTGTGATCCTTAATATTTTTAAGAAGAGTTTCAGCGTAAATCACATGTAGAAAACCTTTGTCGTCACGTTTCGAACCAACTAGTGTGGTTCATCATCAGGACAAGTTGAGGAGTCAGATCATAGCTGCGAGTTAAATAAGGAGAGTAGATCTTCCAAACGGTTAGGTGGGACCATTAACGGCTACATAAAAACAGTTAAATAATATTCTAATGTTATTTATGGGTCAATAGTAATATAATATATAGTCAACGTAACTCATTATATTCCTAATAAATAATTCAATAATTTATATAAAATATTAAATAATTGAATCTTGTATTATTTTATTTTTAAAATTCAATAATTTATATATTATAATGTATTATATATTATATAGCCATTAATGGTCCCACCTAGCCGTTTGGAAGATCTGCTCTCCCTATTTAACTCGCAGCTACGATCTGACTCCTCAACTTGTCCTGACGATGAACCACACTAGTTGGTTCGAAACGCATTGACAAAGGTTTTCTACATGTGATTTACATTGAAACTCTTCTTAAAAATACTTGAATAATATTGAGAAGAGCTCAACCTCTGATACCTGGAAACTTTGAAGACCAATATGTGCTCATCTTGGGATTGGAAGGTAGCAGTGTGAGAAGATAAATTGAAGGTCAAGAAGGAAGATCACTTTCATGAGGAAGCCATGATTAGCTTGAACTTTTGGAAAGGCCCAATAGAAAGCCTTCATTAATAAAGCCAAGACGAAAAGTGATGTGCAATATGGATGACCTAGAATCTGTCGTGAGAAGATGGATCCATAATTCGTAATACCATGAAAGGAAGCATGCTTTGTACTATGAGATGCAGTGGAAAGAGGGAGCCATGTGCTTTTATGAAAGAAAAGTAAGAGGACTTGTGACTGTGAAGTTGGGAATCTCCTCTAGGTTTGAGAGGGAGTAAAAGGAGTCTCCTTGAATAGGAGAAAGATCTATTCTCTAATTAAAAGGAGAATAGGGATATCCTCCTTGATTGAGTATGGTTGGACCCTAGTTCTCCCTGTGTCATGTACTAGGCCAAGACTAACAACCGTAAGTCTAGTGCATGCATCATGGATAGGGAGAATGATTACTTGTTTGGTTCTCCTTATGTCAGGTACTATGATGGATTAGGACTGATGTCCTAAGTCAAGTACATGGACATGGATAAGGAGAATGTTGGATTGGATAAGCATCTTGGACAAGAATTCTTGAGTCATGTAATGTGATGGATTAGGATGAAGATCCTAAGTCACATGGACTTGGATAAGAATGGTCTAGTGGTAGGATTACTCCAGGTATCCTAGGTGGAGTATGTATCATGATGAGGCGGTATGGTGTCCTATGAAATGCCTCCCACCATTGTGCTCTAATCTTGTGAGAGATAGAGTGTACCTGTCAAGGCCTTGGGTAATGTGACAATGTTGGCTATGATGAGTGATGCTTATCAATCTGGATCCCTTCTTATGAGAATATTTCAATTTGAGATGGACTTGTTGAGTCATTATGAATACCTCCCTGGTTAAGAGGGAGTGTTGGAAAAGTAACTAGGTTCGGTCTTCATTATTGTCATATGATGTAAAGAAGAAAGAAAATTTATTTTTGGCATGGGTTTCATGCTTATTACATTTTTTCATTAGGTCAAGCATTAATTAAAATGCTTCTAGGATCATCATGAGTCTAAGTGTCAATGTAAAAAACTTATTTGGAAGATTGTAATCATGTAGTTGATGTATAAGCCATTATACCCCTCCAATCTTGAGTCGACCTTACCTTGCTCAATTCAGCCTTGAAGATGAAGCATTCGACCTTCAAAGAAGTGTATATATTGATGAAGAGCTCGACTCATTTGAAAAAGAAATGTGTGGTTCAATCTGAGGTGAATAGGAGCATAAGGACAACGAGAAACATGTCAAAGAAGCAACCTTGGACAATTCACTATTTTTTCTATTGAAGTCACCCATTCAAGATCGAATTTGTAGGATGATCCGAGTTACAATCACTCATATAATACCAAAGTGGCAGTCACCCATATAGACCGAAGTGGGAGGATATGTTCAGAGGGATGAGACCCTGAAAGTGTAGAAGAGAGACTTCTTGATTTGGACTTTGACTCTTGAAATAAATACATGAAGCTTGGAGGACGTTGAGCTTTCACATTTGGGTCTTAGAGGACTTATTTTTATTTGATTCTAAAAGAAGGAGATTGTTCAGGTTTTCCCCAAGTTGTGGTTTTTCCATGGTGTGGAGCCTATATCTTGTGTTCATTTGATCTTCATTGTTTTGGAATTTATTTGATGAGAAGAACATAAGCATAATCAAGTTAAGAAGAACCTAATAATCACAAATAAATGTCAAGAAAGGAAAATGTAAAGTTAAACATGCTACCCTAATCAATTTTCCAACACTTTCCTCTTGGAAAATTTTGAAGCTATAGGAGTAAGGATGGAACTAATTGTTATCATTTATGTATTCATGTTTGACCCTTGGTTGAATCCTACCATGAAAGAACAAGAAATGGATTCAATGCATAGAGTTTATGGTCTGCCACATCTTCATATGTTATTGCTTCTTGTTGTGATATATGATAGCCATTTATATGTCTGGTGTAAGACACATGTGGAGATTGCTATCCAATAGTAGCATCTCTATGGTAAAAGGTGTGTTGTCAAAGGTTGCTCCATCAAAATATAAAAACCAACAAGGACCCTAAGGTGCACATAGCTAATGAATTAAGAAGATTATTGTCTATGAGTGCTGATATGGAGGTCTGGGACAGAACTATGTAGGCAATGGACCTCTTTGTTCAACGGATCAAGATCTAAAAAGGAAAATATGTGATTATATATACATGTGTGATAGTATTTGGAGCAAGGCCAACCTAACCCACAAATTTGTTGACATTTTAATTTTGTTGGAGCTGACCTATAATTGTTCTTGAAGTTAATGAACAAGTAAACTAGGACTAGTTTTTCAATACAAAATATTAAACTGATATGAACAAGGCTGACCTGTGAAAGTGTAAAAATTGGTATGGTTTGAAGGGACCAATCCCTTCGAAAAGTACCTCTACACCAAGTAGATCCCTAGAAAGCATCTATGTCTCAATGTTAGTAACATCTCAACACATTCAACAATTTCAAGAACTTTCGTTGCATGTAGATAATCTAGCTTGGTGGGCATTGTAGTTTGTGAGAAAGTGTGAGCATATCGCAGAGTATTTGTTTATTTCACTCCTTGCAGAATATCTACAAATTTTTTAAAGTAATTTCTACTTATGAATCAAACATTTTTAAAGTAAATTCTACTTATTTTCATAATTTTTAAGGGGTTTCACCGATCATGAAATAGTGAATGAAATAATGGAACATGATCTTACTAATTGTGACATCGTCATCGGTGCTCTGGAGAATCTTGTCCATTCCCTTAGGGTTGAGTGAGGTGTGGAGGATTCTTGCAATGGCCCTAGTGGCTGCAAAGTTGGCCTTCTAAGCATCTAAGCCTCTTACTCGGGTATTTTGTTCCTGCTCCTTTACTATGTTAAATGACCTCCTGAACTCATCAAATTCCAATTCCATCCCTACAAACAGTAAAAGAATGCAACACAGAAATTAAAGCCTAAAGATTCAAGTGTGGCTGCAAAAAAAAATGGATTTTGAACGAGAGACCTAAAGTGCATGTACTCTCTTTGTGGAAGACTGAATGAGGGGGTGGAAATGCATTGAAGTTAAAAATGGAATACCTTGGCGCCACCAATGGACTAAAGATCCCATGGTGAGGTTCGATATTGGGTCTGCTAATGGTAAAACTCCAATTCACAACTCTTTGTGATCTTGTTTTCGCTTCTATCTTTGTGAAAAGTGAACAGATAACGTAAATGAAGTTGGATTGGGAGGGGTTTTGTAAAGCAAAAGTAACAGGAGGGGTTTTGTAAAAAAAAATAACGCTCAACTTTTTCAAAAACGTTGAAATTTCCCTTCATGAAAAAATAATAGAGACAATATTTGATTTTCACTTACATCAGATTTTTGTTGTATTTGAGAAACTAAGGGTTTTTACATGTTTTTGTTAACATATTAGGTGGTATTTATAATAATCTAATTTTAAGGTTATGGTTTCTATGCAATGATTTTTCTCTTAAAGTTTATGGAAGCAGAGCCTCAGGGAAACAAGTGCTCTTAACTTGGTTGTATTGAAAACATTTAAGTGTTATTGCATATTAGGTGGGTGCAAACAAAAGAGAGTATATAGTAAGTGAATTTAATAGTTAGAATCAAGTGTTAGTTTCTTAAAATTTATATGACAAATTTGGAAGGAATAGGGTATGTATCCTTCTTTAGGTTAAATATATTCAAATTGTTATGTGAATGGGGTTGTAAGACCCTATGTTTTCATCTTGAGAAAATGGATTTCTCTCCTAGTCACTCACATATTTTAGGTTGTCATAAGAAAAGTAGGTGCTTTTCCTTAAGATGTGAACATTTCATTTTAAGCAATGTGATAATGTGGTTTCAACAAGGCATTAAAAGATGGAACGAGCATGCACATTTGGGATGCTAGTGTTATGTTTTTCTTGAGGCATGAATGCACATCTAAGAAGACTCTAACAAGGGTTTAATAGGTGGAATAATTAGAGAGGTTGGGGGGTGTAGTCTCACTTAGAGGTGTAGACAAGTAAGTTAAGCACCATGAGAAGTTGTGAAGCAAACTTAAGACATTTGACGAGTTGCATGAAGGAAACTTGGCAGTGGTACTAAGTGAACATTCCTTGATCGAAGTTCATACCCTCTCCTTGGCACTACCACTTTGCAAGATGAAGAAGAAATGTGAAATATATGTGCAACCCACTAAAGAAGTTGGCAAGGTTGTTGCAACATATACAAGTGGTTATGTCATGTTGCAAAAGGAGGTGTTGGAACTTGGAAGGTGACCATTGGAGTAGATTTTTCATGGAGTGCCAAGGAGGTGCAAGGATTTGATAAGGAGAAAATTATACAAATCCAACAAATAGGCCATATTGGGTTAGAATATTACTATTTTCGGACCTCCAAAGTGGAAGGTGCATTTTATGGAGGTGTAGTCTAAGTGCTTGGGTGCATGCCACATCTTAAGGGTATCTTGGACTTTTGGTGTGTGTTAGTGGTGTTAGTGCATTGTGTTTGATGAGCACTAGCTAGAATGTGTTCCATGAAGGAAAAAAACCCACAAGTTTGAGATGACTTATGCCCTAGTTTTGAAGAGACAATTGGAACCATCTTAGAGTGTGATGGGTTTTGTCATGGACTTAGGTCCACTTACATGGGTTAAGGTGTAAAGGTACCCAGTGAGTTGAGGAAAATGATTACAATTCTTACTTATATAAAGTGTTTATGATATAAGATTAATGATATTTTTTGGAGAATGGAAGAGGAAGATAAGAAAGAAAAGACATTGAGGTTTGTTGTAAATCAATCAAAAGGAAGGAAAAATGCCTCTTTTAGGAGGATTGTTCAAGTTTTCTCTTTAATAGGACTAAATTTTAGTTGGGGCTAGGGATTTGGACTCAAAAGCATTGATTAGGCACTCAAAATCCAAGACCTGACATATCCAAGCTAGTCCATTAGATAGATTCATCTTGGGCAAAGGTTGCAAAGGCTAAGGTGAAAATATCCCCTTTTTAATGTGGGTTTTAAACCTTGCATTTGAGAATGATAAAACAAGATCATAATCTTGAAAGGAGGTCCTTGATTTTACCAAAACTCAATGTGAATTCTTAATCCATAGTGTGATTCTTTCTATTTGGGTTTGGCCTTGAACAATGAGATCTATCTTTCGGTCCATGTAATAAGTTTGTTGTTTCATTTATGTGTTGAGAAGGTCTTAAGGGCTATAGGGGATAAGATGGTTATTTTTCAATACCCCTCCCTTGAAACCTTGTAAGGAGATGGTGTGTCTCGTTTTGTTGTCATAATATTTCAACCACGAGCTCTTCTTGTGAGGATCCCCCTGAAAGGGTATGCAAAGGAAATGGAAAAAATAAAAACTTCATGTTGAGTCAAAAAAGGAATATATATTGTAGGTGTCTCTAGAGGTCTTGACAAAGGTGAAGGGGAATGGATTTTACCTCCTATTGCAATGCCTTCTATTCCACCATTCGAGGTGCTAGAGGGAATTGACTTTAACAGTCATAGGTGAAAGCTCATAGAGATCTTAAAAATGAGAAGGTAGGTGTGATTTAACATAGGATTGATTCTTTAATGGTTGAATTTTTGGGTGAGATTTCCTAGAAAATGGAAAACAATGAAGCCCTACCACCTATATATTAAGTAGAGTATGAGAAAATGTTTCCTAATCTTCAAAGAGTCTGATCTCCATTTTTGGTCCATGAGATCCATGACAGTTATGTTTTAAGTGTCAATCACTCGTGTCAATTTTGGCTCTAAGTAGACAGGGCAACATGGAAGGAGGTGACCCCCTTAGAAGAGTTCAAAAGGGGAAGACCACATAAGGCCTTATATAAATATCTAAATCAAAGGACCTCCCTCATAAAAAGGGCTAGACATGTATTGAAAGAATGTAGACAATGACCCATCCAAATATTGATAAAGATAATAGAACATCCCCTCAATCTCATAATAAATGGGCATCTATAGATGAGGTGATCCTATAACTCTATTTCATGTATATGGAAAAGCTAGCAAATGTTATTGAGAAGAGGAAGATCATGATGATTAGTTTCAACTTGACAACAATGTAAACCCACTTTGAACCCACCAAGGTGGATCAATTTTTAGCGATAAAAATATATATATATATATATTTTTAACTACTTTATATAATATATACATATGTGCATAGGTGACATTGAAATATTTTACTTAATATGGACATTGAAATATTTCATTTATAAATCACTTTGTCTATATTAAAATATCATTCTTTTATTAATATATTTTAAAATACATGTCAATATTATTTAACCTTGCATAATAAAATATTTTATTTATGACATACATTGAATATTTTTATTATTAATAATATTACTAATGTTCATCAAATATCCAACAAAAACATTATCATCGAATATCCGACGATAATTGTGTTTGTCAAATATCTTATGAAAGTCAGGGCTTTAAAAAAAATACAAAAAATTTAAGTAAAATATGATAGTACAATTGAATTGTCAGAGTATAGTGTTGTATTTTCCACCCATATGTACTATTGCATTAAGCCATTAACCACTAACCCATAAACCCCCTAGACCTCAAACCCTTGGCCCTCAACCCCCTAAGCTCTAACCCTTTACCCTTTACCCTTAACCCTGACTCCTAAACCCCTAAACTCCTTACCCCTAAATCGCTTTCCCAAACCATAGGTGCTAGTTAAGGGCTTCAAGGGTTAATAATTAAGCACCAAAGGCTTGGGGGTAAGTGGATTTAATAGGGGTTGAGGGATCAATGGTTATGGGATTTAAGTGTCAGTGGGTTAAGGGGTAGGGGTTAGGGGTTAAGGGTTAAGGGTTTAAGAGGATAAGGGGTTATGGATTAGGGGGTTTAGGGATTCTAGGTTAGGGGTTAATGGGTTAGTTGCAAAAAAAAGTGATGCAAAAAGGGATGTAAAAGTGGATGCAAACATAGGTGCAACAAATGAAACAAAATGCAATACAAAAAATGGATGCAATGGAAGTAGATGCAAAAGTAGATACACAATGAGACGCAAAACCCAATGCATAAACTTGACGTAAAAGTGGATGCAAAAGGAGATGCAATATACGATCCAAATATTAGATTCAAAAGAGGATGCAAACATGGATGAAAAATTGGAAGCAACTGTGGGTACAACAATAAGTGAAAAACATGGCGTAAATTTTGGCACAACAAAATTAGATGTAAAAGTGGATGTAATGATAGATGAAAAAATACAAGTAAAATTTGATGCACATTTGATGCAAAAAGGGATGAAAAAGTGGATGTAAATATGGGTGCAACAAAAGTCGATGCAAAAGTAGATGGAAAACGAGAACAAACCCAGATGCAAATCCTGACACAAAAGTGGATACAAAAAGGGATGCAAAAAATGGATGTAAAAGTCGATAAAAAACTAGACGTAAATGAGGATGCAAATGTGGATGAAAAATTAGAAGCAAAAGTGGGTGCAAAGGGAGGTGCCAAACTTGGTGCAAATTGTGGCACAACAAAATCGGATGCAATAGTGGATACAATAATGGATTCAAAATATGATGTAAATACCAAATTGTGGCACAAAAAAATTAGATGCAATACTGGACACAATAATAGATTCAAAAGATGATGTAAATATTGATGCAATTTCAAGATGAAAAAGTAGATACAATAAAAGTAGATGCAAAACTAGACACAAAACTCGACGCAAAACTTGGTGAAAAGGGCATGTAAAAAAGGATGCAAAAAATGATTTAAAAAAAGATGCAAAAGATGATGTAAAATTGTATGCAAGTGTAGGCGCAAAAAATGGATGCAATAGAGGATGAAAAAGTAGGTGAAACAAAATTAGGTGCCAAACTTGATGCAAAATCTGGAACAAAATATGGTGCAAAGGATGGCACAAAACTTGGCATAAAACCTGGTGCAAAACTTGGTGCAAACCTATTGCAATACATGGTGCTAAACTTGGTGCAAAACTCGGTGCAATTTTTTCATCAAGTTTTGCACCATATTTGATAAATGGACACAAATACACCAAAAATGGGCTCTATATGCAAAAAAGGAATAAAAAAGGGATGCTAACCACATGGTTTTATTTTAGTGACTTGAATTTAGTTCTACATGATTGATTGTTAATTTGTAGCAATCCATTTCAGTTAATTTGATTTATTGTCAATTTAACTAGTTCTCACTATTAGAAGAACTAGTGGAGGTCAAGTTGTGGGTGTGTAACTTTATCCACAATGATTTATCATCCAGTTAATTAATCAATTAGCCCAAAATAATTATTGCATGCAGAGAATTCGAGTTACCCAGTTGATATTGGAGTTCAATGGCAGTGTACTATTTGTTGAAAACTAATCCAAGTTGTACAGGTGGTGCATGCAGTAAGAGGATTTCCCTATGGTGACTGTGGAATTCCTTGGTGTGAAATTCCTAAATAATAGGGGAAATTTCCCAAGGGAACAACGTAAGGAAATAGGAGCTTGGAGGCTCGAAATTTTGGCTAAGTATTGGCCAAGGTCAATAAGTAAGGCAGAGGATGAAAGATACAGGTGCAGGTTGAGCTCAAGCTTGATCAAATCATATTGTATTCATCCATATTATTTTATTAATGCAATACATATAGTAAGGGGTTTTGAGCAGTTGTCCTCCCCTAGAGAAATCTCTAAGTATATGTGTTGAATCTTGATGCATGTTAATGATTTGTGTTCTCGATCGTGAATGGATTAGTAGAGTAGCTTCTAGCCTTGTGATTTAGAAAATTTCATGGGCAGTTTAGAATCTACTCATTAATTTCTACAAAAATTGATGAAAACCTAGATCCAAATGAGGATGCAAGAGTGAATGCAAAATTAGAAGCAAAAATGGGTGCAAAGGAAGGTGCTAAACTAGGCGCAAATTGTGTCACAAAAAGATAGGATGCAATAGTGAACAAAATAATAGATGCAAAAGATGATGTAATGCAAAACAAGATGCGAAAGTGGATGCAACAAAAGTAGATGCAAAACTAGACATAAACCTCGATGCAAAACTTGGCGGAAAGGGGATGTAAAAAAATATGCAAAAAATGATTTTAAAAAGGATGCAAAAGTTGATGCAAGTGTAGGTGAAAAAAATAGATTTAATAGAAAATGCAAAAGTAGGTGAAGAAAAATTAGGTGCCAAACTTGATGCAAAACTTAGAACAAAACATGGTGCAAAGAATGGCACAAAACTTGGCATAAAACTTGGTGCAAAACCTATTGCAATACCTGGTGCTAAACTTGGTGTAAGACTTGGTGCAAATTTTGCATCAAGTTTTGCACCATATTTGATAAATGGATGCAAATAACTCCAAAAATGAGCTCTAGATGCAAAAAAGGAAGCAAAAAGGGACGCTAATCACAGGGTTTTGTTGTAGCGATCTGAGTTTCCATATATTTATAGTCCATCATTCCAAACTTTTGGAGGATCTTGGTAATATACTTTCCTTGACCAAGGAATATTTCACTAGGATTTTTCCATACTTCTAGCCCAAAATAGTAGTGCATTAACCCAAGATCCTTCATATCGAATTCAGAAGCCAAATCCCCCTTACACTGAATAATGAGATGCTCTAAACTTGTTAGAAATAATTCATCAACATACAATACTAAAATCATAGGTTCCTTCTTCTCATTCTTGATATATAGGTTTGGATCAACATCACTTTTGGAGAAACTGAGTCTCTTTAGGTGGATGCCAATTCGAGAATAATAGGTTCTAGGTGCTTGCTTAAGTCATACAAGGCTTTCTTCAATCTACAAACATGAGACTCTTTCCCATGAACCTCAAAACCTTGAGGTTTTTGTATGTACACTTCTTCCTTAATCACATTATTTAGGAAAGAAATCTTTACATCCATCTAATGTAAATTCAAACCCATAGAAGAGGCAATAGAAATGATAGATCTAATAGTAGTGTACCTAGAAATCGGAGAAAAATTCTAATACTAATCTTCTTCATCTTTATGGGAGAACCCTATAGCCACAAATATTGCCTTGTATTTGTAATTACCACCATCCACTACATGCTTAATCTTGTATAGCCCTTTTTTAGGTTAGAATTGATTTCCCATAAGGTATAGGCACAACTTCCCATACATAATTCTTCATAATCGATTGGTATTATTCTAATATCACACTCTTCCAAACTTTGCTAGTTAGAAACTTCTTCATAGGTGGAAAGTTTAGAATCAATGAGATTAGTCATCAATATTGCATATCCAAAATACCTTTTCGGTCTCTTGCTTTCCATAAAGGTGGCACATGGTGCTACATGTCCTTCTACTTCCTGCAAAGTAGATCTAACCCAAGCTGGCCTTTTCCTGATTTCAAGAAAAACAACTAGATCCACTAGATTGTTAGGCTCGTATGGTTCTTCTTGATGATCTATGGAATATTCTGAAGGATTTGATGGACCTAAACCTTCTTCCTTGGGAGCTTCATGTTCTTCATCATCATTATATTCCATGGGAACTTTTTTAGAATTCTAATAGGAAACAGTTTCATCAAAGGCCACATCCTTGTTGAATTCAACTTGTTGTTGTCATGGAACTTAGATTCTATAGGAATTTGATGACTCATTGTATCCAACGAATATTCCTTTATTTCCTGAAGGCTTTAGCTTCTTTCTCTTATCTTTGGGTACATGAATGTAAATTGGACAACCAAATATTCTCAAATGTCCAAACTGTGGTTTCCATCTGGTGAACGCTTCTTCAGGAGTCTTGTCTTCCAAAATTCAATTGGAACTTCTATTTTGAATATAGATTGTTGTAATTGATGCTTCACTCCATAAAAACATAGGAAACTCTTGATCATGCATCATTTCCTTAACAAATTCTTCAATGGTTATGTTCTTTCTTTCAACAACTCCATTTTGTTGTGGATTGTAAGGGATTATCAACTCCCTTTTGATCCCAACTTCTTTACAAATGTAAAAAAATTCCTTGGAAGTGTATTCTCCTCTACTATTTGATCTCAGAATCTTGATTTTTTTCCCCTTCAAGTTTTCCACTTCAACCTGAAATTCCTGAAACTTGTTGAAGACTTCATCCTTTGTCTTCATGAAGTAAATCCATGTCTTGGCAGAGAAGCCATCAATAAACGATACATAGCACAAAGAGCCTCTAATAGATTTCATTGGCATTAGACCATATACATCAGAATGAACTCGATCCAAAACTTCTATGTACCTACTTGTGGTACTTGGAAAAGGATATTAACATTCTTCCCAAGCGCACAACCTTTACATACTTCTTCATGCTCCATCTGCAATTCTGGAACACTTGAAACCATCTAATTTAAAGATGGAAAATATCTATAGTGAAGGTGAGCAATATTTCATGCCAAAGTTCACATGGATAGATGTCATTATGCACTAATGCTTGAATAGGTTGTTTCAAGAGTCTATACAACCTTCCTTCATGAACTCCAGTTACTCTAGCATAATCTATACTTGAGCCCTTTGGCCATAAAATAACTTTTACATCAACAAAAGATACTCTATATCCTTTATCTACCAAACATGAAATAGAAACCAAATTATTTTTCAAACCTAGTACATACAGTATGTTGCTAAGATGAACATTTTCACATGATTCTATATCAATAGATGTCTTCCCAATGCCTTTGACTACATAAATTTTGTTATCTCCAAGCTCTACATTTTGTGATGATGTCCTTTCCATTAGACTATTAATATTGGTATGATCTCCCGTCATGTGCCTTGAGGCACGACTATCTACTAGCCACAATTCATCGTTATCTGCAATAGAAAGTGTAACAACAAAAAAGTAGAAGAAATATTTGACACCTAAATCTTCATTCTTAGGTTCCTTTGGAAGTTCATCAATGTCTTTTGTGGTAGCATGTCGCTTTCCCTTTCTCTTTCTATCATTTGATCCTTTAGGAAATTGGTTTTTGAAGTGACCATATTTGTGACAACGATAACATTGAACTATCAACATATATTTCTTTCCTTAAGGATTAGGTCTTCTATCTTCATGTTTTTGTCTGTCATTTCTTTTTTGGAAACCAAACCTCTTTCTTCCTCCAACCCTCTTGGAACATGCTACAAATGCTTGATAATCACCTTAATCAGATCTTTGAATATTTCCCTTTGATATGTGCCTTGAGTACATGAGATCCAAAGTTCTTCAAAGCTTTGAATCTACTTCTTGCCACAAATACTAGATGCAAACAAATCCCATGAGTCATGTAAACCATTAAGTGTTGTAGTCATGAGTTTCCTTACAGAAATTATTTCATCAATTGCTCGAATTTGATCTCTTAATCGAGAAATCCTCATGAAATATTAGGCTATAGTATCATTTATTGTCATTCTAACATAACGAAGCTCATTCCTGAAGATCCTTGATTGAGTAATATTTTTGATAGTGTATGATCCAATTACGGTATCATAAAACTTCTTTGAAGAGTCAAGATTTGCCAAACAAGGAATCAAATGATCTCTCATGGAATTTGCAATGATACTTCTAGTTGTGATGTCATCTTTCTCATATTTTATTTTTCCTTCATTATCTGAAGGTTTAGTGACCTTTCCCTTCCTAATTCCCAAGGGATCATTCCTTGTAAGAATGAGACCAGTCCTTGTTTTCCAAGCCATGAATTTTGTAGCTCCTGGGCCAGTTTGTTCTATGGTTTCATAGAGGAACCCATAGTCATAGATAAGTAATACTCTTCAATAGGTCTTCTTCAATTCTCTTCCATTTACTAATTATATTCAAGAGTGATCTCAATGTCCTTTCCTCCATCAAAGCTCTGATACCATGTTGATTTTTCAAGTGAAATAGATACAAGCACTAATTTTAGAAATAATGATAATTACTTCTAATGGCATAGATCTTCTTTTAGCAATTCTAGTTTATCATTAAGTAATTACACTTCAAAATTTCAACCATAAATGCACAAGGACAATAGAGATCACAATGCACAAAGATAACACAAGATTTCCCTTGGGAAAACCCACTTGGGGGAAAAACCCAGTAACCTTTTTCTTAGAGAAATTATTCAGTTCAATAAGAGATACAACTAATATTGCTAGTCAACTATGATGGTTAAACTGACCAACAATGTTATGGTCAAACTTGGTCAAACAAACCTCTCGTCAAGTCAATCTTCTACCCAATAATTTTGGCCCTCTTTGATCTGCATAGGCCAAATTTCGGCCTCCTAGAATATGGCCAAAAACTTGGCCCCGCAACCCAAAATAATCTACCCATAATTTTAGCCTTGCTGCTTAGAAACCGCTACCCAGAAGTTCGACTTTCTGCCCAGAATATGCCCATAAATTTACATGTGTGAAGTCAAGGAGAGAGAGATAAATGCTAGATATGAATTCTTCCTTCTTTGTCCTACATTGTTCTTCTTCTTCTTCACTTGGATTCCCGAGAAAATCTCTTGTCTTGTGAGAGGTCGAATGGTGCCTTATGGAGGAGGTTGAATGCTCAATATATAGTGTTTTTCCTGTCCAAATGGGTGTCTCTTTGTTGGGGATGAATTGACTTGAAGGAGGGATGCCTTGAAAAGTTTGGAGCCAAAAATTCAAAAATTCCTCTTTTGACACCGACATGAAGAACATGTCTTACATTAATCTTTTCAAGGTCTAATTAATAAAATGACATGAAGAACGTGTCTCACAATCTCATTATATATTTCAAGGGCTAAAATATTAATTATGAAGACTGACCATAGCTACAAAATTCAACAAGTCCAATATCATAATTTATTTTAAATTATATGAAAATATCATAAATTTAATGATTTTGTCAATTGGGATTTTGACAATTGGGGATATCTTGGATGGTTGGGAGTGTTATAGACATTTTTGGGCACTACAACCCCAAGCATCAAATTTCCATAAACCAAGGGCTCCTAAGTCCCTAAAAGTGTTGTTCTAACCCCTAAAGGAACAAGGTCAACAGATTACAGCTTCTCCCAGAAGTTCTCCATGAAAAACTGCTCAGAATTGGTCAAAACAGGATCATTTCAGCTACTCTACTGGCCAAGTGCGTTGCATCTCACCTAAATACACTGTGTGGGTGTGTTGCATTTCAAAAATCCCTTCTATGGGGTGCGATGGGCGAGAAATGACAAATGGCAGTGTCATTCCGCGAGGTGGAGAGGCAATGGAAGCTTCCAGAAACTTCTCCTGTGACACTTGCCTCTCTGAATTCGACCAAGGATGAGTAAGAGATCATCAATCTCCAAGTGGAAGCAAGAACTATCAGAGGGAAGAAACTAATCAAATCATGAGCTGACTCATCTCCATTACAGATATCTATATATGGATCTCTCATCCCAGAGATCCGGAGGTTGGAATTTTGCATATTGTAAGGAATTGTTGTTGGTTTCTTGAGACAAACATCAGATTGTTGGGTGATCTAAGCTTTGTATGAGGTGAAGAGGGGCTTCTTTGCTGAGAGGTTGATGCTGGGTCAGAACAACTGGTTGTAACTCCTCTTGGCTCTTTCTTGTTTATCAATAAAAGCTATTCTAGTTTTCCTCCATACTCTTGTGTCACTGATATTTGTTGCATTTGTATGGTCAATTTACATATGATCCTAGATTGTTTATGATTATAGATCCATGTCTTTGTATAGTGCTATGCTACTGTGATCTTACAGGTACTTTGTGAAGTTGGGCGTGCAAGGGAGCAAGTAGCGAAAGACTATCAAGGAAGAGAGGAATCAAATCAGGAGATTAGCGCAAGACATAGGTTGGTCTTTCTGTTCCTCTCTATCTATAATTCATAAAGGAAAAACGAAAGTAGCTTTACTCTGTTTGTTTCTAAGGCAGTTGTCACACCTTAGTGGGATAGAGCAGTTCTATATAGACACTTTTCCCTGTAACAAAATGGCGACTCCACTGGGGATGCAATCAGTGGTATGGGGATATAATCATTTATCTCCAAACCCAAAAATATAAGCCAAGTACCTCTCGCTCCGAACAAAAATGTATTCGATACTAAGCAAAAGACTACATGATCGTCGGTGATACACTTTACCGTCGCGGTATCGATACAGTTCTGAGAAGGTGCCTCACCCATGAGGAGGCCGAAAAAGTCCTGAATGATTGCCATTCAGGTGCGTGTGGAGGGCATCAATCCGGTTATGCTACAGTGCAAAAAATCTTACGAGCAGGATACTTCTAGCCAACAATGTTCAAAGATTGCATAACCGCAGTCAGAAGTTGCCATGCTTGTCAAATTTTTGATAGCAAAACCAGAAGACCACCCGCACCTCTGCAGCCAATAGTTGTTGTCGGTCCATTCGCCAAATGGGGCATCGATTTCATGACATGTAACCCCACCTCGACCGGGGGCATCGGTATATCATAGTCGCAGTTGACTATTTTACCAAATGGGCCGAGGCGATGCCTACATTAGATAATACTGGTGAAACAGCTGCCCTCTTCTTTTTCAATCATGTAGTCGCCAGATTCGGCATCCCACAAGCTATAGTCACAGATCATGGATCGCATTTTCGCAATCACATGATGGTTGAATTAGCTGCCAAACTAGGGTTGTCTCACGACAGCTCTACTCCATATTACCCGCAAGCCAACGGACAAGTTGAAGCAATCAACAAGGTCCTGAAACGCATGTTGCAAAGGATGATTGGAGTTCACAAAAGAAGATGGCACCTAATCATGTACTCAGCTTTGTGGGCTTACCAAACGTCGGTAAGGAATGCAATCGGGTTTACGCCCTTCCAACTGGTATATGGCCTGGAAGCAGTCTTACCAATCCAGTGCGAAATCTCGTCTCTCAAACTCGCAATTTATCTCCTCCCCGGAACTTCAGAAGAAGAAGCTCATTTCTTGGAACTAATCCAATTGGATGAAACCGTCGTGATGCCGCTTTGGCTAACGAAGCCCATAAGAAACGAGTCAAAGCGCAGTTCGACAAAAATGTCAAACCCCGTGTCTTCTCAGAAGGTGACTTGGTCTTACTTTACGACCAAGAATCCGATAAATTGGGAGCAGGTAAATTTAAGTCTTTATGGATGGGCCCCTATATTGTTAAGCGGGTGTTAGCAAAAGGAGCCTACGAGTTAATAGATTATGACGGAATTCCACTGGCGCAACCTCGTAACGGGTTGTACCTCAAGCGTTACTATGCGTAATGGTAACCTGTATGCTTTTGTTATGTTTTTGTTTTCTCTAAAGTGTTTATTTTGGTCAAGTAATCCACTTTTTACATTTGTTGCAGATGTCAAACCTATTGGAGTCATGTGTTGGATATGCCGACGGAGCGAGTCATAGTTCGTGGAACCTATCTTCCGCGGCCTGGGCCATTTTTGATCCAAGCGGCGAGTTAGTAAGTTTCAGAGGGGTATGTATTGGTCGATCAACAAATAACATCGCTGAATATAGCGCATTGATAGAACTTCTCTCTGATGCCATCACACATGGTATACGCCGACTGATTTTCAGGCTAGACTCACAACTCGTCATACTACAACTCACTGGTATCTATTCTGTCCGAAATCCAGCTATTTATCGCATGTTCCTAAGGGTTAAGATTTTGGAAAGACAATTTGATTTTATTCAATATCAACATATTTCCATAAACTTAAGCACATTAACTGACTCATTAGCAAATTATGTGTTAGATAGACATTTGCAACATTTATAAAAAGAAGCATACCATCAATGTTTGCATTTGGATCATGTAACTTAACCAAAATAAAACTCCGAAAATAAAAAATATACATAACTGTTTATGGTTTACACATAATGTCCTGTAACCAAGACAAAATTGGTCAAATAACCAAACAACTCAAAAATGCTAGGGGGCACCCTAGTCTAATGATGCTCGTGATAGCAAGTCACAGCCTATGCGATCATGCGTAAGAGACGAGTCCATCGTCTTGGCACACCAGTAGTATGCCGCTGCAACCTCAAGGGCAGCTCGTCAGTCCTCACATCTGGAATAACAAGAGTGAGGCCCTCAACCTGCTCCTATAATGCTATGAGAGTCTCGGCCACATCGAGGTCGCGAAGGATAGCCCTTCCAACAACCTCTCCTGCTGGGGCGGCAGCTGGCACTCTTAGGCGTGCTACTGGCCGAACAGGACCAACATCTGCATGAACACATGAGTTTGATTAGAGTATTGATAAAATAAAGCACAAGGACATTATAAATGAAAAACGATAAACAGGAATATGGTCAAAGAATTTACCAATGGCGTCCCACTGTTCGCCATCCGGCAGTACTAAATCTAGATCACCCCGGAAGTCCATGCCAGCATATGGATACTCGGAATAAACCATCTCTTGACAGTCAAACCACCTGAAGAAGGTATCAGAAAATGAAATCTGAGACTGACCAGCGTGCCTAGACATATGGTCAACCCATCTCTGCATACGTGGTTCAGTAGGTGAAGGTAAATCGAGTGCAATATACTGCGGCTGCATCAATGGTATCTTCTCCAAGGCAAAGGCGGTCAAAATAGAACCATACCCAAAGTTCTTCAACCTCCCGCTCTTTACCTTGGTCAACTGTTCTTTCATCACAAGAAGTACTGCGTCGCACCAGTTGAACACCTTCGGTTGGAGGCATTCCAAGGCATACTGCATATAAGATCGGTTGGCTACATGAAGAGCCGCACCACCAACCATCCTACCAAAAGTAAATAGAATAGTCCTGAGGGACCTGTCAGTGACATCACAGATGATGATCTTGCCATCTTTACTCGGCTGAGATCCCTCTCTGCAATACCGGCGAACATAATCTCTCACAGATTCACCTCCTCTGGCCGAACCTGATAAAGAAACGGGGGCACCCCGCCTTGACAAGCCGGTCAAGAAATAGATGTCTACTACAGTCAAGGGGATAGATTTGCCCCTGATCTGGAACACCTGGTTGGTAGGATCCCAAGCATCGAGCAAATACTACAGTAAGTTGATCTATTGTCTCAGGCTAGAAATGCGGAAAAACTTCAGCAAGCCATAGTTCCGCAGTGCGTTTACTGTAACCGGATCATGAAGGGCAAGCATGTCCTCTTCTTCATGCTCACGTTCTCGCCATGTAATAGTCATCTTACTCCAAAGATCTCTGGAAAACAAACAAGAGAAGAGTTAGATCTTGATTTTGGTAAGAAACAGGTAAAATTTCCATCAAAAACTGTGCATAAAATTCCTTCTCTGCGCCCATCGCACCTACAGTAGTGCTCTGGGTGCGTTGCATGTTAGATGGCCATTGGACAGGCCAACATCCAACGCACCTTTCGATACACAGAGGGTGCGCTGAAAGCAGAACAAGTTTTTCAAACCCCAGAGGCTCACGAAAACCAGGAATCAAGCTCAGAATGTAAAATGGAAAGCATGAAATGAAAGAGCTCAGTTTTAGCTCCTACCTGGTCCAGACGGCGCTAAGAATCGTCCACAAAATCTCCCGAAATCAGCTGATGAAAATCAAAGGGGGAAAGCACCTCCAAAGCTCCAACAAACCAAAGTTCAAATGAAATGGTAAAATGAGAGGTAAAAGCACTTTTCAATTACTTTTTACGTAGTTCAAAGTAAAATATTAGTGTTCTAACTCAATTTTCAAGCATATATTGTTCATTTCTGACTAGTTTGATGAAGCAATTGAAAATACAGTACAATCTTTGAAAGAACAAAGCTACTTATGGTAAAATAAAAAAGAGACCATTTCATCGAGCAGTTTTAGCACATAGTTCAAGCTCGTTAAAAAATAAACATAAGACATGAGCAAATGTTTCCCCCCGCGTTTAAGCTCATTAAAAAATGAGCTATTCCCCGGTAAATAACCATCGTGAATGTAGTACTTCAGCCTTTAAAGCCTTGGTCGTGTTTGCACCATCACCTCCACTTTTGCATTGGCCGATCATTCACCTCCATTTGATTGTTTACCCTTTTTGAGGAACAGCTGCGAAGAGTGATCTCACTAGCCATCCTTGTAACACTGCCATGATTGGAAAATTTCAAACCTTACCTGGAATCAGCTGCTACCCATTTTATCACTCGTTCCTCAAAAGACGAGTCTCCTTTAAGCTCTTTTCAACTGACTTGTAAAATATGAAAAGATTGTCGAGCCATTGGCCTCTCCAGCTCGTTAAAGGGACCAGAAGTGCTATCCCTCCTCTAAATTTTAATCTTTTTGGACCTGAGGGATTATTACACAAAAAGATCGAGCGCTTGTTTTGTTCGGCTCATTAAAACTATCGAAAATTCATCCCTTCTGTATTGTTTTATACTTTTTCAGACTTAAGGGATTAGATGACGAAAAAGGAATTTTGGAGTTTCCTTTACGTTCCTTTTCAGACTCTCTAAAATTGAAAAGGACCGAGTTATCTTTGTCATTAAACTCGTTAAAATTTTAATAGCGACAAACTTGTCTATAGACGAGAACGAGTTTCACCGTCGCTAGGCTCGTTAAAACATAGCGATGGGTTTGCCCGAAGGGCAAATTATAGAACAAGCATATGTTATCCTCCTCAAGCTTGATAAAAATAAAGAGGTACTGGTCAGCAATGACTGGGGAAAATTAAGAAGAAAACTTGAAGAAACTTTGTTGGTAGCAAGTCGCTCTTGAACATGACACTTTCACTCCGCATCCAAGTCAGGTTGGGTTGTTTCATTCACCGGTCACATCACCATGGTCCCATCATACCATCCACATTTGGGGTAATGCTACCAATCCATCATGTCAGTGTCGCCGATATGTTCAAGAGAAGTCATTCAGAGAATTCACTTGTGTCTCACCCACTACAATCCATTTATACTCCATTCTTTCATGACCGCCACCCTGAACCTTATGTCACCAGATCGTTTTCACCTCCATTAAAATCATTTGCTCCGTTCCGTGTCATTGATGTGGGATTCATTAAGGCCCTCCTATGACGGATCACTTCTTGTCGACATCAGCTCATTATCCAAGAAGTTGATCTAGGAACACCCCATTCAGTACTTTGAAGCTTGCATGCCTCAATGGCAAGTTTCTCACTTCCGGTGACAGGTTTACATCAATGACCTTCGACCGAGAGATTTTGCGTGGTGTTCGACGCCAAGTCCTTTATTCACACCACGTGAATTGTACTGCAGTACCTTGAGGGTCATTATCATTATCGGTGATTCCTCTCGCGCTTGTTAACAGCTTACATCATTGGCTGGTAATCAAGCGGTGTCTTTCCATGTTCGACTTCAGAACATTTCTCACATTGATAGACTTGTACTTCGAGTGAAGATCGAACGAGATTGAAGACCCTGGATCTAGTTTCATCCATCCGGGCTGCGATATACATTCAGGAAAATAAAAACATCAAATGTACATCATGGCTGCACAGATAATCATCCAATCAAAGGGATGATGGCTCTATCAGAATCATCAGTCTTCACTCAGACGATTGTTTGTCCTATGTACATGAAAATGAATTTATAAAGTTGAGCATGGGAATGCCCGCCTCAACTAGATCATGAAAATATTATGAAGATAATGTATTGTACTGTATCTTATTACAGGTCTCCTCCCAGCATTGAAAGAACTTCGGATCCTCATAATAAAGCATTTCACCCGACATCAAAAGATTAACGACCTCATGCTTTAGGGGGCAACTGTTATAGACATTTTTGGGCACTACAACCCCAAGCATCAAATGTCCATAAACCAAGGGCTCCTAAGTCCCTAAAAGTGTTGTTCTAACCCCTAAAGGAACAAGGTCAACAGATTACAGCTTCTCCCAGAAGTTCTCCATGAAAAACTGCTCAGAATTGGTCAAAACAGGATCATTTCAGCTGCTCCACTGGCCAAGTGCATTGCATCTCACCTAAATACACTGTGTGGGTGCGTTGCATTTCAAAAATCCCACCTCGCAGTGTCATTCCGCGAGGTGGAGAGGCAATGGAAGCTTCCAGAAACTTCTCCTGTGACACTTGCCTCTCTGAATTCGACCAAGGATGAGTAAGAGATCATCAATCTCCAAGTGGAAGCAAGAACTATCAGAGGGAAGACACTAATCAAATCATGAGATGACTCATCTCCATTATAGATATCTATATATGGATCTCTCATCCCAGAGATCCGGAAGTTGGAATTTTGCATATTGTAAGGAATTGCTGTTGGTTTCTTGAGACAAACATCAGATTGTTGGGTGATCTAAGCTTTGTATGAGGTGAAGAGGGGCTTCTTTGCTGAGAGGTTGATGCTGGGTCAGAACAACTGGTTGTAACTCCTCTTGGCTCTTTCTTGTTTATCAATAAAAGATATTCTAGTTTTCCTCCATACTCTTGTGTCATTGATATTTGTTGCATTTGTATGGTCAATTTACATCTGATCCTAGATTGTTTATGATTATAGATCCATGTCTTTGTATAGTGCTATGCTACTATGAGCTTACAGGTACTTTGTGAAGTTGGGCGTGCAAGGGAGCAAGTAGCGAAAGACTATCAAGGAAGAGAGGAATCAAATCAGGAGATTAGCGCAAGACAGAGGTTGGTCTTCTTGTTCCTCTCTATCTATAATTCATAAAGGAAAAACGAAAGTAGCTTTTCTCTGTTTGTTTCTAAGGCAGCTGTCACACCTTAGTGGGATAGAGCAGTTCTATATAGACACTTTTCCCTGTAACAGGGAGGAAGGAATGGAAACCTCCCCACCCAAGTTCAGTGTTATGATGGATGTTGAAAATATTGACTATGAAAAAAATAAATCATAAATTTAAGGAATTTTGAAAATCAAAGAATTAATAGATAAATTTCTTTTAACTTAATACTTTTTACAACAAATAAAAACTAGTATATTATTTGGAGAATAAATATACTATAAATAAATTGATAGTTGAAACTAGAGTATTCATTCTTTTCATTTACACTTTTTGAAACTTTATATTCCTTGAAGTTTTATTCGTTTGAATTTTGTAATATGTTTTAGGTTATATATTGTTAATTATATATATTTTGGATGGTTAAGATGAACAATTGTTATCTTCCCTACTAAGATTTAATTCTCATAAGTGATATGTTGAACTCATATCAATTACATTCTTATAATTACTTTGAAACTGTTATTATAATATTTTTAGTCTTGGATAATATCTTACTTTTACAAATGAATTGAATAACACTAGCCTAGATCCATCTTAACAGTGGATCTCTTAAGCATCTAGAGGGATCAAATCTTGCACTAAAAAAAAGAGTTTTGCATCTCAAGGAATTTGATCCCTCTCAACTTTGATAAATCTAGAGTTAAGATAAATCTAGACTGGTTAACAAACAATTAATTTTATTTATTTTTTAATTTACCATCCACATAATTATATCATAAAATATTAAAGGGAAACATGGTAAACATTTTCAAATATATCACATCTCACATTTTACTAAACCATGATAAAAAATTTCAAATAAATCACTTTCCTCATGTTGATGGTGCTGGAAATTCGTCAACCTAGGGGGTCTCCCTGATGTGAAGTCCCAATTATACCTCACAATGTTTGGAGTAGCAATTCCATTCGGGGTATCAATCCGACTGCCATGTATTGTTGTAGATTTTCCTTGGCTACAAATTTTGGCACAAGAGAGTAATACACAGGTATCTTCGGATCAACAAGTGAGTATGCCTTGTGAAATGTTCAACTGCAAAAAGTATCAAGGTCCTTCTACCGAAAGGGGAGAGAAAAGTGGGCCCTTTAAAGACAAGTAATAGTATTAATCTAGAAAAGGCACATGAGCACATACATAAGAATGAATCGTTGATCAACCGACGAAGTAGTTCAGAAATAAGCAATGATTTTTAAAGAAAATACAACACACCTTCAACAAGATAAGTACCAAAGCCACAAAAATAGTTCAATTTCCTTAGTACAGATGAGAAACAACATACATCACAAACATTCAAAGAACAATCTTACAATATTCACAACATATGCATGAAAGTGTGTCGGCTCAACGAGCTTTTGAATTAAGTAAAATTTCTAAGATACATCAAGACAATGAACACCACTATCCCCAATAATAGAGCATTAGAGCAGACACTTGATCCTCCAAAACAAATATCTTCCTCTCCAGTGCCTAGTAGGAGGAGCCAAGGGTGAAAAGTTCTTTACATAAGTAATGAGGGTGTATATATAACAAATTGGGTGATCATTCACATCCCTTGTGACTCTTGGACTACCCTCATGATTGTTTGACTTTTCAATGAACTTTCAACTTCCTACATGAATTTTCATACTAAATGGATGACTCTTGGACTTCCACTTTACATTACATTTCTCTGATATTGAATTTACATAATCTACAAATGACGTGGCAAATAATGACTTGTGACAGGACATGACATGACATTGATGACATGGACTGCATGATGATGTGGCAATGCCAAGCTATCCTTCTTGTTGCTTCTTTATTTCTGTCTTAAATAATAGATGTATCCAATACTTCATCTTCATGAGAGATATGATTTGTTCTTCATATCCACCCTCCAAAGGGTTGTGAATTAGATGGAGTCTTCATGCGGTCCTGATCTTTGGTCTTTTGTTGTAATCCAGTGTTCCTTCATCTTCTTGCCTGATTATCATCTTACTTCCTCAACTACTTAAGTTTCTTCTAGCATTGTCTCCTTCTCCATATCCTTCATCATCATCTTGTCATTACATAATAGAATACTTGCGACTGCAATCCACTCATGACAAGATGACATCAGTCCGATACACCCCTAGCCTAAGATGTTTCATGAAATCACTTCTTAGGGATGGAACTGGTGACTGATTGAGTGACTAACTCAGGGATTGCGTAGTTCCATAGGCCAAGGTCCGAGATTGAGGCTTGAGACTGCACAATGCACAGTTCAGGATGGAAAAGGTCAAAGGATTTCACAATTGAGGGACTCAAGGACTTAGGCCGCTTGAGACTGCGTCATGCGCAGTTCTGGAAGCTTGGGCAGATGGATTGTGCAGTTAAGGGATTAAAGGGCTCAAGTTGGAGGATTGAGGCTTGAGACTGTGCAATGCGCAGTTCTGGGGGCTTGGGTTAAATGACTGCGTAGTTGGGGAACTCAAGAGGTCAAGCTTGGGGCTTGAAGTTGTCCAATGCACAATTAATACAAGAGAACAAATTGGGATATTGTGTTGTTGAGGGGTTCAAGGGCTCAAGGTTGAGGCTTGAGGCTTGAAGTTTCCCAATGCACAATTTTGGAGGGAGAACAATCTCAAGGATTGCACAATTTCGCAACTCAAGGTGTTAGGCTGGAAGCTTAAGGCTTGACACTACGCAATATTGCACAGTTCTAGAGATGAAGGGTCAAATTTGGGCACTATGACTGTGGAATGCGCAATTCCAAGAGGCAAGGTCAAGGCTTGAGGGTTAAGATTGTGCAATGCACAGTTCAAGAAGGTTGAGTGAGATCAAGTTGCCCACGAGTGAATTTTTTTACATGAGGCTAAGTGTGTAATCAGTGAGACCAAAGTGGACAAGGAAAAAATTGAGCATGATCACACACTTAGAAAAGTTGAAGACACAACATTGATCACTCGAAATACATGAACAACATACTTCTCTCAATGCGACGACATTACGACGGCTAAATTCCCTAAGTGTAGCACTAAAGTTACACTTTGTGACAACAGTGATGACACTTGTGCGACAATGCATAAAACTCTGAGAATGAGTGTAAAACATGTCTACATGACTAGAGGGACTCATCAACTCCAAAGTTACCTATTGAAACAAGCCAAAACTCCACTTTACACGATAAGCGACGCTTCCCGTGCCAAAAGATGACATTTTCTATATAAAGAGAAAAGTGAGAATGACACTTGCGATATGTGAATGACGGTGAAAAAAACATGCCATAGTCAAGATAACATTAAAACGACACTAATTAGGATGAAATCAAGTGAAAGATATAGTCAAAAACATGAAAGCGACACTCGTGAAAGTGAAGGCGTGTAAAAGCAGCAGTTCAAAAAACTCACCGAAACAAAAGCACAATCACAACCAAAAGTGAGAGACTTTCAATGAAAGCACACATTGATTGTTGACATGGGTTGATCATCGCATAGGCAGAGTCTTGATGGACTGTGTTATGCATTTACAAGCTTGCGTAAAAGAGTGCACTCATGAACATGTTGCAAACTGAGCATGTGTAAGCAAGTGACTTCGACTCTTATAATCCACGAGGGAGCTTAGAGACTTAACAAGGCATCAACAAACCAAGAAGTGACTATGGAATGACCGATCACAAGATCCCTAGTAGGCTCCAAAATTAAAGTGTAGGCAAAATTTTGGAGGGTGTTTGTCGCAGCGACAACACCTCATAGTGAACCAACCTCCAAAAATATATATAAATGAAAAAAAATTGTGCCTAAATTATAAGACCTTCAAATAAAGAGGTTACTTTATTATTGTGAACTACTCCCAACTAAAAACTACTTTATTAATGTGAACCACTCCATAACGAAAGTACATGCATTAACTCCAACTCCATTGTTTCTCGTAGCTTGTTGATTGAGAGAAACATTATCTTCCAATATCTCTCAGGAATAGTTTGGTTTTCGTAAGATGAGGCAAATTCATGATGTCATAGTTGTGGCTCAAGAGTTCTTAGACTCGGTAAAAACAAGATATCAAAATGCTCTCATCCCAAAGTTAGACCTTCTGAAGGCATATGACTATGTTGATTGGGGTTTCTTTGTATGGTGTTGCATAAGATTGGTCTCACTTTTGGAGTGGTTTAGTGGATTATGGTGTGTGTATCTTCTGTTCAATTTGTAGTCTTAATAAATGGAGTTCCTTCCAAGATTTTTAAGGAAACAAGGGGGTTGAGACAGGGGTGTTCCTTGTCTCCGTGGTTGTTTATAATTTTAATTGAAGGTTTAAGTCGTCTTATAAACTTGGAGAAGATGAGGGACCAAATTATTAGCATTCGGGTATCTAGGAACTTGTCAATCTCTCATCTACTTTTTGTAGATGATGTCCTTCTTTTTGGTAAAGGTGCTCTCATGGAGTGGAGAAATTATTACAAAGTAACCTATTCCTTCAGTTGTGCTACTGGTTTATATATGAGTAAGGAAAAGTCTTTTTTCATTCATTTTGAGGTTGATGCTGGAATTTTAATGGAAATTTCTGCTCTTTTGATGTCCATGTTTATCCAATAGTTGAAGAGTTTACTTTGGTTTTTTCCTTAAACCAAATAAGTATGTTTTGTAGAATTGAAGGTGGTGAATTGGAAAATTCAAAAGGAAGAAGGATATGTGGACCTCTAAATGGCTAACCAGAGGAGGGAGACTCATTGTCGTCCAAGTCTATCCATTAGCTGAACAGTTTATTTACTTGGGGTTTTCCTTAAACCAAATTAGTATGTTTTACAAGATTGGAGGTGGTGAATTAGAAAATTCAAAAGGAAGCAGAATATGTGGACCTCTAAATGGCTAACCGAAGAGAGGGACTCATTCTTGTGTAGGTCATACTTCATAACATGCCTGGATGCACATTGCTATAGTGCCAAAATCCATTATCAAGTAGATTAATTCATTAATAGTGAATTCATAGGGAAAGACATGTTATAAAGTATTATTGTCATTCTAACCACTCCAAGTTGTCAATAAATTTTATTGGCAATTCAACTTAAAGTTTTTGAAATAGTTATTAAATCTAAATTATGTGCCTTAAATTTTTCAATACTAATATATTTAAACTTTAAAAAAAATACATTTCAAATAATAAAAATGAATAATATCATTTTTTTTCTAAGTAAGAGTAATCTATTGAAAAAAAATAAAAAGGTATTTACAAAGGTGTCCTGGTCGGAAAGGAACACGACCTAACTCAACTTGCTGCCATTAACAAGATCTGAGACTGCCCCAACAGAGGGGAAACCAGTCTGATAGAGAGAGAGATGCAAAAGAACACCAAAAATTATCCATAGTTTTCTGAAGAGAACCAATAAAACAACATTGCAAACCCAGCAACCCCACCCAAAACCAGCGGACCACCCAGAAAACCGGCAGTGCGTCCGCACTGGACCGCCAACCTGGACAAAAAGAGGCAGAAAAAACCAAGAGCTAAGTGAAGTGCCACCTGGCATTCGTGACACGCGTAATGAAATCCTCCGTGGCAGGTTCCTCCACAATCGGGCAAGCCCAGTCATCTGGGTTGTCTGACTCAGTATGGCCCACTGCCTGCTGCTCGCCTTCTCTGCTGCCGGCTTCCAGCTGCGGGCCCGACGTGTCCGTCATGCGGCTTTCCACAGCCTGCGTGTCACTCTGCAGGCCCAAATCCTCATGCAAGCTGCCAACGATGGCCTTCCCATTCCGTTTGTTCCGACCACCATTACCACCTTGAGCTTCTTCATTGTCTCTATTTCGACTCGGTCCAGCTCTGTGCATCTCGTCCATGGAGATTGTCATCGGGATACTCTGCTCTGCTTCCTCAGTAATGGAGATGGAAATAGTGGCGACGATGATCGGTCTGTTTAGAGAGCTTCTGAATTGGAATTGCATGGTATGGGGGGTCTGGTGCAGGGGCAAAGGGAAGGGAGCAGAGCGCACAGCCGCCGCACCGCTGCCAGAGCAGTGAAGGCCTGCTCTGCCCCGGCCACTTCTGGTGTTTGGATAGTGGGGATTTTCTGCCGAGGAAGTCGGAGAATCCGAGATACTGCGATGCCGAGCCTGAGACCAAGAGCTACCACCCCTCGAGCCGCCACGTCTGCTAAGCATACGGTGGCGAACCATGGTGGAAGGAAGAGCAGAGAGAGAGTCAGGGTAAGCGGAGGGGGAGTAGACAGGGGATTTGGGCGTTGAGGAATCAGAATGCTGGAGAGCGGGTGCTGAATTGCAGAGAATTGTTTGGGAATGGTGGTAACCCTTGCCCGAAACAAGGCTGCAAACAATCCAGCAGCGTCGCCCTGTACTGGTTCTTTCAGTATGCTCGGCCGCCTGCAGAGGGCAAGCGCAATGGAACAGGGGAAGAATGCTAGGTTTGTGAGTGGGCGTCATGGTTAAACAGGGTATGGCTCTGCCTCAGCTATAGTGGGCATTTAATGCCGTCTGCGAGGTGCTCTGAGGAGTATTAACTTTGTTCTTGGGAAGATTGCCGAGAGCCAAGTGGCCAGCCCATCCGCCATCGTCCCGTCTTCTCACCGCAAGCGCATTAATGGTCACCCGCATCCGGGGGATGAGCTTCCTGTTGCACCAAGTTAGTGCAAATTTGCAGTTGATTCTGGTCATCTATGATGTCGAGCGGTCCATAGTGAAGGATCTGGTCTTGATCTGTCCCAATGTTTGCTAGAAGATCAGCAACTTTGTTACAGTCCCTTTTGACATGAATAAAAGTTATTGCTTTTTTGTCTTTTATCCATTTCTCTATTGTTTCAAGCCTGGTCATTAGTCTCCAACTGTTGACAACTCGTAAGGCAGATCTTCCTTGTTGTATTTGAGTAGCCATATTGATGAGGATTTGAGTATCCCCTTCTATAAGGATTGGATAGAGATTATGTTGGTCAGCGAGCTTCATACCTTGCCACAAGCCTTCCAATTCTACCGAGTTGTTCGTGTCCCATCCAATGGAGCCAAAAAAAGATAATAAGGGTTGGCCCTCATGATTTCTAAATATGCCTCCATATCCTGCTTTGCCCGGGTTGCCTTTGGAGGCTCCATCAAAGTTTAATTTAATCACTCCTGTAGGGGGGCGTGACCAATATGAGAGCTGCCTGGTTGTGATGCTGGTTCTATTGTGAGTCAATTGAACTTGTGGGAGTTGTAGATTCCAGTTGGCCCATATGCTTAATTCCTGTGGCTGGGTTGGAAAGTCCTCCATTGTCCATTGATGCAAGGTGAGAGTTTCCTTGATGTTCTGACATAGGTTAGTCCATATTGTTTCTAAGGAAGTTTGATGATTTTTGAAAATTCACTTATTTCTTTCCTTCCAAATTGTCCATAGAAGGAGACCTGGCAGGATGGTCCATAACTTATTGAGAATTTTGCTGTTGTAGGGCTCTGGAGTCCAGTTGTTGATGGTGCTTCTTAAATCCCCAAGAATTCTGCAAGGTCTCTGGCATCTGAATGTGAGCTTCTCCCAGAGGTGATTTGCCATGCTGCAGGAATCCATTAGGTGCTGAATATTTTCTTCATTGTTTCGACAGTTGGGACAGTAAGAAGGACCATGAAATCCTCTTTTAATTAAGTTATCCCATGTGAGAATTCTTTGATGATACAGCAGCCAGATAAAAGTGGAGACTTTGGGCCAGATCCCTGTAGTCCATATACGTTGCCAGACGGGATCAATTGGTTCCTGAGTTTGGCATAGTATTTGGTATGCCTCTTTGGTGGTGTATGTGCCTTTCGGTGTGTAGCCCCATCTTAGAACATCACTTTCTGTATGGACTCTGATTCTTCTATTGGTAAGCTCTTTGTGTAGCTCCAAGTGATATGCTTCCGTTGCTTGCTGTACTATTTGCCTTGCCAGTTTCCATTGCCTGAATCCTTGTGTAATTCCAGGAGTCCAGAATTGTGCAACATTGTCTGCCTGGTTAATGTGATTTGCATGATGGCTTGTATCTGGTAAGAATGCTTCAATTTTGGGTCTCTGTTGCCAGGAGTCCATCCAGAAACGAGCCGTTCTTCCATCCCTTATCTCCTAGAAGCTATGTTGGTAAATTACCTCTCTGTGTTGCTTGGCCGCATTCCAGATTAGGGAACCTGTAGGTGTAGTCGTGATTCTGATTAGTTCTTGTTGCGGTCTATTGTTAGCATATTTTTCTATCCATAGTTGCGCCCATAGCTTCTTTGGACAGGAGACCCATTGCCACCAGATCCTTGCTCCCATCAAAGTGTTGCTTTGTTCAGGATCTCGTAAGCCGAGGCCACCCTGTTTTTTGGGCTTGCAGACTTTATCCCATTTGACTAGAGCCCACTTTCTGTTTTGTCCTGTGGAGCCCCATAGGAAATTGCGTTGCAAATTGCGAATTCTTTTCAGTACCCATTTCGGCGCTGCAAGCACTGAGAACAGATAAAGGGGAATAGCTTGAAGAACAACTTTTATCAGGACTAGTCTACTTGCCATATTGAGAGTTCTATATGTCCAAGATACTAGTCGATTTTCCATTTTCTCTATGAGTTGATGCCAGGAAGTATGCTTTAAAGCTGAGTCTATAAGAGGGGCGCCTAAATACTGAGACGGAAGCTTGGCTTGAGAGAAACCAATGATGCGAGTGATGATTCTTTGGGTGGAAATAGGAGTATGGAAGAAAAAGATCTGAGATTTGGAGGTGTTGATGGTGGTGCCCGAGGCTTCTGAAAACGTGTCTAGAATAGCTTTGAAGGTTCTGGCTTCTTGTACAGAGGGGTGACCAAAGAGCATATTGTCATCAACAAATTGTTGATGGGTAATGGCAGGGGATCCATGGACAGAGAGTCCTCTGAGATCATTGGATTGGACTGCATGTTTTATGATACGACCTAGACCTTCAGCCATGATTACAAAAAGAAAAGGGGATAGTGGGTCACCTTGACGAATTCCTCTGGAAGGGTGATAAGGTTTAGAGGGGATACCATTGACAAGAACAGAGCAAAGAGGGGAGGATATGAGAGTCATCATCCATCGAACCCAAGTTGGACTGAAACCAAAGGCCTTTAGCATCTGTCTTATATATGTCCAGCTGAGTTTATCAAAAGCTTTGGAAAGGTCGATTTTCAGCAACATACCTGCTTGTTTGTTCAATTTGAGCGAATGAATGGTTTCATGGGTTAGAATTATACCATCCAGAATTTGGCGACCTTCTACATATCCAGATTTCTCTGGAGAGATGAGAAAAGGAAGGAGCGGTTTGAGGTGATTGGCTATGACTTTCGAGATAATTTTGTAGATAACATTGTAGAGGGCAATAGGCCTGAACTTCTCTGGAGTGCTTGGTTGTGCGACTTTGGGAATAAGGGCGATGAAGGTTGAATTGAGCGAAGGGAGTAACCAATGCATTTCTCTTGATTCCTCTACTACCTTCCAGACATCTGCTTTAATAAGATCCTAGAAGTGATGATAAAAGTTGGACGTGAAGCCATCAAGTCCCGGCGCCTTCCCGGCCTTTAGCTGATTGGATGCTTCTTCAACTTCCATAATTGTTACTGGTCTCAGCAGTAATTTATTATGCTCCTCAGTAATGAGTTTAGGTATGTGTTGTAGGATATCATTGATGGCACTCTGTCTGTCTATGGGTTGTTCTTGGTGAACAGTTTTGAAGTGATTTATCAACTCCTTCTCTATGTCTTCCTGTTTTTCCAGTTTGTCTCCTTGAGAGTTTTGAATATGTGAGATTGTATTGTGCATTCTTCTTTGTATGGTTGTGCTGTGGAAGAACTTCGTATTTCGTTCCCCTTCCTTGAGCCATCTAATTCTTGATTTCTATCGCCATAGCAGTTCCTCTTGTTTGCCTCTTTCATCTAGCTGAGATAGTAGTGTTTGTTCCTACCTTGCATACTCCTCTGTTCTGCCTTCAAGGATGATTTTCTGCTGAAGTTCGATCATGCTTTGCTCCAGGATTTTTTTCTCTTGGAAGATGTTACCAAAGGTGGTATGGTTCCAGATTTTAATTTGTTTTTTGATATGTTTCAGTCTTTGCTGGAATTGGTACATAAGTGAGCCTCCGTTGGGAATAAAGCTTTCCCAAGCGTCTTTGACCATGGTGTTGAACTCAGGGTGGGTAAGCCAAAAAGCTTCAAATTTGAATGGTTTTCTGTTGGAGTTTCCTGGATTCTTCCATTGTAAAGAAATAGGCCAATGATCCAAGCCAGCTAAGGGTAGGATAGAGGCACTTATATCTCCACCAAGATGGACAAAGTTGTCTGAGAGTAGAAACCTATCCAACCTGGATGCTATTTGGTGAGTACCTTCTCTTTTGTTGTTCCAGGTGAAGATGTCATTGTCAAAGGGTGGATCCATAAGACTATTGTGTTGAATATATGCTTTGAACTCATTGCTTTCTTTGTCCAGCTTTCGTCTGCCGCCCTTTTTTTCCTCCAACTGTGTTATCATGTTGAAGTCTCCTCCTGTTATCCAAAGTGGATGGGCTCTTGGAGCGTTGAGGATCTTCAATGTTTCTAATTGCTTTATCTTTTGCGTACTTTCCTGAGGGAAGTAAACATTAGTTAGGTGTCCATGTATGTTGGTGCCGATCAAGTGGAACATGGCTTGAATGAAATAGTGTGAAGCATGGATATTTGTTAAAGAAATATACTAGGAGTTCCATGCTATGGCTAATCCTCCTGATGCACCAGTTGCGTCGACTATCGCCAATTGACAGCCCACCCAGGCTTTGGATAGAATGGGTTCTAAGGTACTGGCACTGCATTTTGTTTCTTGCATGAAAACAATGTGTGGTTGTTCTTGCAGGATCATGTTCTTCAGCATTCTGTACTTCCCGGGACCATTAAGTCCTCTTACATTCCATGAGATGAGCTTCATGGTTGACTGGTAGGTAAGGATCGGTAATACTTGGTCAACTTGGAGCATCTTCCCGACTCCACTAGCATTTCCCCAATTAATATGGTACGTTGTAGATCTGTCTTTCTGCCTCTTTTCTTTCCATCTTTAATAATGTGTTTCCCATCCCATTTGCCTCCTTGCTGTATGCCCAAAGTATTGTGCTGATGCACCCTTGTGAGCACTACTTCCAAATTTTCCAGTTGTCTGTCTGGTATTGAGTCGAAATCTTTTCTTTTGCAGGCCTGCTCTAGAGTGAAGATGTCTATTTCCCCCAGATCAAAGCTTTCTGGTTCCTCTTCCATTAAGCTTTGTTGATTTCCCCCATCCTGGTGGATTGATGGCTGAGAGGGTTCTGCCTGAGTATCATCTATGTCCATATTTTTTTCAGACCATAAGGCTTTGTGAATAACAGGATTGGGGTTTGGTTGCGAATCGGAGGCCAACTTTTCAGAGGGGATGGCTTTCACGGGATGACTGGTGTTAGCTTGGGTGAGAGTGGGGGACAGAGGTTTGGAAGGAACAGAGTGAGGGTTTGCTGGCCTGGGCGCTTCTGAATCGAGCTGTTCTAGATCCGTCAGAATATGAAAGCTGTTGCTGGAGGAAGGCATAGCCGAAGATGGAGCTGCATTTTTGGGTGCTAATGGAGGTTTCTTGTTATGCTTTTTCCTGCTTGTTACCTTGGTGAAGCCTTCTAGATCTGACTTGCCACTTGAGTTTATGGTTTTAGGCGGTATATTTAAGGGGCAGTCACGAAAGAGGTGACCGTGGGTATGGCATCGCCTGCAACGGAAGGGTACATGTTCATAGTCAAGGGGCTGAATCCATTCAAAGTCGTCGTGAAGAAGACTTACCGTGTCTGGTAGCTCATGGCCAAGCTTCATGTAGACGCAGATCCTCGCATAAGATGTGTATCTCCGGATCTTAGTTTCCTCTGTTGCCTTTATAAACTCACCGAGTCCATTACCAATGGCTGTTAGGGAATCCTCGTCCCAGTATTCTAGTGGAAGCGAATACAAGCGAACCCAGACTGGCGCCCAGCTGAAATCTTCCTTGTCGGGGTTGAATCTTTCGACCCAGTCACGCAGATATAGACCCGCTGCGTTGAAGAAGTAAGGTCCTCCATCCAGGACCCTGTTCCGGTCTTCAAGGCAGTTGAAAGTGGCAGTGAAGAAGCCTTTAGGGCCCAGCTGTAGAGTTACATGACCTTTGGGCTTCCATTTGGAGGAGATCCAGCCTTGCAGAGCTTTTTCAGTAGGCCAGAAGCCTATAAATTTGCCAATCAGGGCATGATCTTTCATGTATTGTATTTGCGCATTGATCCTGTGACCAGGCAGCTCGATCTTGGGCCTTTCCGTAGCGATGCGCTTACATGTGGTCGATGAAGCATTCTTCGGCTTGCCTGGAGTCGTTGGTTTATCCGATTTCTCTTGTTCCACATCTTCTTGTTCATTCTCCTCCGGCTATTGCGCAGGCTGTGTTTCATCTTTCTCTGTTGTTTTAGTTTCATTCTCAGTATGGTTTCCCTTATTGTGCGTTTTGGGGGAAGGCGCTGATGCCTCCCCCATTGGACTGCTCATTGTCCTTTGCTATCAGAGTTCCAGAGTCAGAGCTAACAGATCTGTTGGTGAATGTAGAGCTATGTGCTCAGACTGTGCGCCGTGGAAAAGTCTGTCAAGAACCCTAGTTCCTCAGTGCGCCGCATCAGAGCTCACCCGCAACTCAAATTATTTGTGTTAGCTCAATGTTCAAAAAATGAATAATATCATTAATAACTATATCATTAAATTAAATTAAATTGAATTAAAGAAAGTAATAATAATAATGATATTTAGGCCGATAGGCCTTCCTATGCATCAACAATTGTCAACACTTTTAACCTGAACTGTTTGATCAAGTTTGACAGTTTCAACCGTTGATTTGAAGTTGACTGCTTTTTCCAAATATATGAGTTGCCTTCTTTTCACCTCCAGTTCTGTTGTGAATTGAACCTGGCCCTTTGAGTTGCATTGCTACTTTTTCCAATTCTTTTGTCACTCTCGAAGATATTTTCACTGTCGAAGATATTTTCACTGCTTTTTCCTTTGACAAATGTTGTTACTGTTCTTCTTCCCTGGCTTTTGGCAGCTTTTTGGCCAGCACTGAGCTTCATCTACCATCACCTCACAAATTTTCATGGGAAACTGTTAGGCCCCTATACTACTAGTGTAACCCCTTATTGTTATTAGTATAACCCACTTATTATATTGATGTACCCATGTAGTCCCCATATTGTTACTATTGTGCCCCATAGAAGCCCACTATTGTTATTATTGTGCCCTTACATTATTATTGTTATGTCGGCTCTGAATATGTTATAACCCCTTAGACTCCTATATATAGAAAGGAGGTCTTTTCATTTGTATCATCCAAGAATTTTTCATTTATGTAATGTAAAGGAGGTTGCCCCCTCGAAGAGGCTGAATTCTAAGGCGTTGATCTATCTTTTCTATCTTTTCTTGAGCTGGTTTCATAACATTTGGTATCAGAGCTTTGGATTCTAGGGTTTCGCTGCTCCAAACAGGTCATCGTGGCATTTTCGCTATAACTTTTTTTCTGTGATGTTTCAGAAGTCTAAAAAAAACCCATTTGAGAAGAAATCGCGCTGAACCTTGGGACCAAATTTCAGAGCTTTTCACGCGATATTTGCGGATATATGATCTGATGAAGTTGGTCTTTTTGCAGACTCCTGAATTACATTCAAAACATGTGACCTGGGAAAAATCGTCATAACTTTCTCTCTGGGGATCGGATTGAAATTTCGTAAGAAGGTATAGAAATAGCACAGACTGTAGTTTCTTGTATGCATTTTTCAGATCCAAAGGTTGAAACAGTGACACGTGGCACTTCATACAATTTCGCTCTTCTTGAAAGGTCTATAATCAGGTCATCTTGGGAGATTGTGCATAACTCTTTCTTAGAGAATCCAATTTGGATCAGGCTGGTGGCATTGGAAAGAGGACACAGAGGGCTACTATAGTTCACAATTTCAGAACTTAAAGATCTGAAAGTACAGAGTTACAGTCGTTTCAAGGTCAAGCTCCTAAAATCAAGAAAAAGCAAGATGAGGAAGTTTGATGGCAAGGATCCGGTAAATTGGATACTTCAGATGGAGCAATATTTTGATCTACATGGTGTACAACTGTTACAAAAGGTATGTATTGCATCTTCATATTTAGAACCAGATCAATTTTTATGGTATGAAGGGCTTTGTTCTCGTTAAAAACTTGTACGTGGTCAATTTTCACGGAGGAAATGATAGCACATTATGAGGATACAAAGAGCAACACCTTCTTTAGAGAAACACCACAACAATTGGAAAGAGTAAAAGGGATTTGTGACATAATGGAAAGAAAAATTATGGAAACCAGGAAGCATACCCCTCACAACTATAAAGATGGAAGTGTTGTTTCTCCCAGCCTTCCACAACCTACAAGGGTTACACCACAACAATTGGAAGAAAAAAGAGAAAAAGGGCTTTGTTACAATTGTGATAGCAAATGCACTAAAGGTCATAGGTGTGCTGAGAAGAAATTATTTTACATAGAATATGAAGAGGAGGAAGAAAAGCATCAAGAAACATCAAAAGAAGAGGATATACGCAAGGACACCACCCTAGAGAAAGAAGAAATCAATCAGACCATATCTTGTAAAGCATTGGCAAGAATTACCATTCCTCAAACTCTCAAGATAGAAGGACATATCAAGAAGAAAAAGGTGCAAGAAGTGAAAGATCACATCGAGAAAGAAGAAATGAATCCAACCATATCTTGTAATTCAATGGATGAAATTACCACTCCTCAAACTATAAAGATAGAAGGACACATCAAGAAGAAAAATGTTCAAGAAGTGAAAGATCACATCGAGCATCAAGAAATGAATCTGACCATATCTTGTAAAGGACTGGAAGAAATTACCACTCCTCAAAAGATAGAAGGACATATCAAGAAGAAAAAGGTTCAAGCAGAGAAAGATCACATCGAGCATCAACAGCAAGTTCTCCAACTTTTAAAGGATAATGCCACTTCGGTGCAAAATCAAACGAAACAACAGGTAGATCAACATCCTAGTGAAAAATGTTTTGATGTAGGTGATTAGGTATTTTTACAGCTACATCTCAAGCAAGCTATTTATGAGAAGGAAATGTTGGCAATACTACATGCACTTAAAAAATGGCGACCTTACCGAATGGGAAGACTCTTCAAGGATGAGGATGTGGAAGCATTGTTTTGTGCTATTTATATTATCCAACCAGATTGGATAGATGAAGCAAGGGATGAATGGAAGAAGGACGAAGAAGTATGGCCACTTATTCAAAAGTTGCAAAAGATCCCAATTCAAGCAATATTGCCAGAAATTGAAGAGGAAGGAAAAATCATATTGGAACCTGGAGCAGTCACAGAAACAAGAACCCGACAGCTACGAAATCAATCAATTTCAGAGTATCTCATCAAGTGGAAGAACTTACCCGCTAAATATTCCACATGGGAGGACAAGAATTTTATACAGAAGCATCAAGAACTACTCAAGCGTTGAGGACAACGCTTTTTGAAGGAGAGGGGCATGTTAGGCCCCTATACTACTAGTGTAACCCCTTATTGTTATTAGTATAACCCACTTATTATATTGATGTACCCATGTAGTGCCCATATTGTTACTATTGTGCCCCATAGAAGCCCACTATTGTTATTATTGTGCCCTTACATTATTATTGTTATGTCGGCTCTGATTATGTTATAACCCCTTAGACTCCTATATATAGAAAGGAGGTCTTTTCATTTGTATCATCCAAGAATTGTTCATTTATGTAATGTAAAGGAGGTTGCCCCCTCGAAGAGGCTGAATTCTAAGGCGTTGATCTATCTTTTCTATCTTTTCTTGAGCTGGTTTCATAACAGAAACTTCACACGGGAGATACTCTGTCCCCTGCAATCCTTGGAGCCATTCAAAGTGCGTCAGTTCATATTTCCCTTTTTATTGAGCGTTACGTTGAATCCCCTTGGTGTTTGGAAGAGAACATTGACCTCAGCAGTGGATCCAAATACTCTGTCCCCTGCAATCCTCGGAGCCATTCAAAGTGCGTCAGTTCATATTGCCCTTTTTATTGAGCGTTACGCTGAATCCCCTTGGTGTTTGGAAGAGAACATTGACCTAAGCAGTGGATCCGTTGTTGAAATTGCAGGCATAAACGTAGCGCAGGTACTTACTACACCAATAAATTTCTTTTAATACAGTACATTTAAACTAACAATTGTTTGCTCAGAACATCTCAATGGTCTGTTTTAATGTTTAGGCTAATTAATTGTCCCAATATTGATTTTAGGTATCGAGTTAGTAGTTCTTTCGCTGGTTTTTAAGATTCTTATAGGAGGGAAATCAGACAGGCCGTCTATGACCTTAGTTGAAGCAAATATCTCTTTCATGACTAAACAGATTTTAAGAAATTATTTCCTTTTCCTGTGGCTGTGGTTTCGTTTTATTAACTTATTTCCTGTGTTTTGTGACGTTGAGCCTAAAGACCTTCGTTACGTTGAGAGTGGGCATTACGCTAAAACCTTTGAAGAACACCAACGCAAAGGCAGAGTCACGGTGGAATGCATCCAGACGTGGAAGGCAGCCCTTAACCAAGCCTCCCGCATTTCTGGTCTGCTATTTAAATCGACTGAAAGGTAAAACCCTTTTATTTTCTTACAAGTCCATTGATTTTATAGTCTGTGAACAAATGTATTGTGAAACAAATAATCCTTTTTAATCCAAACATTGCCTGTTTTCGTTTCAATACTGGACCAATGTTTGCTGCTGTGTTCACATAGAAAATCACTTTCCGATCAGATTTTCTTTTTAATGCAATGGTCAGAAAACTGACCATTGTTCTTGTTCTAAATCTGATTACTGCTGAAAGTGGTTTTGCTATCTTTTATTTAACAGTTTGTTTTGTAATGGACATTAACGTGTTAAATCCAATTTGTTAATTCAATAGATCTATCAATTAGAAATGATGTAAATCAATGTGGAGTTTTCATATCGGAAATCGATGTAGTTAGTCTTTAGCTTTAAGTTGCAGGTCTAACATATACACATCAACTCACAATCAATGGTTTCTAATGGTAATATGTCTACCCAATGGATCTGATGATTGTCACCTCATTGTTCGAAACCTTAAACGGTTACTTTGCCCCCTTGCTTTTTATCATTCACCATTGTTACGGAGACGCTATAAGTTATGAATATAATCCACAAAAAATTTAAGTACTCGCTGTCTGTTATGTTGCATCCAACAGAGAATAAATGTACAGAAAGCTGATGGAAAACAATGCATCAATTTTTATTTTTATTTTTATTTGTATGTGGTTTATGGAGAGATCCAGATAATTCCCAAAAAAAAATGGACTGACAATAAGTAGTTCAGTAGTTTTCATTTATTTCATGTAATTGGCCTTTAATTCAGAATTATTTAAGTCTTCAATGTTTTCATCATTCAATATGCTATTGTTGCCTAGTCACATGAATGAGATTGTTCCTTCTTTCAGTGATCACCCAAATCTGTAACTGCAGTAGTGCCATATTTTGGGAGAGGGTTCAAACACTTTAATATCAAACATGATAAATAAGCCAGTGGGATTGTTTATTCAAAGAGTAATAGAGTACAAGGGTTGTTGGGCTTCCCCAACTTGATAGTTTGCATTTTCATGCAATGTCTCCTAAGGTTGCTTGACCTTTTTATATCATGTATAAAAATATAGATTCTTTCCTGGAAGTACAGGTACTTTGCCTATCTTTTTGTTTCTGAGGAAAGGAATCAGCATCCCTCTTAGTCCAAGGGCTAGAGTGAGCTTGCTGGTACCTATGGTACCAGGCGAGGCCATAAGTATACTTACTTCTTTGCCCCCTTGCTTTTTATCATTCACCATTGTTACGGAGACGCTATAAGTTATGAATATAATCCACAAAAAATTTAAGTACTCAATGTCTGTTATGTTGCATCCAACAGAGAATAAATGTACAGAAAGCTAATGGAAAACAATGCATCAATTTTTATTTTTATTTTTATTTATGTGTGGTTTATGGAGAGATCCAGATTTTGGTGAAATGACTGCTATGTTTGTGTGCGATATTGGTGACCGGTGACTACTATGTTTGTGTGGAAATAGTATTTTAGGCATTTTTCCTCTCTTTGCCTTAATTATGGGGTTTAATTCCCAGGGCATATAGTTGAATTCCTAGTATTTAAAGTATTTTTTCTCGAGGATAGTTGAATACATGAAGGCCCAATTCTTTTAGGTGCCGAGATAGCTTCCTTTTTTTCTTTAGAGACCACCAGATATTCTATTTGAGAGGCCCCTGTGTTGGTTGTGGCCCTTTTAGCAACCATTTCAATCAACTGTTATTTTTCACTAAAAATTTAAATATGTAAAACTAAAAATGTTGTTGGAAACTGCTAAATATTATTGCTTTCTAAAGCCATACCTCCAAGATAACACTACGTATGAAACCTGAAATGTAAAATTCTTAATGTTGTATTATTGTCCCAAAGCATGGGTTTGAGAGTGCAGGGTGATATTGAAAAGTGGCTAAACAAAGAATCCATGAATGTTCATGATTGAGACAGGGCATTGGTAATCCCAGCATTGTCCAATTTTACCATCTCAGCTATGAATTTCTTCAATCCCTTACTTTGCACAATTACAACACATTATCTATTTTGATAGATTTTTTCTCGAGGATAGTTGAATACATGAAGGCCCAATGCTTTTAGGTGCCGAGATAGCTTCCTTTTTTCTTCATAAACCACCAGGTATTCTATTTGAGAGACCCCTGTGTTGGTTGTGGCCCTTTTAGCAACCATTTCAATCAACTGTTATTTTTCACTAAAAATTTAAATATGTAAAACTGAAAATGTGCACAATTACAACACATTATCTATTTTGATAGATTTTTTCTCGAGGATAGTTGAATACATGAAGGCCCAATGCTTTTAGGTGCCGAGATAGCTTCCTTTTTTCTTCAGAGACCACCGGGTATTCTATTTGAGAGGCCCCTGTGTTGGTTGTGGCCCTTTTAGCAACCATTTCAATCAACTGTTATTTTTCACTAAAAATTTAAATATGTAAAACTGAAAATGTGCACAATTACAACACATTATCTATTTTGATAGATTTTTTCTCGAGGATAGTTGAATACATGAAGGCCCACTGCTTTTAGGTGCCAAGATAACTTCCTTTTTTCTTCAGAAACCACCAAGTATTCTTTTTGAGAGGCCCCTGTGTTGGTTGTGGCCCTTTTAGCAACCATTTCAATCAACTGTTATTTTTCACTAAAAATTTAAATATGTAAAACTGAAAATTTTGCTGGAAATTGCTAAATACTATTGCTTTCTAAAGCCATACCTCCAAGATAACACTGCATATTAAACCTGAAATGTAAAATTCTTAATGTTGTATTATTGTACCCAAGCATGGGTTTGAGAGTGCAGGGAGATATTGAAAAGTGGCTAAACAAAGAATCCATGAATGTTCATGATTGAGACAGGGCATTGGCAATCCCAGCATTGTCCAATTTTACCATCTCAGCTATTAATTTCTTCAATCCCTTACTTTGCACAATTACAACACATTATCTATTTTGATAGATTTCCTAGAAAAACATGGACTGACAATAAGTAGTTCAGTTGTTTTCATTTATTTCATGCAATTGGCCTTGAATTCAGAATTATTTAATTCTTCAATGTTTTCATCATTCAAAATGCTATTGTTGCCCAGTCACATGAATGAGATTGTTCCTTCTTTCAGTTATCACCCAAATCTGTAACTGCAGTAGTGCCATATTTTGGGAGAGGGTTCAGACACTTTAATATCAGACATGATAAATAAGCCAGTGGGATTGTTTATTCAAAGAGTAATAGAGTACAAGGGTTGTTGGGCTTCCCCAACTTGATAGTCTGCATTCTCATGCAATGTCTCCTAAGGTTGCTTGACCTTTTTATCTCATGTATAAAAATATAGATTCTTTCCTGGAAGTACAGGTACTTTGCCTATCTTTTTGTTTCTGAGGAAAGGAAGCATCCCTCTTAGTCCAAGGGCTAGAGTGAGCTTGCTGGTACCTATGGTACCAGGTGAGGCCATAGGTATACTTACTTCTTTGCCCCCTTGCTTTTTATCATTCACCATTGTTACAGAGACGCTATCAGTTATGAATATAATCCACAAAAAAATTAAGTACTCGTTGTCTGTTATGTTGCATCCAACAGAGAATAAATGTACAGAGAGCTTATGGAAAACAATGCATCAATTTTTATTTTTATTTTAATTTGTGTGTGGTTTATGGAGAGATCCAGATATTGGTGAAATGACTGCTATGTTTGTGTGCGATATTGGTGACCGGTGACTACTATGTTTGTGTGGAAATAGTATTTTAGGCATTTTGCCTCTCTTTGCCTTGATTATGGGGTTTAATTCCCAAGGCATATAGTTGAATTCCTAGTGTTTAAAGTATTTCTTCTCGAGGATAGTTGAATACATGAAAGTCCAATGCTTTTAGGTGCTGAGATAGCTTCCTTTTTTCTTCAGAGACCACCAGGTATTCTATTTGAGAGGCCCCTGTGTTGGTTGTGGCCCTTTTAGCAACCATTTCAATCAACTGTTATTTTTCACTAAAAATTTAAATATGTAAAACTGAAAATGTTGCTGGAAACTGCTAAATATTATTGCTTTCTAAAGCCATACCTCCAAGATAACACTACATATGAAACCTGAAATGTAAAATTCTTAATGTTGTATTATTGTACCCAAGCATGGGTTTGAGAGTGCAGGGTGATATTGAAAAGTGGCTAAACAAAGAATCCATGAATGTTCATGATTGAGACAGGGCATTGGTAGTCCCAGCATTGTCCAATTTTACCATCTCAGCTATGAATTTCTTTAATCCCTTACTTTGCACAATTACAATACATTATCTATTTTGATAGATTTTTTCTCGAGGATAGTTGAATACATGAAGACCCAATGCTTTTAGGTGCCCAGATAGCTTCCTTTTTTCTTCAGAAACCACCAGGTATTCTATTTGAGAGGTCCCTGTGTTGGTTGTGGCCCTTTTAGCAACCATTTCAATCAACTGTTATTTTTCACTAAAAATTTAAATATGTAAAACTGAAAATGTTGCTGGAAATTCCTAAATATTATTGCTTTCTAAAGCCAGACCTCCAAGATAACACTGCATATGAAACCTGAAATGTAAAATTCTTAATGTTGTATTATTGTACCCAAGCATGGGTTTGAGAGTGCAGGGAGATATTGAAAAGTGGCTAAACAAAGAATCCATGAATGTTCATGATTGAGACAGGGCATTGGCAATCCCAGCATTGTCCAATTTTACCATCTCAGCTATGAATTTCTTCAATCCCTTACTTTGCACAATTACAACACATTATCTATTTTGATAGATTTCCCAGAAAAACATGGTCTGACAATAAGTAGTTCAGTTGTTTTCATTTATTTCATGCAATTGGCCTTGAATTCAGAATTATTTAAGTCTTCAATGTTTTCATCATTCAATATGCTATTGTTGCCCAGTCACATGAATGAGATTGTTCCTTCTTTCAGTGATCACCCAAATCTGTAACTGCAGTAGTGCCATATTTTGGGAGAGGGTTCAGACACTTTAATATCAGACATGATAAATAAGCCAGTGGGATTGTTTATTCAAAGAGTAATAGAGTACAAGGGTTGCTGGGCTTCCCCAACTTGATAGTCTGCATTCTCATGCAATGTCTCCTAAGGTTGCTTGACCTTTTTATCTCATGTATAAAAATATAGATTCTTTCCTGGAAGTACAAGTACTTTGCCTATCTTTTTGTTTCTGAGGAAAGGAATCAGCTTCCCTCTTAGTCCAAGGGCTAGAGTGAGCTTGCTGGTACCTATGGTACCAGGCAAGGCCATAGGTATACTCACTTAAGAGTTCACAAGGTTTGAAGCCAGTACAACAATATTCATAGGCACAAGTCCATTACAACAATATTTATCAAGGCATTATAGCTCATCATGTCACTAATGGGGAAGATAATAGCCATTTTGCCCAACCACCCTAGATAACACAATTGACAGCTACTTTGCCTACCTATTACCAATACAATTACTAATAACATATCACAAATTCACAACTTATTATCAATATTTGACCACTTAGAGTTTTTATGCCTACTATTCCCTCTAAAAGCTACCATAGAAAGTCCTAATGTTCAAGTTGATAGATTGATTTTAACATTTTCGATGTCTTCCGTGCTTTTATAGGCAAGGATGGAACGAGCCTTAGCAAGTGATCTGGCATATTGTGAAGAAATAATTGTAATTAACATCAACGTATTGCTAAATCAACCTGAGATGCAACGTTGCATATGCATTAAGATTTCAGCTAATACACATTGTTGTTTTATGTGGGTGTGATAATAAACATTTCAAGCTTGCGGATTGCAATTTTCCATACGTGAATTTTTTTTCCTGTTTTTGTCTGTAGTTTAAGACAAACTCACTATTTATTGTTTTTTATTTTGCCAGACATTTCACTGTAGGCATGGGAAGTCATATCTCCTTAATACTGTGCTGCTGAATCACACAATTGTGATTAATAAAGGTTGATGATCAAAATGTATATCGCGTTTGAACTTGACATTTTTATAAACTTAAATTATGTCCCCATCAATATGATAGTGCATGTCATTCTTGATCAATGACATCTATTTTTTATTTTATTTTTTCAAATATATAGTTATGTAATGAATGGGATCCATCCAACTTGTATCTTTTACCATTTTACTAATTCATCATCATAATCAATGATATTAGTACAAACACTTGTGATATGAGTACGTATTCATTATATATTCACTATGAAGATACCCTTTTTCACTCATATTTAATCCTACCTCTGAAGAATATGGTTTGTAACTACTTCGTTCACAAAGGAGGAACTTGATTTACAACCATAACTCGATAATGGAATTTCTACTGTTATTACTAAGCCGTAGCTGCTACTGCTGAGTTTATTGATGTCACTATTGTTTTCTTTGTTATTTTCTACTATTAGCACACTATCAGGTTTAGATTATATATATTTAAGTTTCAAAGTTTCAGTTTTCCTACTGTGAGTTTCTTTTAGTTTTGAAAAAAAGTCAGACTTCAAGTTTAGGTTCATGACATTTTATGATGCTCTTGAGGCAAGGATTCAGTGTAGAAAAAAGTGTTGATATTGCTAGAATACCCAATACCTCCCTCTCTGGGATTCTCAATACTAATGGTCTTGGACTAAGACATGATAAAGTTTAATATTCCTCAGTATCATGTTTGGCTTTTGAGCTTCTTTAGTTAACGTCACAATCGTTCTTTTGTGCAGGAATCATCTTGGAGCCGGTCATGAGGAGTTCTTCTTACTGCACAGAGATCCCCAAGCGAATCTAGAAAGAACCAAAGGTGATCCTTTCTACACTTCCTGTCAATATATGTCAAATAGATGAACATGTGTGTAACAGGTACCTTTTGCAGATAACCTTATGGTCTGTCGGAAGTCTCAGGAAGACTTTCGAGGGTAGTTTTCATCCCGTGCATTTTACCCCTTAGCAGAAATGACGTTCTTTGTATCCTTCTCTGATCCACCATCTAACTTGTTGCATCCTGCAAAGTTGCTTTCTCTTCATAAACTGATCCCAAAAGCCCACTTTTTGAGCTCTTTCTCTCACTAACGCATGTTGCCAATCTACACAGAGCTTTATAAAGCTCTTTGACTGTGCACATGGAGCATTAGTGGCCAAGCTAAAGCTCTGTTTACACATAGACAGAGCCTTAGTGAACCATTTCCATGTTTTTCAAGAGATTTTGTGGACCAAAAGGGGGGGAAACTTGTCCCAATGGCTAAATTAGGATCTGCAACAGTATCATGCTAACAAATTTGGTGTCTTAAAATTTATTTTTTAAGAAAATGCTTTAGTTTTTCTCTCATAAAAGAAATTCTTGTTGAAAGAAAAGCTGATAAACTGTATATCTCCTTCTGTCGAAATAGTTGTAGGTTGCTTTGTTTTGGTTCAATAGTTGTTAGGGAATATTGAGAAAATGAACTTTCAGTTGTGCGTTAGTGACCCATTTCCATGTTTTTCAAGTGATTTTGTGGACCAAAAGGGGGGGAAACTTGTCCCAAGGGCTAAATTAGGATATGCAATAGTATCATGCTAACAAATTTGGTGTCTTAAAATTTATTGTTTAAGAAAATGCTTTAGTTTTTCTCTCATAAAAGATTTTTTTGTTGAAAGAAAAGCTGATAAACTGTATATCTCCTTCTGTCAAAATAGTTGTAGGCTGCTTTGTTTTGGTTCAATAGTTGTTAGGGAATATTGAGAAAAGGAACTTTCAGCTATGCAAAGTGTTGAATGAATTTATATGCACTGATGAATACATGAATATGTGAAATAATACATGTGTAGAATAAGACTTGTTTGCATAAGAAATTGAAATTTTTTTTTACAGCATTGTTTTGCACGGTTTATTGAGTCGAGAGTCTCATCATATTCATACGTCAACACCCCCTCCGAAGACAAATAAGAAAGTACACTAAAATTTACACTAAAATCAATCAGATACTCTTTTTTAGAGCAAACCAACATTAGATAGATTAGGACCTTGGGATAAGAGAGTGAGTCAACTACCCAAGGTTGCAAATCAAACTAGTGTCGTTAAAGAGTGAAAAATCCTTCTGCACTCATATTACCAGGACCACTCCACTCACAACAGAGCGAAATACGAGACAACATTGGATTGTAATCGAAGGTAGCCCGCCTTCTTTTACAACTCCTTTGGGCATTCTATGTAACGGGGGTCCCTTCGAGGATTTCGGAACTGAGTCGGGGACTCAGGTATCCTACCCACACAACGTGCTGTCTACGACTATGTCCCCCCTGGTAATGTCTGTGATTTGAGGTATCTCTAGTGGCCAATACTTCTAGGTACTTACCTAAGGTGACTGGGACGAGCTGTCCTGGTACCTCAAACGAACAGACCTACTTTGTCTTCATTTTTTGGGAGGGTGCTCGTCTTCACGAGAGTACTTGGCCCCTCAATCTGAGGTTCGGGCGAAGCTCAAAAGTAACTGTAACCGTACATTTGGCCATCCTTCTCTGTTACTCATTGAGAGACTGGGTTTCATCTCCAGTAATTGGTGTTTATCAGACAAGGTAATTTCACTTTGTTTGCTGATTGTCATTTTTAGTGTATTTTTTCTTTTTAAGTACCTGAGTGCTATCGTTTTTGAGACTTAAAGAATATCACCTTAAAATTTATCTGATAAAATATACCAGTCATTGTGACTACATCTGGCCCTCACCGTCAATCCAGATGGTTGTTAGGACTTCCTCCACTCACTGTGGAGAATCTGCCGAGATCCACTGACTTGGATTCTTCATCTTCGAGGAATCAGTCTCCTAAATTGCACATGGGGTCTATGTGGACAACCGATGATTTGTTTATTTGATTCAGCAACGGCTAATATGAAATCCCCTGTTCTTCCTGCAGAAGAATTCCATTCCTAATTTCACTTGCAAGGCTGCAAGAGATTTCTGTTTGAAATCTTCTCAGAATTGATGGAAGCAATAGATGTTACTATTGAAAAAACAGATGAGTCCAAATTAATATCACATGGATCTTTTGATGCACTAGTACTTCTACCTAAGCTAACCTTAACTGACAACACCTACAAGGTCATCTCATCTTTAATAGTGTTGTGAATGACAATTTACTCTCAAACCTTCTGCCCTTATTATTGTTTCACCATCGAAAGTTAGCCTTGCTAGATTAGTTCCCTCATTCACATCACATTATTCTTTACATGACTTTTGTGTTGTGGTGATTTGATGAATTACAGGTACTACTATCACAGAAATATAATCCCTCTATTAATATTATGGAGCCAGCATTGACTACAAATGCCATTCCTCTGCTGCTGAATGGTTCCACTGATATTCAACCACTGCTCTAGATAATCGATATTAGTTCTGTTACATCATTAAAAACAACATCCTCACACTTTTGCATTACTCTATCTGATGGAACACATCAACACAAGACTTTGCTACCATCAACATATAGCCAACAAGTTGCATCTGAAGACATTCAAATTGGCTCAATAATTCTACTTAAAAAAGCAGCTTGCACGGTGCTTCAAAACTCCTCGTAAGGCCCAACATTTGAATTTACCCTTTTCTATTTTTTGTCTTCTATACGCTTCCTGCATTACACAAAAAAAAAACTTCATTAATTCATTTCTCATTTGTTTACATAAGGTCCATCCGAGTGGTTGAGCTTGAAGTTGTGATGCGCTCAGTAGCATTGACGAAGGACTCATCAACCCTGCTACATGCAAAGGCAGGTACATCCCAAGTTAGCTCTTCATCAATAGAAGATACCTTGCCCTCTATAGTTACTCCACCAATTACGGCAACAACTACAACAATTCCATTCACGGCACTCAATCCTGCTCGAAAATATTGGTCAATCCAAGGTAGAGCATCTGCAAAAACATCATTGAAGACTTACAACAATGTGCGAGGGTCAGGAAAATTTTTTGGGTTTGACCTTATCAATCGTGATAAGGAAGAGATCCACCTTTCTGCATTTGCTGAATTGGCTGAATCTCTTTACAGTCTAATTCAAGTTGGGCAGCTATACATTGTTTCAAATGGCACAATTAAAGAAGCAAATCCAAACTACAACCACCTCAAGAACAAATGGGAAATTTACTTGTTTGCTGCTTCCACTATCAATCCATGTCCCATAGATGATCCAACGTTTCCTTACCAGAGCTTTCACTTCAAGACTATTGCCGAAATAAAAAGTGCAAGTCCAAATACGAATGTGGATGTCATTGGTGTTGTTACTTCCACCTCACCTGCATCAACAATTCGACGAAAAGACGGAAGTGAAACATTAAGGAGAACACTCATATTAAAAGACAAGTCGGGTTTTAGCATTGATGTAACATTATGGGGAGACCATTGTGACTCTATAGGACAAAACCTTGTTGAATTCTACTCTTTCGACAACCCACCAATCCTTGCAATCAAAGGAGGTCGTGTATCTGAATTTAATGGCACCACAATAGGGACGATATCAACAAGCACTCTCATCATAAATCCACAAGTTGAAGAAACTCATCAACTACATGCATGGTTCCGTGAAACAGGTTATAGCTCTTCTTCTCCATCTTTGAGTAGAAACTATGGTGTTGCTTCGAAACGTGCCCTACCACGAAAGACGTTTCATGAAATTGCTGGCATGCAAACCTCCGATAAAGCAATATGGGTTTCAGTTCGTGCAACAATAACTGCTCTTCACATGGACGACTTCTACTTTCTAGCATGTCCATTAGATTTCAATGGAAAACAATGCATGAAGAAGGTTGTGGAGCATTCTAACAATCTTTGGCATTGTACAAAATGTAACGGCGACTTCCCAGAATGTGACTATCGTTACAAACTTAAAATTGAGCTACATGACCACACCGGGCACCTGCAGAATGTCACAGCTTTCAATGATGCAGGAAACGAGCTCATGGGCATCACGGCAAAAGACCTGTTCCTTCTTTCTATCGAACCAACTGATCTGCAGGAAATTTGTGGCCGAATTTCAGGACGCCGCTTCCTGCTAACACTTTCCATTAAAGCAGATTACTTCAATGGTGTTCAACGCTTGCAACCAATACTGATAAATTTAGAAGAAATTCAATATGCCTCTACATGCAAAGAAGCCCTCAATGACATTCAAGCAATATCCACTTCAAAACGACCTGTTGTTTGTCGCCTTTGAAAAGTTTTTTAGGGTCTCTTCAAACACTATTGTTTTTACATAAACAAACATTTTTGCACAACTCATTGTTTCATATTGTTGTAAATTACACCCATGTTATTGTGATGCACACTGTTGCTGCAAATACTCTCTTTCAGTTATTCCAAAATATGTATGTTTACCACTTTTCATTTTACATAATATAGATATCAACATTTGTAAAGACTTACTACATAATTTTCTCGTTCGTTGTTTACATGTCTATACATTGATCTCTTGCTTGCTAATCTATTCATGCTATCATTCAAACTTGTAAAAAAAAAGAAGAAGAAGGAAGAAAAATATTGGTTATCTTGCTCCTCTCCTCTCAATAATAGATGCCAGAATAACATATGATTTTATAGTACTCCTAATTGCATGTTTTTCCTTCTACCTAATCTACCTACATTCACTGATGTTCAAATAAAAAAAAAAATTTCTAAAACTTGTAATACATTCTCCAAACATGCAATACTTGTTTATGAAAACTAACACTAATTGTTTGTACTTGTTTAGATATGCCAAAAAACAATCAAAATGCGGACAAACACGAGCGGCGACGTCTTCTTTATGCACAACAAAAGGATACAAATAATGCACAGCGGCGACTACTTTATAAAAACCGCAACAACCCTACTACTTCCTCTACATCCCTTCCCACCTCAAATGCTCTCCCAACTATACAAACCAACCCATCTCACCTTCATCAAATCCAATATAACCCTCCCCTTAATGAAGAACACCATCGCTTTCGAGAAAGGATTGATGAACTTTCTAGCATGCATGTTTGCACAATATGCAAAGAAGCATACCCAGGAATGAAAACAAAGCTTTTACATTGTAGGCTTTCTTGTTTTCGTTGTGCATCATCTAAATCCACCAATCATTTTTCTGAACTAAACAACATGAACCCTGGTGAACAACCCTATGTCCTTCAACAGTTAACACAAGTTGAAGAAATGCTCATTGCACGTGTAAACCCCATTCTACAAGTCACTCATGCTCGTGGTGGTCAATACAAATATAGTGGCCATACAATTAGCTTCCCTCAAGACATCACCACTATTGCCAAATACTTACCCCGAATGATTTCTGACTTAGACATCCTCATTGTGAAAAGGAAAAATCCATCTGAAAAGGCTTATGAATTCTTCGTTTGCAAATCACGTGTCCTTGCAGCCCTTGAATACAAAACAAAAAATGACCCTTACTACTGTGATGTTCAATTCAATTCATCTGCTATTTTTGCACTACCAGATCACCCTACCGATATTTCTTCTCTTCTCCATAATGTAACCACCTCCTCTTTTGAACCCCATCAAACCAATATTGATTCTACTTATGATACCGATTTCATGCTACCTCCATTAGAAATCCAACCCTCTTCTTTTGTTCCAATACTCCCAAATTCAAGTACTGAGCTTGAGCACATTTGTAATTATTTGCACTTGACCCATTCAAATTCAACAAGCTCTATCGATTGGCCTCCAATATCTTTAACAGCTATGAATGAATACAACACCATAGGCCTCTTTGCCATGGCATTCCCCACACTCTTCCCTACAGGCATTGCCATGATCATGCAACCAAGACTTACAAAAGTTGAGATGCATGAATATGCTTTACACTTGCTGCACTACCATGATAACCAATTTGGCCAACACCCAAGATTCCGCTACTATCTTTATAACATTCTAATGTGCCATCGTAGCCAAACTACTGCTAGTGTTTTTGTGAAAAAGTACATTGAGAACAACTTGCCAACAACGATTTCAGACCTACGATAGTGTCTTCGTGACTCTCCAGATTCAAGATTGCCAAAGCAAATAATGTGGTTCGGTTCAGCCCTACGGGGAACACGGTCTTTCTGGAACAGACGATGATCTGAGCTGACTGACATGATCACGCAAATAGGAAGTCTGACATTCTTTTTCACTCTCAGTGCAGCTGATACTAAATGGCATGACTTGCACATGATCATGCCTGCCAGTGTTCCTTCCAATTCAATCAACCACTTCTAATGGAAAATCCAAAACATAATTAAGAACCCACATCTAACAGCCCAATATATGCATTGCAGATTTACAGTTTTTCTCGAAGAAATCCTACAAAAAGGCCTCCATGCAGTAGACTATTGGTGCAGGTATTTTTTAATATCCATTTCCTTCTACATTAATTTTCTACATTGCATATATATGTTTTAACGAGATTTTACCTTCATATTATATTCAGATACGAATGGCAACATAGAGGATCCACACACATTCATGGCTTCCTCTGGCTGCAAAATGCACCAAACATGGACACAATTGACTGGAACAATGCATTAGAAATTGCTAATGCACAGAAATATTTTGACCACTACGTAACTGCCTGGAATCCACGTCAAGCAGAACACCGAAATATTCCGCTTCACCAATCAACAATTCATAACCCATGTCTTCTTGACACAACATCAATATTCACATCCAATCAGTTTGAAGACTATACAGAGCTTGTCAACTGCATTCAACGTCATACAAAGTGTCATGAGTCTTCTTGTCTTCGCAAGAAAGACAATGTACTTAGCTGCCGGTATGGAGTACCGTGGGAGTTGAAGTCCACATCTTCACTTTTCATTGATGATAAAGGTCATAAAACCTATGTCCCTGCACGCAATGATGAAAGATTGAATATTCACAATGCCGATCTACTCTCTATTTGGAGAGCAAATGTTGATTGCCAACCGGTCCTTTCTCGCCATGCTGTGTTAAAATATATTTCAAAATATGCAGCAAAATCATAAACAAGATCTGAGAGCTACTGTCAAATGCTATCACGGCTATCACAAAGTGCCATTCCAGAAGCACCTACTATTGCCGTTATCTGAAAGCTCCTTACAAAAACCATTGCAGATAGAGACATTGGAGCACAAGAAATATGCCATATGTTACAAAAGCTACCTCTTTCTCTCAGCAGCTGTACATTTCAGTCGTTGAATGTCAACAAGTCTGTTTTCAAACGCGTTTCACAAGATACTGAGAACCCTGGTTTGACACCAAACTTTATCCTTGCATACATGAACAGGCCTGTCTCATTAGAATCACTGCCCCTCCTTGAAGCTTCACGCTCATGGTCATATTCTTCCCAGCGGAAAAAAAAACCAATGGAAACACATATTCCCACCAATGATTGTACATGTATTGCCCCGTTACAATGTCATTCCTTCCTCTAATGATCCTTCTTATGCCACTTTTTGCTGGAGTGAATTACTATTGTATTTCCCCTTCCAAACACTCCCCAATGATATTGGTTCAACTGATGCAACAATTATTGCACACTGGGAACAAAAAAAGGGTACATATACACCATGGCATGTCCATTGAGAAATTGAAAACCCACAAACCCCACATACTGAAGATCAAACTACCCCTGACATCCCTCCTGATTCCATGCAGATGAATGAATGGAAAATCCTCTCTCAGCTGCACCCAGGTTACAATATTGCAATTGATGACCTTGACATGATTGGCTACCGCGACTTCGATGCCAACCACAATTGGTCACATAATACTATCCCTCCCCACTTGCAAGAAATTGCCATAAATTTTGTTGAATTCAACCGCTCAATGATTCAAAACCAACATCATTCTTTTTCCAACCTTCCCCAAGATCACACATTATCTCCTACCCAAAACATAGCCTTCACCACTATTTTTTCACACTTTAAAACCCCTTCGCCAAAACCCCCACGCAAAATCATCATACAAGGAACAGCTGGGACAGGAAAATCCCATTTGATTAAATGTCTACACCATGCATTTGTGGAAAACTCACCAGCAAACAAAAACCCTTTGTTGTTACTTGCACCAACAGGCGTTGCAGCTTTCAACATAAATGCCCTCACAATTCACTCTGCCCTTCGTATCCCTATCCAAACAATGCATCCTCTTGAAGGCCAACCACTCCTACAACTACAAGAGCAACTCTGTCATGTAGAGTACATTCTCATTGATGAAATGAGCTTCATTGGTCCAAAAATGCTTACTCGCATTGACGATCATCTAAGAGAGGCATTCCCTCTTCACCGAAATGCACCATTTGGTAATCACTCAATTATCCTTGTCGGAGATTTAGGCCAGCTACCACCTGTAAAAGACATTCCTTTATACGCTGGGACATCGCGTGGCACTGCACTTTGGCGCAACTTCGACATATTCATAACACTTTCAACCGTTTTTCGTCAACAAGGAGCTAGCCCGTCCCAGGTTGCTTTCCAGCAAATACTCACAAATCTCAGAAATGGAATATCTACACTTGAAGATTGGCAACACCTAATGTCAAGAACAAGTTCGTCTCTTACACATGAAGAGCAACGCACATTTGAAGAATCCATGCACCTATATGCAATAAACAACTCAGTTGTTTTGCATAATAAGAAAATGCTTAAAAAATTGAACATCCCAGTAGCGCTTTGCTCTGCAGAACAACAAAGGCAGAAAACTCCTACTACAATAGAAGATGAGCATTTTCCTGCAAAAGTGCTCTTATGCAATGAACAAAAAGTTATGCTCACCAGCAACTTATGGGTACATGTAGGCCTCGTCAATGGCGCACTTGGGAAGATCATCTCAATATTTTATTCTATTAGTTCAAAGCCCCCAGAATTACCATCCTTTGTGGTTGTCGACTTTATACAATACAAAGGAACACCATGGGACATTTCACACCCAACATATGTACCCATTTCTCCCATCACAAGGGGTGCACGCCGTCAGATACCACTTCAAATGGCATGGGCTTTAACGATACACAAGTCACAAGGAATGACATTAGACAAAGCAACAGTAGACATCGGCACCAAAGAACGACAAGGGCTAACGTTCACTGCAATTTCAAGAGTGCGGTCATTGGCAGACATTCAAATCAATCCAGCATTCCCATTCTCACGCATTGCACAAATGCACGAGAATCCATATCTTAAGCGTAGACAACAAGAGGAATCATTGCTTGCATCAAAATCTATGCAGGAGAATATACTCTAGCCAATCGTACAACCTGTTTTCCAGAATTACCCACATGGTAAACACCACTTGCTGCAATAACCAAATTTCACATACATTTGCTTTCTATTACATTTAACCTCATATGATTTTATATTAGTTTGAAATCATTTATTTTATTTCAAATATTCAAACAAAATATTTCCCGCCAAGAACAACAAGGTCTAGCATTCACTGCAATTTAGAAATTTCTTTAAAAATTTATTTATTTTACTTCAGCGCTTTAAAAAACATGCTTTCGTCAAACACATCCATTGTCACTTACAATGTTTTCTTTTTGGATGGAAACAGGTATGAATACAGGCTATTTATGATTGTTGTATGAGTATTGCCAAGAAATTCAGCATCCTGCCCCAACAAACATTGCCTCTTTACCATTTGCGTCCAACCATTGAATTGTTAAAGAAGGTAAAAGAAATACTCAAGATAATAATTCACATCCATGAAAGTGACACACACAGGAAAATGCAGCGTCAATTGCAGGAACAACTCTGTTGCCGATGCCATGCCCCATCATGCATATATAGCTGCTCATTGTCAATTACATCTATATGTAATAGAATGCTCTTATTTTACATATGTTTAGAAGCCAAAGAATACTTTCATTGTATATATGTTTAGTTATTACCTACCAAACATGTCTCTATGTGTAGACCATATGTAAAATTTCAAAAAATACATTGCAAAGCATGTAACTATCTCCTGTATAATTGCTTGTGATAAACACACAATACCAAGTAAAATATTTAGAAGTATTCAAGTGTAATAAGTCTAGTATGTTCCACTAGACATGATGCATAGTTATGGAGTGTCATAAGTGTTTATGTACCTACAATTTTAATAAAAACTCAGTTTACATAGATTTGGCCTTTTGAGTGTGGTTTCTATTGTTCATGGAATGCCAGATGTTATGCTACTCAAGTTAAGTTATCTTTGTTTTTGTTTTCAAAAATGTTATATAGGAATATGTATACCTTACATGGGCTTCTGCAATGACATTTATAGAGTGGTTAGTTGTTTGTTTTTAAATTAGAATACATTTACATGAAATTTTCAAATTCTCTTCTTTTTTGTTTCAGTCATGTCAGCATTTTTAAATACATGTGAATGAATAGAAAGTCTTGTGGTTTTCTTTAAGTATTTCTGCTTTGACATGCTGCTTTGTTCTCTTTTTCACTTCCAGTATAAAGAACGTACATTCCCAGTCTGTTCTGTCTCCTATATCTTTTACTCTATTTCAGATTTAATAAACTGTATAATATCAATACTATACGCAGCTGAGAAGGTGGCCCGACCTTTTATAAAAATTCAACAATTCTAACTTCATAAATCTATCAACCTCTCTTTGTACCTTTTGGGACAATTGCTAGTTTAATTACACCTAAAACAATCCATAAATATTCACACTCATGTTTTGAAAAAACAGTATTTAATACTACTTTATCTTTATTCATATTTCCACGTTTATAGTTTGATTATTCCACTATTGTAAAAGTTCCCAGTCAAGTTTGCGTGCTAAAATTGACGGAACAAAACCGCCCATACACTCGAACAGTTTTGATATGGACAACCAACCTCTAATGCATTATTGTCAACCGAACACGTCTTTGAAGTAATGGTTTACGTTATTGGTTTTCAATTATCGTTTTATTATGGCTGGACTTATTGGGATTCAAAAGCAGCATAAGTCGTCGGAAAACAATAATGTGCTAGAAATATGAGAAAATTTTGGAAAGTACAAAATTAGAAAATAAATGAAGTTTTTAATATAAAATTATAAATTAAAAGAATATTTGAATGAGATTTAATTTTAATGTTTCGAGTCTTTTTGTAACATGAATACATACTAATAAAATCTCACCCAGACAACAAAAAATCACCTCCAAATAGACGAAATTATATATATTTTTATTTTTTCTAATTTAGTATTAAAAAAACATCCTTTTCCTGTGTGGAATTATTAACAAAATAAAACTTTTTGTAACTACTCCATGGTTCCACCTGGTATTGGAGGATTGAGTCACTGGGTTAGGTGGACGATGGCTGCATTCTTTGCGTGGGCACTACGCCTCTCCTATTTTCTCCAAATTCATATTTTTAAATGTACCTATATTGTTCCACCTTTCCTCTTTTTGGGTGCCTGCCGCTGACTACACGTCATTCAAAAACTAATTTTTCCACGTCCGATACAGCGTTGTGCGTTATGGCGTCAGCGCGTACGTATGCCACCAAAAAGATACGAAGGCGTGATGTTCTTGCGATTTCTTTTCCAAGGGATGATGTGACGTGACGTGACGTTTAATGTATGGCAGTAATTTAAATGTCAAAATATGATATTGTAATTTTAAATAATAAGAATGGTTAAAAATTTAAATTTACAGTTTCTATTTAAATTTTAATATTAAAATTTAATTTACAGTTTAAAAAATCAAAATTATTAATTTATATTTTTGAAATTAGTTTAATGTAAATATAAAAAATGGATTAAATTTCAAAAGTATAAATATTGGAATTTTACGTGTTAATAAATTTATACAAATTTGATGCTTCTCTATGGATTTGGATTTTAAATGATTTAAAATAAATTTAATTTTTAAAATATTATTAATTAATTATTTTTAATTGTTTAACATTTATTTTTTTAAATAATAAATATTTATATTGCTTTTTTATTCGTAAAAATATTTATAAATTTAATAAAAATTATATTAAAAATTAAGGTTTTATTTGAATATGTTTATGGGTTTTGGATACATTATGATCGGGTGGTTGGTTAAGATACTTCTTGATGCACTCTTTTAATTCTCTTTTCTCATTGGAATAATATATTGGACATGATGAAAATTAGTCTGACCAAACTTTAAAAAATTATAGAGATTAATATTAACATATGAATTAATTTTCAATGTTTAAAAAAATAAGATTCACAAATTTTCATTTTTTTAAATTATTTATCTAAATTTTATAATATAAAATTAACTTACCTTATAAATCATCCATATTTCATATTTTATAAAAACTATATAAAGTTATTAAAATTTCAAATATTTTTATAAAAATATCACCCAATTATTAAAAAATAACCAAATTCACACCGTTCTCTAAATTTTAAAATAAATTTCCACTTTTGACATTTTTTTCCAGCTTCAATATCAAAAACTTTATTTCAAAAATTTAATAAATTTTAAAATTAAGCAAAATCTTTTTTAGAAATCATATCATAGAAAATTTTAGCCTTTGCTTAATTCATGATGTGATTTTTAATTGTGGATCACAAAACCTGAATACAGAAATTTTAAAATTATTAAATTTAAAAAATAATAATAAATAATTAATTCATAGAAAATTTTAGCCTTTGCTTAATTCATGATGTGATTTTTAATTGTGATCACAAAACCTGAATACAGAAATTTTAAAACTGTTAAATTTAAAAAAAAAATAATAAATAAATAATTATTATTTTCTTAAATAGCATTTAAAGAAAAATAATAAATAAATAATTATTATTTTCTTAAATAGCAGATACTCCGCCGGGACCAAAAAAATACAACTTTTTCTGACCGTAAAACCACCATTACCGAAAATAATACGTCTGCATCGCACCATCACTATCATCTATCAGTCAGCGACGCCTAAACTTAAGTCGGTCCTTTTATGGGAAAATAAAATCGGTATGCAGGGGTCATGGTCCAAATGGTAAGTGCCTTTCTACATGGATACACCTCCCGGCTCCACCAAAATGTCGAAACGACGGTGCGACGAACGGCCCTCAGCGAGCGCGAAAAGCTAGAAATCACTTAAATAAATAACGTGTAATCGGCGTGCCCTTTGAATGAATCCTTGTAATTCAAGTTCAGATACGCCTCTGCTATTGGTATAGGTTTTATTGTGATTCAGCAGCCTTATTGTACTGAACTGCGTTCTTTCCACCTTTATTTTGTTCTCTGTGGACCAGGATTTTCCTTGATTCCATATTTTGTCGTGTTTGAAAATATTCCTCTTCTGAATACAGAGAAATTCATGCTTTTTGTATCCTTGGGTTTTTGCCAAATTGTCGCTTGCGTTTTACAAACACCGCTGGGTTATTATCACTCTCCTGTGCCTTGTATCGAGCCCTGTAATAAACCTTCGAGGGATTCTTGATCTTTTCCCATTCAATGGCGATCAAAGGAGATGGCCATCCCCTGACTCTGACTGCGCTTCTAAGCAATGCCTGCGACGAGTTTCCCCAACACAAGGCTCTCATTGTCTCCGGGAAATTTGAAATCACATATGCGGATCTGCAAAGACTTGTAAATGGATGTGCCGCCAAGTTAAGAAACGCCGGGATTGGAACCGGGGACGTGGTGGCTCTCGCCTGTCCTAACTCTATTGAGGTAAAGTTTCATGCTCTGTTTTCCTTGGTTTAAATAATATTTCTGCACCATTTTTGCAGTAACTTTCTGGTCATTGCTGTTTTCTCTGTTGCTTATATCACGCCTATTTCCTTAAATGTCCGTTTCTTTTTCCTTTGGTTTTCCCTTTCATTCTGTTAGATTTCTTATAGCTGTAGATTGTGCTCATTTTTGTGCAATCCAGATGTGTTCTTGGGTGTTTAAGGTCAAAATACGCGGTCATTTTAATTTTCAGGGTTATTTTATCAGATGATAGGTTAATTTCAAATTTCAATTCGCTGAATATGTTGTGCTTCTTTGGCACAGTACGTCATATTGTTTCTTGCGGTGATAAGGGCCAGAGCAGTTGCGGCACCACTAAATTCTGCCTACACAGAAGAGGAATTCGAGTTCTATCTGGAAGATTCCGGTTCGAAAATGCTGATTGTGCCGATGGAAGCAAATTCATCGGCCGAAAGGGCTGCCTTAAAGCTGGGTCTGTCCGTGACCGCTGCACAATTCTGCCTCGACACCGACAGAAATGCAACCGTCGAGTTCCACCCGAGATCGAACTTCGTGGCATCCGAGGGCGGCGAGGAGGTGAGCGAGACCTGGGTGAACCTTGAAGACGACAAAGCACTCTTTCTTCATACGTCTGGCACCACCAGCCGGCCCAAGGGAGTTCCGTTAACGCAACTAAATTTGGCGGCATCTACGCAGCACATTGTTGACGTGTACGAGCTTTCGCCCTCCGACGTGACGCTCATTGTCTCACCGCTTTTTCACGTCCACGGTCTCGTAGCATCGTTGCTTTCGTCCATCGTCGCCGGCGCAACCGTCGTCCTCCCGTCGGCGGGTCGATTCTCGGCCACATCATTCTGGAACGACATGAAAACCTACGGCGCCACATGGTACACAGCGGTGCCTACCGTCCACCAAATATTGCTGGAGAGACACAACACAAAGCCTGAGAGCGAGTATCCAAAGCTACGATTCATTAGAAGCTGCAGCGCTTCCTTGGCTCCAGCCATACTAGAACGTCTGGAACACGCCTTCAGCGCCCCTGTTCTTGAAGCTTACGCGATGACAGAGGCTTCTCATTTGATGACGTCCAATCCGTTGCCACATCGCGGTGTTCACAAACCGGGGTCCGTGGGCAAGGCGGTAGGGCAGGAATTAGCCATTCTCGATCAGAATGGCGTTGTTCAGAAACCGGGATGTAGCGGCGAGGTTTGCATACGGGGTTTGAACGTCACCAAAGGCTACCAAAACAACCCTGAAGCCAGTAAAACCGCCTTTCAGTTCGGGTGGTTTCACACGGGAGACCTGGGTTACATCGACAACGACGGATACCTGTTCCTCATTGGTCGGATTAAGGAGCTCATCAATCGAGGAGGTAAACGCAAATAATGAAATCGCTAGGATAGGTAGAAATTGCAACATAATGGCAGAAATTGTTTTGATTAATTTGTGAAGGTTATAACATTTTGAATCGATTTTACAGGAGAGAAAATATCACCTTTGGAAATAGATGCCGTGTTGCTGTCACACCCAGCAGTGGCTGAGGCGGTTGCTTTTGCAGTTCCTGATGACAAATACGGAGAAGAGGTGATTTACTCACATTCGACATTTTTTTGAGATTTAAGAAATAAATGAAAAAATCTTTGAAATTTAAATAACGAAATAGATTCCTTTGAAACTGGTTGTCACGTGACAGATCAACGCCGCGGTGGTTCCAAAAGAGGGAGTTACTGTAACTGAAAGCGACATAAGGGATTTATGCAAGAAAAATTTGGCGAGTTTCAAAATACCGAAAAGGGTATTCATCACGGACTCTATCCCCAAAACTGCTACAGGAAAGGTCCAGAGGCGACTGGTGGCAGAACATTTCATCGCAACCCTATCGGCTGCCAAGGTCCCCAAATTTGGGGCATGACAAAATGAATGTGTGTTATTAGCTGTTTCCCCTCCAGTGGCGAAGTCAGTTATTATCCTTTGCCCATCTCATGAACTTTCTTTTTCCTTCCCGCTTATCTCTATAGGATGAAGTAGAGGACCGGTTTCTGTGGCAAAACAGAAGCAGTATATGCTGCACCGGGTGTTATTCATTTATTCCTTGCACTGTAAGAAAATTTTATTGATATAATATGGGGTAAGCGGATGGTTGTCAGAGTTGTATTTAGTGTTCGATTTAGATTAATTTTTAGAATTTTTTTTGAAAGACATTTTTTAAAATTATAAATTTTAATGTAGGATTTTAACTATATAATTATAATATATATTTTTATAATTTCCGAAAGGAAAAAAATTACAATTTTCTTAAAAATTACATTAAAAAAATAAAAATAAAAACATTCTCATAATTAAATTATTCCATATATATTATATACATATATTCCATATGTTATATATGAAATATACAATATTACATATGAAATATACATATGGCTCAGTGTTAAAACTGCTTAAAACATAATAAAAACATTCTCGTAATTAAATTATTCCATATATATTATATAGGTATATTCCATATGTTATATATGAAATATACAATATTACATATGAAATATACATATGGCTCAGTGTTAAAACTGCTTAAAACATCTTAATAACTTAAAACCTGGCATAAAATATACATTAAAAATTATATAAAAAAATAAAAATAGAAACATTCTCATAATTAAATTATTTTATATATAATTATTATATATATTATATATGAAATATACATATATTCCATATATATTATACATCAAATATACATATGGCTTAGTCTTAAAACTGCTTAAAACATCTTAATAACCTAAGAAAACTGCTTAAGACATCTTAAAACAGCATCTTAAAACCTTGCGTAAGTAAAAATCTGCCCTCTTGCTAATCACCAATTAATTATTCCAATTAGCTTGCATGAGTGAAAGTCTGTATAAGTCTGCAATGACTACAATATTTCAATCAACTTGTATTCACAAATAACCACTAATAATCCATTACTAATTTAACAATTAAATTATAATAATATTTTCTTATATAAAACAATATTACATATATAGACACAACAACATACACGGTCGTACAAAAAAAAAAACATACACGGTCGTAAATTCCAAATTCCAATATTTATGAAAAGTGTTCGTGATGTAATAATGATTGAATGCTTCTTTGGATGTTCGTCAGAAAATACTTTATGAGGGTAAGACAGAGACCCGCTTTACAATGAAGATGTTAAGTGGGGATTCTTTGCGCACAATGCAACATGTTGGTAAGCGTGTAAGTGTTTTTATTTTTATTTTATTTTTCCGGGTTAGAATTTTTTTAGGCGTAGTCTAACGAGGCAGAGAAGTTGCTTTGAAAGTTATGAAAATTCTCGTCATTTTTATTTTATTTTTCTAGGTTAGAATTTTTTTAGGCGTAGTCTAACGAGGCAGAGAAGTTGCTTTGAAAGTTATGAAAATTCTCGTCATATTTAGATAAAAAGGTAGGGGAGGAGTTGCCCGGAAAGTTATGGAAATTCCGGTCATATTTAGAGAAACTCTGGCAAGGATTTTTGCAAATCCAAGTTATAGTTGTTAAATTTCAAATTTTTAGGTGTCCTAGACGTTTTTGATGGTGCAGAATCCATTTCCACCATCAAAAACACGATTTTGAAAATTTTTTGCCCGGATTCCGGCCATTTTTCGCTGTCCAGGCAATTCCTCAGCCTCGTTACCATCAAAACACGATTTTGAAAATTTTTTGCCCGGATTCCGGCCACTTTTGGCTGTCCAGGCAATTCCTCAATCTCGTTAGACGATTCCGTGTTTGAATCGTGTTTTTGATGGTGGAAATGGATTCAACGCCATTAAAAACGTCTAGGACACCTAAAAATTTGAAGTTTAACAACTATAACTTGGATTTACAAAAATCCTTGCCAGATTTTCTCTAAATATGACCGGAATTTCCATAACTTTTCGGGCAATTCCTCCGGCTGGTTAAACAACTCCTCTACCAAATTGTTTGAATTTTTTTTTGCCTACTTTTGGCCGTTTGTCTTGTTGAAATTTTAGAGAATAAAAATTGTTTATATATTTTTTAATTAAAATAATTTTTTTTTAAGTAGATAATTTTAAATAATTGTTTTTATTATATCAAATACAATTATTTTATAAATTTTATAATTAAACTAATTATAATATGTTTTTAGAAATTTGAATTTATATAAGTAGTGAAATTAATTATTTACCAATCTACTTCAACTAAAATTATTTAACAAATCTATTTATATATTTAAAAACATATTTTAAATAATTAAAATTTACAACTTTACCAAAAATTATATAATCAAATTTAGATTAAAAAGGGAAAAAGTTAAAAGTATTAGTATTTTTTGAAACTTTTACAATTAAGGCAATATCAAAGTACCAAAATCATTATAATAACTACCAACACAGACAAAAAAAACATTATAGAAACTAACTAAATTATAATTTTATTTTAAATTATTATTATACATAATTAAAAAAAAAACATATAACAAGATTCTTAATTATGGAGGTTCACCCCTTTTACAATGAATATTTTTAATTTATAAATAAGTTTTGTTACAATATCATTAGCGCATACTATACCATATCATGACTTAAAAATACCACATGCCCAAAAATTACAACTCTTTCATATCATACATATTTTTATAACATTTTTTAATTAATCAATATAAAAAGATAAAAATAATATAACTTTTTTAAATACATCTCAACCTTTAATTTATAACCATTACTTAAAAAAACTTATTCCAAAATAAACATAAATCAATACCATCTTTATCTTCTTTAAGTTTCTGCAATTCAAAAATCCCATTGAACTCCCAAAATAAAATAATATACATAAACACAAGTTGACCAATAAAACATTACAAGAACGTACTAATCAGGATGTGGTTTAATATACATAAACGCAAATTCACATATAAAACATTAATAAGAACGTACCAATCAAGATGTGGTATAAGGTCTTTTTCTATACCCTTTCTAAAAACATTCTCTTCACCCCTATATAACATGTGATCTTATGGGGAAACACAAATGTTATTGAATTTGTAGTCTATTACTTCCAGTGGCATTGACTCTATACACCCCTATATAACATGTGATCTTATGGGGAAACACAAATGTTATTGAATTTGTAGTCTATTACTTCCAGTGGCATTGACTCTATACACCCCTATATAGCATGTGATCTTATGGGGAAACACAAATGTTATTGAATTTGTAGTCTATTACTTCCAGTGGTAGTAATGGCCTATACACCCCTATATAACATGTGATCTTATGGGGAAACACAAATGTTATTGAATTTGTAGTCTATTACTACCAGTGGTAGTAATGGCATTGATCCATACATGGAGTACTCTTTCAATAGGTTGTTGTGAGGTCTTGTATGGTTGCGAAGTTTCTTAGGACCAAATAAATCCACATGGAGTGGGGATACTATTTGTACTCTTCTTTAAACGAGTTGAATGGAAATTTCTCGAATTTGAATGTCATTATTGGCAACATTAGTAAAAATAAAAGTCTTTTCTGTTTTGTTGAATTTAAACTTATGGAATTTCATAAATACAATTAATTAATATCATTAAAAATTTTAGTTTATCTTTTTTAAGTATCTGTTTTAATTATAATATTGAATTGGTGTAAGGATGTATTCCATATCACGTATGTTTTGCTTTATAAAAATAGTTTTGATATTTTTGGTGGATTTTTAAGAAATTTGACAATTAAATTTTATTATTCAATAATTATATAGAAGATATTAATCATAAAATATATGAGAATAAAATTATAAAGAGACCGGGTATATAAAGATTACAAATATTTATTTTGGAAAATCTTCATGAGAAAAAAGCCAACAAATTTTTCCAACAGAGAACACAAAGACTTCCCTTGGAAAATCGTCCATCCTCTTAGTCAAGGAAATTTGGCCGAAAGTCTTCTATATTGATAACTATCTTTTATGAGTATGATACTTTGCATTCTTACCCATTAGTTACATCATTCAATAATTATGCAAAAGACATCAACCATAAAACATATGAGATGGTAAAATCATAAAGTGAAAGTCCACACAAAGAACACACAGAGTTACCTTGGGAAAACCCTCATGGGGAAAAACCCAACAACTTTTTTCAATAGAGAATACACATCTAAGTCAACAACTAGGTCAAACCTAATCCTTGGTTCACCCTCTTAGTCAAGTCAATTTGGCCCAAAAACATACTCTGTTTTGTAGCTTACAAATCGCAGAACGATGACTTTCTGTAGCTCACATTCAAAGAAGAACGAATATTAATATGTCTGATCCAAATGATCTCATCGTTTGTTCACATACTATAAGATGTAAATCTAGCAAATTTGAAATCTCAAGTGAGTAATAGGAGGTTCGAAAATCTCAGTTCAAGAGAATGATCAATCCAATCCTCAATTGTTTTCAGTCTTGTTTTCATGAAACTCTAGTATGCATTGTCTTGTCAATTTGCAAAGAAGGTTGAAGGCCTATGGAATAATGATAAAAGGACAATCTCAGTTTGTTTGATCCCTTTTATAATTTGATTAATGTTTGAATCAAGTTGTTAGGATGAAATCTCCATGAAATGAACATCCTAATATCAGAATCAGTGATTAAAGAAGGAGTCGGATCCTTAAATCAAAAGTTTGATGAGTCCAATGTTCTATTCATAATAGAAGGAAGAAAGGCTTGACTTGGTGCTAACCTATATGATATTGGCACTTATCCTTATAATCCTCACAGGTCTATTTTTGCATCAGATATTTTTCCTTTAGAACTATTGATCTCTAGTTCAATGGAAGTAAGATCTTTGTAACCCCCTTTTCTCATTTTTGACGTCTTAGTGCTATTGACATTTGTGAATGTGTTTCATGTATATTGTATAATTCATGACTTTTTCCTCCATATGAATGATGATGAAAAATGTATGAGGACTATGAGTCCAATTAAAAGGGTCTAAAGTAAGACTTGTGTTAAAGGCTCTCCTTGAAATAAGAAGAAAGTCCTGGAAAGATGTTGAGTCATCTCTTAAGAAGTTTGGCTCATCTCTCAAAGAAGTTTGGCTCTTCACGAACTAGCTTATTATGGTGACAATAATGAATTGTTGACAAAGATTCTACCATTTCGAAGCATCTAGGGTTTGTAAATCCTAGTGAGGATTTGAACAAGAAAATTCTAAGGTTTGTGGGAAAATCCCTAGGAGTAATCGTTTTCGCTAAAAGGAGAAACCATAGCCTATACAAGGGAGGTATGACATCATGTTGATGCTTAAGATAAGGATGGTGAAGTTACGAAAGTCTAGGATTAAGAAGGATCTAACATGTCTTTAAAAAATAAGTATTTTACATCTCTCATTTGATTATTACTATTGTTGTTTATTTTACTATTAGTAGGTCTCTTGTCCTTGAATTATTTTCTTGGTTGTTATTGTTCTTCCATGGCCTCCTAATGAGGAGTGTATGTACATATTGAAGGCTACCAAGGTTTTTGGCAACAGATGGAAGAATAGAGCAAAGCTATGACGAAGAGACTCTTTGTGATGAGAGATATTGTAATGGATGAGATCTAGACTCCACGGAAATATAATGCCTTTAATTATGGAAATAAATACAAGGGAAAGGATTACCTCAGCAAGGGGAAATAAGCCTACGAAAGGACATCTTGTCAAGTACAATTTTGTAGAGATTGTATTTCTCGATGAAAGAAGTGAACTACCTCAAGATATATATGCTATGTATAAACTAAATTTGCACTTGAATTTTAGTCTTAGAATAATATTTGATTAACCATGTAACATCCTAATTTTCCTTACTCATCTGCTCTTTTTGGATGATGTTCTTATCTTTGGTGATGGTTTAGTCCCTGAATAGTAGGCTTATTACAATATATTCTCTTCTTTTTGTGTTCCTACTAGGATGATGGTTAGTCAAGTTAAATCCTATTTTCTTCTAACACAATATTCCAGACCAAGTAACTGCCTCCATCACCTCTTTTCTTCCTTATACCAATGGTTATTTTGTATGAGGATTTTACATACTTAGGTTTTCACCTTAAGCCTAACTATTATAATGTGGAGGATTTCTCATGGATCTTAAAGTGTATTGAGAAACACATCAATAATTGGTGCTATAGGTGGGTCTTGATTGGAGGGTGGTTGACATTGGTAAAATTGGTACTTGAAAGTATCCATGTCTATTGGTTGTCTTTGTCAAAGGTTGATAAAACTACTATTAAGAAGCTCAAATAGTCCATGTTTAACTTCATGTAGGCGAGCATAAAGAATAAAGGAGGCTTTCATTTGGCCAAGTGGGAAGTGGGGTTTAAAGAATCTCCACTAGTTCAATTTAGCTTTGGAAACAAAATGTCTTTGGAGAGTTATAATTGGGTCTGGCTTATGGAGTAAAATTGTTGTAGTCAAATATTTGAAGAACTTTCCTTTTTTTAAATGGATTTGGTCAGCCCAACCTTCTAGTTATGCTGTGGGACCAGATTTTGGAGGGTTTTGATGGCTTCCCTCCCACTGATCACTAAGTGGATGGCTTGGGAGGTCGGCAACAGGAAAAAGGCCATCCTTGGGATTAATCTTTTCATTGGGGGATCGAACTTTTAAACATCTCTCCTGATCTCATTGCACAAATAAAGGATCATGTTATCTTCAGGCCTGGGCAAGTTTTCCTGTATTGTTCTCATGTCAGACTCAATGGTAGGTGGAAGTTATCAACTAATATTGGTTTACAAGGTTTTTTGGATTATGAGTGGGATGGGTTCGTCTCCAATCTGTCTTGTATTGGAAAGTTTCTTAATGATAAATAAGACTCCATTGTTTGGTGATGGAATGCCTCTTCAAGCCAAGTCACTGCTAGTCTGGCGTATGATGCAATTTATACAAATGTTGATCCTTTTGAAGTTAAATGGTGGTGACAAAATATTTGGAAGTGGCCCATTCCTCCAAAGGTGTTTCAGCTGACTGGCACTAAATAACAATATTTTTAAATGGGAAAATCTTATTTGTATTGGTTTCAATGACTCTAATGTTTTTTCACTAAGAATGCAGGGTTTAGAGTCGTTTGATCATCTTTTATTTCTATGAGATTTTTATATAGCTCCATGGCAAGAAGTTCTATAGACCTTTAATATTTGGGAAAGAGGTTCGATCTCCTTCAAGTAATCTTGTATTCATTGGTGGGATCTCAAAATGAGGAAGCATAAATCTCTTCCCATTTTAGTTTCCGCAACAAGTAGATTTTTGAATGTTATCATATAAATATCTCTTGGATTATGCCTCAAATTCTCGGATTTTTCTATGAATATTTATGCCCTTTGAAGACCAGGAAGTCTCGTGATTTCTCCTATCCCATGGCTGATAGCATAATAACGATTCTATAATGTAGAATAAACACTTAAAAAGAATCGAAAACTTTAATGCCCAATAAATCATACCTCCGGCCATTGATGCTACTCACACTCTGATATCGGACCTTCCACTACGCTTGATGTAGTCCACTTTCCTTTTTTCTTCCACGTAGCAATTAAGTCCTGAGCTGAAGCAGCTACAGATTGGCAGATACTCACGATATATGTATCTCTTGGCTAAAATTTACTATGAGAGTAAATTTTGTGAGACTTGTTGATAATGCGTCAGGACTTGAAACTTGGCTAGCTTGGGAGTTGACAAAACAAAACAATGCATGAAAACATGGACTCGGCAAAACTGTGCAAAAAGAAAATTTCAAAACATATGAAATTTTGTGCATGGAAACTAATAATGTGTGGTTCTGAGTGTAAGAACAACACCGCCCAAAACAACCCAACCGAAAATCAGATAATGCGAAGCAGCACAGATCTGGATGGCGAATTCAGGTAAAAGATATATCTGGAAGGGAAACTGCCCACGAATCGAGACTCTAAATTTCAATGTCAATATTTGATTAATGAACTCCATAATTAGAAATGCCTCGTGGAGATCAATGCAGTGATGACATATATCTGGTACTTCCAAGCTCTACTCACTCTAGCTTGATGGTGTAAAACTGAAGGGGATTGAGTTAGTGAGCTTAGGGACCAAACAGAAGTATGTATAGCCAAGCTTCCATCAAGCTTCTATTGGCTATGTGTCAAGTGTTCCACAGATCATGGTAGAGAACTGCAGAGGGAGTAATGGACCACTCCACGAGCTCCCAACAAGAAATTAATTTAACTGCAGTTGGTTTCCGTAATTTAAGGAAATGACTGCAGTTGGTTTCCATAATTTAAGGAAATGAATGCAGTTGGTTTCCATAATATCGGCGACCGTTGGGAGAGAGAGCTTAACATTCTCCCACTTGGTCCATACTTCCAATCTTAATGTCTCATCTTAAAACCCATTGAAAATCTGTATTAAGTAATAGATACATGAATCATGGCGATAAGTCCTCTAATGACGAGTATTATCTTCCATGTATTACTATGTATTTATTTCTATTATGTGGCAACAATTTCTTAATGAATAAACCTTATGTTTATTCTTGGTCCTACATAGATGAATTTTCTCAACTCAAATTAAGGTGCACATAAATATGAGAAAAAATCACAATAATTAAGAATTTCATTAAAATAACATTGTCCATACAATGAGAAACTACATAATGGAACCAAGTCCCATATTCATTACATGATCCTTGAATTTAAATTGTGGCATGCCCTTAGTCAAAGGATCAACGATCATCAACTCAGTGCTGACGTGCTCAATGACCACTTTCTTTCCTTTAACACATTCCCTTATAGCTAAATACTTAATGTCGATGTGCTTATTTTGACTCCCACTTTTGTTGTTTTTAGCCATAAAAATAGCAGCTGAATTGTCGCAATACATTCTCAATGGCTTAGAGAAAGAATCCATAATTCTAAGCCCAGAAATGAAACTCTTAAGCCATACACCATGTAAAGTAGCCTCAAAACAAGGCGACGAACTCGGCTTCCATAGTGGAAGTGGCAATCAAGGTCTGCTTGGCACTCCTCCATGATACAACTCCACCGGCCATCATAAAAATGTATCCTGATGTTGATTTGCATGAATCAACACATCCAACAAAGTCAGAATCTGAGTAGCCAATTACTTCCAAATTGTCCGTCCGTCTATACATAAGCATGTAGTTTTTGGTTCCTTGAAGGTACTTCATTACTTTCTTTGTAGCTCTCTAGTGGTCTATACTTGGATCACTCTGATATCGTCCCAACATTCCCACAACAAATGCAATGTCAAGTCTTGTGCAGACCTGAGCATACATTAGTCTTCCGACAATAGAAGCATATGGAATGTTCTTCATTTGTTCCCTTTCAAAGTCATTCTTCAGGCATTGGTTCAAATTGAACCTATCACCCTTCACAATGGGAGCTACACTTGGTGAACAATCCTTCATCCGAAATCTCTCTAAAATTTTATTAATATAGGTTTCCTTAGACAGACCCAAGATGCCTTGAAATCTGTCTCCATGGATCTTAATGCCAATGACATAAGATGCCTCACCCTTATCCTTCATATCAAAATTTTTAGAGAGGAATTGTTTCACCTCATGCAACAAACCCTTATCATTGGTTGCTAGCAAATTTTCATCCACATATAAAACAAGAAAACAGATTTTACTCCCACTGACTTTCAGGTATATACATTGATCCATAATGTTTTCTACAAAACCAAATGAAGAAATTACATTATGGAATTTCGAATACCATTGGTGGGATGCTTGTTTTAAACTGTATAAGGATTTCTTGAGCTTGCAAACCAATTGCTCACCATCACTAGAGGGAATCCTTCAAATTGTTTCATGTAAACCTCCTCCTCTAGATCTCCATTGAGAAATTTTGTTTTCACATCCATTTGTTGCAACTCCAAGTCAAAATGGGCTACTAATGCCATAATAACGCGCAAGGAATCTTTCTTAGATATAGGAGAGAAAGTCTCCGTGTAGTCGATTCCTTCTTTCTGAGTGAATCCCTTAGCAACAAGTCTTGCCTTGTATCTCTCAATGTTGCCCAATGAGTCTTTCTTTGTCTTAAAGACCCATTTACATCCAATGGCTTTTGCACCATTAGGCAACTCAACAAGATCCCAGACTTCGTTACTCTTTATAGAATTCATCTCTTCCTTCATGGCATCGTACCATAATTCTGATTCTTTGCAACTCATGGCTTGTGAAAAGGACTCGGGATCATTTTCGGCTCCAATGTTGTAGTCAGATTCTTGCAGATACACAACATAATCATCAGGAATTGCTGATCTCTTTGGTCTAGTAGATCTTCTTAATGTTGTACCATCATCTTCCTGAGAAGTATGTGGTTCAACTCGTTGTTCAAAAGTTCTTGGCAGCTCTTGAACTACTTGATCTACTGGAATGCCGTCAGCAGCTTGTGGAACTTCAACAATTGGTTGTTCAACACCAGTTTGTACTTGAGGGGTGCTGTGAACAATAACCAATCTATCACTTGAGGTGGAAGGTTGAGATTCTGAATGATCCTTCACAGAAATTATGTTCCTGGTTTGATCGCTCCCACTGATCAAGTCATTTTCAAGAAACTTTGCATTTCTTGATTCCACAATCCTAGTGCTGTGAGATGGACAATAAAATCTGTAACCTTTAGACCTTTCAGCATATCCAATGAAATACCCACTAATGGTCCTTGGGTCCAGCTTCTTCTCTTGTGGATTATAAATTCTCACTTCAGACGGGCATCCCCAAACGTGCATATGTCGCAAACTCGGTTTCCAACCTTTCCATAATTCAAATGGCGTTTTAGGAACAGCCTTGGTTGGAACCCTGTTTAATATATACATTGCTGTCTTAAGTGCTTTAGTCCAGATTGGAGCTGCTAAGCATACTCTGCACCATGTCCAATAATGTTCAGTTTCTTCTTTCTGCTACATCGTTCTGGCTTCCTTAGGTTTTGCAAACCCTGCAAGGAATTCAAAATGTGAATTGTTGATCCGGAATCAATCCACCAGGTGCTAATATTGACATTAACTATATTAGATTCATAACAAACAAACGAGATTAGATTACCTTTGTCCGCAAGCCATTTCTGAAATTTGGCATATTCCTTCTTCATGTGTCCCTTCTTTTTACAGAAGAAACACTTGGAATCCTTCTTGATATCGGCTTGGGTAGGTACTTTACCTTTCCCTTTCTGATTGGCTTGAGATTTTCCCTTTCCATGCGTTGCTAGCATTGCACTTTCTCCGAGTTCCATCACCAGTCTCCCTTCCTCTTGAACACACATGGTCATGAGTTCATTAATTGGCCATTTATCTTTAGTGTGTTCAATGAGATTTTGAAGGGTCCGTATTGGTGCGGAAGGGTGTTCAGGATGTAGTGCACCAGGAAGGACTCCGAAATTTCAACCTCGAGTTTCTTCAATTGAGCCACAGTGTCCCTCATTTGCATGATGTGCTCGCATACACCTTTCACACTGGTGAGCCTTAAGGATGAAAATTTCATGATTAGGGTGCTTGCTAGTGCCTTGTCTGAAGTGACGAATTGATCATCAATTACTTTCAGCAAGTGTCGGACCTTTTCATGCTGGTCAATGGAACCACAAATACCAGCTGAAATTTTAGTTTTAATGAACATCATGCTTAGGCGATTAGATCATTCCCATCGTTCATAAAGCGTGATGTCCGCTGCAGTGCTGGTATTAGTGAGTGTTGGTGGTATTTCCTAATAGCATAGTCTATGTCCATCCACCCCAAATGAAGGAAAACTCTCTCCTTCCAGACCTTATAGTTATCTCCCTTAAGTTCAGGGATATCACAACGAATTTCAAAGAAATTTGCAGGTTGTACAACTGCATAAAATTAAAGATCACATGCTTATTTGAAATTTGAGGCCTAAATAAAATTTCATGCTTTACCAATGTAAATCATGCTTAAAATTGAATCTAATGACATAAAAATTGTCTATGGACTAAATTTTCAATTCAAGCAGATTCAATTATTCTTTATGATAGAATTTATCAAATTATTCACTTAATTCATAATCCTAAAGGGTATATTATGATTATAATTTGATATAAATTCTATCTTACATTTGAACTTTATGATAAAACTATCAATTCATAATTCCTATGGGTAAGGTATGAATAATTTGATATTTTATCCTAATTAATTATATAAATATAATAAAAATTCATGTGGGATAAAATTTATTATATTTAGTATAATTAATTGCAATTAATGTCTAAATATTCTTTATGTGATCCTAATCAATCATAATATATAATATTATTTAATTAGAAATGTTGTGCCTATTCTTTAATCAATTAAAATTATATGGATCACCAGACATTATTTCTTTCATAAAAATTTACTTGATATGAGAATAATGATAATTTGCATAAATAAAACTATAATATTCATGCATAACATTCAACGATGGGTCTCGTATACTCATCCAAAATAGCATGTTTTAATTAGAGTAGAAATAATCAATTCATGCAAATTAAATACGAGCATAGTTAATAAATTTTGCACAACAATTATCCAAATTGCATATAATTAAACTAAATAAATATTATAAGCATAAAAATTGAGCAAAAATTAAACATATTTCCAAATAAATGCCTTAATTCAGAACTTCTCAAAATATGACATTTAGCCAAACACAACATGTCTATAAACACCAAGGCAGAGATACAAATAGCTCTGATACCAAATTTTAGCATAATAATGATTCTATAATGCAGAATAAACACTTAAAAAGAATCGAAAACTTTAATGCTCAATAAATCATACCTCCAGCCATTGATGCTACTCACACTCCGATATTGGACTTTCCGCTACGCTTGAGGCAGTCCACTTCCCTTTTGTCTTCCACGTAGCAATTCAGTCCTGAGCTGAAGCAGCTATAGATTGGCAGATACTCACGATATATGTATCTCTTGGCTAAAATTTACTATGAGAGTAAATTTTGTGAGACTTGTTGATAATGCGTTAGGACTTGAAACTTGGCTAGCTTGGGAGTTGACAAAACAAAACAATGCATGAAAACATGGACTCGGCAAAACTGTGCAAAAAGAAAATTTCAAAACATATGAAATTTTGTGCAGGGAAACTAATAATGTGTGGTTCTGAGCGTAAGAACAACACCGCCCAAAACAACCCAAATGCAAATCGGATAATGCGAAGTAGCACATATCTGGATGGCGAATTCAGGAAAAAGATATATCTGGAAGGGAAACTGCCCACGAATCGAGACTCTAAATTTCAATGTCAATATTTGATTAATGAACTTCGTAATTAGAAATGACTCGTGGAAATCAATGTAGTGATGACATATATCTGGCACTTCCAAGCTCTACTCACTCTAGCTTGATGGTGTAAAACTGAAGGGGATTGAGTTAGTGAGCTTGGGGACCAAACAAAAGTATTTATAGCCAAGCTTCCATCAAGCTTCTGTTGGCTATGTGTCAAGTGTTCCACAGATCATGGTAGAGAATTGCAGAGGGAGTAATGGACCACTCCAGGAGCTCCCAACAAGAAATTAATTTAATTGCAATTGGTTTCCGTAATTTAAGGAAATGACTGCAGTTGGTTTCCATAATTTAAGAAAACGACTGCAGTTGGTTTCCAGAATATCAACGGCCGTTGGGAGAGGGAGCTTAACAATGTCTTCTTCACTAGATATTGTGGGTTTCTTTGATGAGGCTCAATAAAATGACGATGACGTTTGTGGAGGTGATGCTATTATTCTTTTTCTGGGAAACATCTCTATCCATATATGGATGAACCTAGGATGTGGCTACAATATGAAAGCTAAGAGTATCTCATGTTGGGGCCTCCTCTATGTTAAAACATCTATGAATATGTCTTCCATGTAGGTATATGGGGATTCTTTATGTATTATATATTGGTTGACCAGCAAAAATCACCTCCAACCTCTTTTCCGTTAGTGTTGGATGGACAAAATTAATGCTTTAAAGAACAATTTTCTTCTACTTTCCTTTCAACATGTTTATATGGAACTCAATCGTCAGGCTAATGCCCTCTCAAGAAGAGGCTCAATGTGGAGGAAGGGTCTATCTTCTTGGAAAAAAGTTAGGGTGCTCAGTTCCTAAGCAAAGGCAAACTACAGTTCCCCTCTAGTCATCAACTCCATCTTATATAGTTCATCCGAGCTCTTTGTGATTTCTGTTATATTTTGATGTCATATTTTATCTTTGATCTTGTGTTTTTATGGTCAGATGATCAGAACAACTCTGTGGATCTCTAGCTTCATGAACTATTGTTATTTTTTAGACAATTTTGATTCTTTGTATTTTTGTCATCAAAGATACTTATGTAAATTATTTATCTCTCTCCTGGTTAGTTTTTGGCTCTGCAAATACTTGTAAATGTGCGATAGTCTATCCCAATTTTTTTAGTTGTATGCTTGGTGCTAAATTTTACCTATATAATTTGTAGAAACTTAACTATACAATTTTAATTTTAATTTATATATTTAAAATATATATTTTAAACCATTAAAAGTTACAATTTTATTAAAAATTATATAACAAAACCAAAAAAAATCTCATAATTAAATTATTCTATATACATTATATATGAAATACACATATGATGTATGTTTTAAAATCGTTGTTTTAAAATAGCTTGAAATATGCAGATGATCCAACACCTAGAGATGCTTGGTAGGATTGAAAGTTGTCGGCCTTATGGACTACCAACTAGTTATTTGTACCTAGTAGGACTGAAAATAAACCCCTAGCAAGTTTTCCCATGTGGTGTGGTTTTCTTAATCATAGTGATGAATCAACTTGCATTTGCAAATAAGAACTAATAATTACTGTCGAGTTACTAATTTAACAACCAAATTATAATAATTTTTTCCCTAATATAAAAAATTCATATCTATATATATATATATATATATATATATACCACATAATGATCTCAACCTCTATTCACATACTATAAGACAAAAATCTAGCAAATCTGAAATCTCAAGTGAGCTACAAGAGGTCCAAAAATCTCAATTCAAGAGAATGATCAATCCAGTCCTCAATTGTTTTCGGTCATGTTTTCATGAAACTCTAGTATGCACTATCTTGTTAGTTTGTAAAAAAGGTCAAAGGCGTTCGGAATAATGATAAAATGTCGATCTCAGTTTGTTTGATCCCTTTTATGATTTGATTGATGATTGGATTAAGTTGCAAGGATGAAATCTCCATGAATTGAATATCCCGATCTCAGAATTGAATATAGGCCAAATGACATGACTAACCACCCATACAAACCTTTTCTAGTTTTGAAGGAAGTCTTCTAGGTATCTTCTTCTTTGAACTGAACTTGGTGATATCAAGACTTTAAGTCCAACTTGGTGAAGCATTTGAATTTCTAGAACATATCCAATAGGTCATCTATCTTGGGTATTAGGTACTTGTTCTTCAACATAATTTTGTTTAATGCCCAATAATATATACACATTCTCCAAGTTCCATCCCGCTTCGGAACAATGATGATGGGTGACCGATATGCTGATGTACTTGGTCAAAAGACACTCTATTCTAACAACTAATGCAATTACTTCTTCACCTCACTTACTGCTATAACATACTACCTATATATCCCAATTTTTAGAAATAGGGGGTTCAAAAGTAGCTAGATCTCTTGTTTCACTTCCATCTTGGGTCGTAGCCCTTTAGGCTCCTTGAACACATCCTTGTATGCATGTGGAAAATATTCTAGTTTTTGTTTTTGTTTCGTAGTACACCCCTCCATGGATGAATTTTCTTTCATTGAATCTTCTATAGACTAATTTTTCTTTTAAACACTATAAAACATACTTCTTGGTAGAAATAATCAATTTCTTAGCTTGGTTGGCACTTACTAGCGAAATTTTTGACTTAGCCTCGTGCATGTTGATGGTCAAGGATTTTCCATTCTTGATGAAGAGGTATTTATTTTCTCTTTGCATGAAGATTACATCTCACATGTACATATAAGGACATCCAAACACCACTCCACATACATCAAGGGGAACTACATGTAGTTCTACTTCATCGATAGAATCAACACTCATAGAAAATCTGGTTTTACACTGTTTGGTTACCTTTATTTCCGCATCCTTATTTATCCATCCCAATGGATATGGGCTTGGATGATCACAAACTTCAAATCTCAATTTGTCAACTAGCTCTCCTGCAATGAGATCTTCCTGTGATCTTGAGTCGAACAAGGAATTAGTCTTTGTCTTCTTGACTTGTATCTTTATGGAGAAGAGTGGTATTTTCATTCTCTTATTTTTTATGAAGGCTAATCAGATTCACCTCCTCTTGCACTATTGAATAGACAATATTCTCATCCATGTCCAAGTTTCTTTCACTTGGTTGCTTTAATTCATGACTAAGAGTTTCTTCTTCTTTGTGTCTTTCTTTTTGTTTCTTTAAGTTAAGCTCCAAATGTAACTTCCATCATTTTTCCTGTGTATGACTATCAATGTTATAATGGTTGCAATGGTTAGTAGGATGTTTACACTAGTGCTTTGTGGCTGATGTCTTCTTTTCTTTTCACCCTTTCCACTTTTTATTCCTCTCCTTGGAAGCATCCTAGTGCTCCTTCTACTTTGACCAACTGTTGTGAAGATAAATCCCCTCTGTAGACAAAAGGGATCTCTCTAGCCCAATGAGTGGGTCTAGCAACAAACTGAACAAACTAATGCATATTTTCCTAGCTTATGTTTAAAAATTCAGAGGGATAGAGAAACCTACCTCGCTCTGATACTAATTTATCAATCCTTTGGTGATGGCTTTGATCTCCTAGCTTCCAGGATCACTCCTTGCTTGTTCCTTACGTCTGAATACCTGCAAGAGAGATCAAAGGACAATACAAGATACAAGAGCATACATAGTATATATCAAACATAAACTACTTGATAGATCAAGGAGTATCAATCTAAATGCATAAATATTTAGACATTTATGGAAAGTGAACATCATATGTATATATTAATGAATCAAGAAAGGAAGCATACAACCATTGCCTTGATATTGGAGACTTCCTTTTGGTGGATTTCCAAGTCCAAGCCAAGACTCTTCAAGCACTCCTTCTCCAAGTTAGATGGGCAACATTTAGGCATAATCTCAGCATCAGAATGCGGGGAATCAATGACCAACCATTTGGGGAAGGAAGGGATTTGATTTATAGGAAGGGAGAGGAAATTAGGGATCCATAAAAGAGGGAGGAAGGTCTACATCTTAAGGGGAAGGCTCTTAAATGTAGGATCAAGAGATCCTAATGGGAGAGGTCGACCATATCTCTATCCAACGATATCCAACTCGTTGTTTCTCGAAGTTTCCAACATACGAAGCTTCTCCTCCATTTTGAGAAAACCAGCGAGAAGAGGTTCAACGTGGGTTTTCATATCCAAACTCACGCTGGAAGCGCTAGGTCAAATAACTGCAGCCTTCCATCAACACAGGCAGGCAGTGGAGGAAATAGCGTTGGTCCTGAAATTTAGGTTTTCAGTCAATCTTCTCCAGAATTGACTCATGGGAATTTTTCTTCCATTCTTCAAGGATGTTTTAGTATGTATTTCATGATAATTATACTTCACAGTTGTCAACATTTTGGAACTTCGGGATATGGAATAGGAAGTGAACAGGAGGTATGACAAATATTATGTAATAGAAGCCCCCCTAAAGCATGAAGGCAAAACAGGGAGTGATGGGTGAAATACGTTACAAGTCAAGGCAAGGACTAGAAAAACACCATTAGGAGACCTAAAAATCAAGCATATACATAAACATATCTGACATCTAATATAAATTTATGGGCCTCTAAATTAGACATAAATTAAGGCCCATGCCTCTAAATTAAACATAAATTAAGGCCCATCTAACCATCATTCAACACATTAAACCTCTCTTTTCCACATTAGATAATGTATTTTTAACTTTAATTTGCTCATTAGGAAGGTTTATGAATAATTTCATATTTGTGCCTAATATTATTTATTTTTGTGGAATATTATGAGAATATTGAGCAGATTATGAAGATTTTGAGGAGGGGATAATTTAGGGACTTTCTCCCTACTACAGGAGGATCAATATTAAATAATAAATCAACAAGATATTATGGAATTATGGCACAGATTGTGGAACTCCAATGATTGAGAAAATCTAGGAATGTGTTCCCTGCCATTTAATGTAGATTCCTAGTATTGGGAACCGAATCCACTAATCACGAGATTTTGTTGGGAAAAGCTTCCTCCTTTCACGGGGAATGATTCCTAATAATTTTGTATAAGTACCAAGTCAAATTTTCCTCTAGGGGTACATTTTGATTAGTCTTCTTTTGGAGAGAACTCGTATTTTTGCAGCTCCATTGTATTTTCTTGCAGGGATGTAATTGTATTGATGAAAATAATGAAGATTGGTGTCATGTTCAGCTTCTAAATCTTTTTCTCCTCCATAGGTCTCTGAGTTTCCTTGGGCTTGGCCATCCCAGGAGCCTTAGAGCCCTTTTCTATCATTTTATTTTCTTCTTGTCACTTCTTATTCACATGCATCTGTTGTTCTTGTTTCTTTCTATTTCTTCATTTAGTATTTGTTGTAGTATTGGGTTAAATGGTTAATGTAAGTTATTTTGCAGTATCTCAAGCATCATTTCATCATTGGAAAATATTTGGAAGGAAATATTAATCATTGAGCTACTTGGATTAGTTTTCTTATTCCCAAATCTAGATTTCTAGAACTCCTTTATGGCAAAGAACAATAGATTTTTTCTATTTTTTAGAGCATGCTAACGAGCTTCAATTGAGTTGGTTCCAATTGCATTAGATCACAAAAACATTCTATTTAATAACAAAAATTACCCCATTGTATTTTCACTTGATTAGATTAGGAATTTTATAGATTTACTAGCTCACTAGTTCTCGAATTTATGGATTTTAGACTAGTAATTTTCCACTATTTTTTTTAGCATGGCTTAATTGTCTTTAAGTTTCTTAGGATAAGTTGCAATTTTCATTCTGATCTCTTAGATTTCGAACTAGTTTCAAAGCACTTTTTCATTGATTTCAAGCACTTCCATTCATGCACCTAGCCATTAGATGGTAACAGTTTTGTTTTCTTCCATTTAATAAATCTTCCCTATGCGTAGATGAATTTGTGTATAGATACAGACAAGAATGTGTGTTTGTGAAGGAGGTCTACATTTCAAAGAGACCTCATCTTGTTCGCCTCATCCAAGCCTCATCCACCCATGTTTCCAAAATCCACTAAATCCTCAATCCGAATTCTTGTTTTATAAGAAAAAATTGCCATTTCCATTGAACAAATCCAACCATCTTGAAGCCCTTGCTTGAGTTCTAGGTAGTTTCCACCACCTCCATGCTGTATTCTTCCATTATAAACCTTTCCCAAGCTTCATTCCAAATTCTATACCACTTCCTAATCTTTCGGCCTGTTCCTGTAGAAAAACAGGGGATCCTGTAGGAGAATTAGTACATCCTGTAGGAAATCCTGTAGCAGCCTGTTTTGAGCCCAAATTGAGAAAAATCATCACTGAAGCTAGGATTAGGCCCCTACTTGACCTCCATGCCATCAATACCATTGTAACCCTCTTCCTCCATACCAGTCTCCCCTGCCAAAGAACAAGGAAAGATTAGCATTTGCATTTATAAAACAGAAAGATTAAAAGAAGAATTCTTTTATATTCACACATGCACATAACAGTTAATACTCCCTAGATCAGACTCCATGATCAATTAGTTTAAATCATGACATGTGATAAATAGGGTTAAGTTAGGTTTCTTTTACATTTAGTTCGTGATCTTTATGCAATTAGAATAGGTTTCTTTCCTTGTACTTTATTTCTTGCAATAGGTTAAGGTTTCCATTTCGAGCATTTCATTTTCTACAATGAGTTTAGAATTTGATTTCAGTACATGCACTCCATTACATCATGACAAAAAAGGAAGGAAACATTGTATTCTACACATATAGTGCCGATACCTCTTAAGTTTGTATGAACCCCGGGTTGATAATTAAAGTTGGTAACCTTGGAGTTGCAGCATTCTTGTTGCAATACCGAGGCTCATCATAAACATTCCTGATGATACATGTATAGGCATCCAATAATACATGAATCCACGGCATGGGCGCAACCATTCGAATATAAGGGATCATGTGCATGGATCCATGGTATGGACGCAACCTTCTGAATAAAAAATATCATATATATGGACCCACAGTATGGTTGCAACCATCCGAATAAAAAGGATCATATATATGGACCCACAGTATGGTCGCAACCATCTGTATAATCATGTGTACAATCATAAATAACCCATACTCCACACAACCTGGATTTTATCAAATGGAATCCAGGGTGTTGAGCTTTGTCCCAATCCGATCAATGTATGAATTGTAGCATGCGAATAGATGTGTCGAAGTCCAACATGATATAAAACCATTTGTGTCAATGGAAACTGTTAACATGCACGAGAGAAACCACCAATAATGAAAATGGCTCTCAAGGTACAATTAGAAAAATCCACGAGTGTGAATAATGAAGTTGTAGTCGAACACCAGTAGAATCATTCGATCGAAGGCCAATGATGTAAATGTGTCGTCGAATGCAAAGAACTTGCCATTGAGGCATGCAAGCTCCATGGTACTGGAAAGGAGTTTCTAGATCATGTTCCCGGTTAATACGCTGAAGTCGATAAGAAGTGATCCATCGAAGGAGGGCCATAATGTATCCCACATCATTGATATGCAACAAAGGATATAGTAGAGTAGGTGAGTTTGATTCAGGATTGTGGCAGAAAGGTCAGACATTGTACAAGCGGTGAAAACTACATATAGGAATTCTCTTGAATATATCGGTGACACGACTCCGGAGTTTGGCAGCATTTGACTCAACATGAGATCATAGGTCATGATGACGAAGCAGTATAATTAGATGAGAGGAAAAATGGATGTCCCAAACCCAAAAAGGAAAGTGATGAAGTGAGGATATCCCAAACCTGACACGAGCAACATATAAGTGTCATGTTCAAGAGCGACATGTCTCCTTTACAATAAATACAAGAGATGCACACTTCCATTCCCCCCCACTATTTCTAGTGAGTACCCCATTATTTTTTATCGCAAGCTTGAAGGAGATAACATATGATTTACATATAAGTTCGTCCTTCAGATGAATCCATCCTAGTAAGTTTAACGATTCCTAGGAAGGAGAAACTCGACCTTGCCATGGTGACAAGTCTTGTATAGTCTAAGTTTTGCAAGTTTGACAGAGGTGAAACTTGACATCTTTTTCATGTTTAGAGAGTTTGAAAAAGAGGCAAAAAAAAAACTCCAAAGGTCCCTTTTCATAAATCATCTCTTGAATCCGAAAAGGTAGAAAACGATATCCAAGAGAACCACTTAGCCATGTTCGAGTAAGGTATTCCTTTTTTGTACAATAGTCTATCTTAGTCCGAAAAAGGGTTAAACTTATACTGAGTAGACATCATTTCATTTACTTTAATGAGTTCGAAACGACAAGTACTTGACAATCTTTTCATGTTTCGAGAGTCAGAAAAGAGCTTAAAGATGACTCCAGGGGGTTTCTTTTTCGTTTATTTTTTACGAGTCCGAAAAAGTGATAAAATAAAACTCATTGAATCAGTCATAATTAATCACCGTCACCATGTTCTATGACATGTCGCTACACAAGTGAAACATACATTACCAATTTCGAGGAAAAATATTAAAATATAAGTGAAAATGCCCTAATTTGGTAAAAATGTCATTTAAAAACTTATAAAATCTCAAAAAAGTAAATCATTTTCACCATTTTACCATTTTGCAAATCAAAGATAATTTTACACTATTTTACCTTAATCTTCAGGCGGAGAGTACGATCAATCCCGAACACCATTCGTCGAGTCGTTCACTGTAGGTAAGAGATCTGTCACTTCCCTTCAATTTGGTTGTATTTTTATGTATTTTCATCCATATACTAGGCTACATGGAAGGATTTGAAAAAAAATATGTTGAGGGAAACTAGCGTGGGTTTTACCCATCGAACCTGCGCTGTTCATCCTACGTCCAACTATGGCAGTGCAGAAAAATTTATGGACACTCGCGCTGGCACAAATTTGCGATTTTTTTGGAAAATCCTCCACATTTAATGCTTTACTTCCATATTTTCTTCCATAGAAACTCGTTAAATGTTGTTTGATGGATGTTTTACAGGTTAATCAACCAAAAATTGCAATCGAATGGAAAGAAAGAGGACATGAAGCCAAAGATTATCAAGTAGCCCAAGACCCAAATTTCATTTTTGCCCTTCGAGACTGTGGGTTGTTGAAATTCTTCCAGATTCCTGGGATTAAGAGCCAGGTAGAGCTACTGCAGCATTTGATTAGTTGGTGGGATGTGGATTGCCAACTATTCATGATTGGGGACCAAGAACTCGAAATAGATGTCATATACATTTATTTCATTACTGGCTTGTCTAGAAAGGGGCAACGGATTCAACTGTTCAGTTCTCGCAGTGGAGGGGAGAGAACATATATGTTGATAGCGAGACATTGTCCAGGCACTCGAAAAAATTAGAGTGGAAAGATAGATATTAAGACCATCACTAATATCCCACTACGAACAATCCTTCATACTATGGCCCGAATAGTTGGGGCTTAGGCGTTGCATGGAGCAACAGAGTCTCATTTCTAGTACACAATTGATTATCTAAGTCCCATGGTCATCAACTGGTATAAGGGTTTGTTGGTCAATATGAAGAGCTAACTTACCAAATGCAAGTTAGGAAGGCTGAAACAATTTGCTTTCGGATCTATCTTGGTGATGTTCTTCATGCACCGTGTGCCATTATTTCAATATCAGTGGATAGAAGTGGATGCACCAGCGCTCAAATATCCAAGGTTGATGAGGTTGGGTGAGCTGATGCCTCGATAGGGAGGTGGTCAGTGGATGTATTTTCCCCCATCATTTTTTGGATGGATGCGACAACAACTAATAATGATAGATGACTGGGCATATGTTGGCACGGATTTTTGAGGATATCTTGATCTTCCACTTCCACTAGGTACACAGTGGACTAATGCAGGTAAAAATCAGTTTTTAAAGTTTTTATTTTTTTATTTTTTTTTATGTGTGTACTGAGATTTGACACTCGTGATTTTGTAGATGTGGACTAGGGATATCTCCAAAGTTTTCTCCAATATCCAGGCGAGTGGCACGCCAGATAGAGGATGCTCCTTATGAGGAGAGATCAGACCTGATTTTTGAGGTGGAGTGTAATCTAGAAGTCCTGACAAGGGGCATTCCAGACTATGCGTCAATTGATGAGGTGCCACTACGATATCAGAAGCACAATGTAGGGGTACCCACTAGACTACGTCGGTTACTGAACCCAGTCATTAGAGTTGCATCGTGTTATCATGAGCACCATGTGGGCTAGTATTTATTTTTCGCACTTATGTATTCTTGAGAAGCCATGTGTCTCAGAACACGGTTTTTGACATTTTGATGTAATAAACTTTTTGCAAACTCTCTCTCTCTCTCTCTCTCTCTCTCTCTCTATATATATATATATATATATATATATATATATATATACATGTTTTCTTGTTATGTTCACTATGTGATGGCTTTTGTTTTAAATATGTCGCAGATGTCTATCTAATACATAATTAGCTAATGTATCTATTAATGTGTTCAAACGCCTCGAAATATGTTGATAAGTGATATAATCAAAGTATTGTTCCAAAAGATGAACTCGCAAATACATTCTCAAAATTTGAGGGTTTCTAACTAAATATTGTCTATTAAGTTGTAGTACAATGAGCTGTGAATCAAGATTAACGACTAACTCTCTAATGCCAAGGGCAATGGCTTCTGACAAAAGATCGATAACTACATTGTATTCATAAATGTTATTAGTAGTACAACCTAAACATATTCCTTGTAAATTCACTAACTCACCATTAGGGTCATAGATTACCCATTCTGCGGAAGATAAATTCTGTGTACTACGACAAGCTCCATCAACAAAACTGACATAAAGGTTTGATGACATCCGAAAACCAAGTAGAACACATGGTAAGTAGGGGAAAACACATTTGCAAAAGAAGAAAAACACACAAATACCAAACTACACACTAAATAATAACACACTAATGCACAAAGTATTTACACAAAATCACATGTAAATTTTTAGCCCATTTCGGGACTCGGGTAAGTGATCAAGAGAGAGTAAAACCGTAGTTTCACCATTGGCATGACATGTAAGCATAAACTCGGCCAATTAGTGGAATGACACACAAAAATGACAATGCCCCCATGCCCCCTGGGCGAGTGAGGGTTATGAGTCAAAAAATCAATACCCCATTGCGATAATGGGTGAACGGTAAAAACTCGGTGAGAAAGTCTCATAACGGAGGACACAAAAATATTAAGCTCATCGCGAGAAAAATATGCCCACAAGTGAAAGATTTTGATAGCCTCAGGCTAGGCTGAGATGTCACTGGGCAGCGTAGCCAACATGTTCCTCATGTTTCCTTCGGAGAACACTTCGTGAAACAAAATAGGTGTCAGAAGTGGATGAGTCGGTACATCGGAAACAAGGATTTCTAGACAAGAAGAGATCTCACTAAGGCTTTGGAAAAATAAGGAACAATGATGGGCATCATTCCATGGAGTTTCTTCAAGACATATAACTTCTTGGATACTTTAGTCAGTCATAAATCTCTCCTTCAAAACATCTGAAGAATCCCAAGAATCGATCCAGGGAGATTGCGAATATGAGTCTAGACTAAAACTTAAATGATCATGAATTTTAGAAGTTTCCACATAAGCCTAAATGACAACTTGATATGCTTTCTCTATGGGGCTAAGCGGCATAACATCACCAAAACCATTAATCTAATTAGGACAGGGAACAACCCAAGGATCGTGAAAAGTCGAGATCATGTTAATTCAAGCGACGTTCAGAGGTGAAAGGGAATAAGTTCCCATAAGGGAAGAGTCTTTAAAAAGACTCGCCCCAACACTCTCATAAGGGATATCGATATTCCCAAAGTATGGTACATTACCATTTGAAGAGTTGGAAGAGAAAAAGGTGAGCTAATCGACAGTGGCTATTTTCCCTTTTCATTTTGGTGTGAAGATAAATCCCCTCTGCGGACATAGGCAATCTCTCTAGCCTAATGAGTGGGTCTAGCAACAAACTAAACAAACTAATGCAGACTTTCCTAGCTTATGTTTAAAAATGCATAGGGAGAAAGAAACCTACCTTGATTTGATGCTAATTGCTCAATCCTTTGGTGATGGCTTTGATCTCCTAGATTCCAGGCTTACTCCTTTCTCGTTCCTTACGTTCGAGGACCTGCAAGAGAGATCAAAGGACAATACAAGATAAAAGAGCATACATAGTATACATCAAACATAAACTACTTTATAGATCAAGGAGTATCAAGTTAAATGCATAAATATTTAGACATTTATGGAAAGTGAACATTAGATGTATATATTAATGAATCAAAAAATTAAGCATACAACCATTGCCTCAATGTTGGAGACCTCCTTTTGGTGGATTTCCAAGTCCAAGCCAAGACTCTTCAAGCACTCCTTCTCCAAGTTAGATGAGCAACATTTAGGCATATTCTTAGCACAGGAATGCAAACAATCAATGACCAACCATTTGGGGATGGAAGGGATTTGATTTATAGGAAGGGAGAGGGAGTTAGCGATCCACAAAAAAGGGAGGAAGGTACACATATTAAGGGGAAGGCCCTTAAAGGTAGGATCCAACTCAAAATGGGAGAGATCAACCATATCTCTACCCAACAACATCCAACTCGTTGTTTCTTGAATTTTCCAGCATACGAAGCTTCTCCTCCATTTTGAGAAAACCTTCCATAAGAGTTTTTGTGCGGGTTTTCATATCAAAACTCGCATTGTCAGCACTAGGTCAAACAATTGTAGCTACCATAAGCACAAGCATACTGTGGAGCAAAGAGCGCTGGTTCTAAAATTTAGGTTTTCAGTCAATCTTCTCCAGAATTGACTCAAGGCAGTTTTTCTTTCATTCTTCAGGGATGTTTCAGTATGTATTTCATGATGATTATACTTCATAGTTGTCAACATATTGGCACTTCGAGATGTGGAATAGGAAGTGAACAGGAGGTGTGACAAAATATTGTGTAACAGATGCCCCCTAAAGCATGAAGGCAGAATAAGGAATGATGGGTGAAATGCTTTACAAGTCAAGGCAAGGACTAGAAAAACACCGTTAGGAGACCTGCAAATCAAGCATATACATATACATATCTGACATCTTATATAAACATGCCTAATGATACATGAATAGGCATCTAATAATACATGAATCCACGACATGGGCGCAACCATCCAAATAGAAGGGATCATGTGCATGGATCCACGGTATGGACACAACCATCCGAATAGAAAGGATCATATATATGGACCCACGGTATGGTCGCAACCATCCATATAATCATGTGTACAATCATAAATAACTCACAACTCCACGCAACATGGATTTTATCAGATGGAACCCAAGGTCTTGAGCTCTGTCTCGATCTGATCAATGTACGAATTCTAACATGCGAATAGATTTGTTGAAGTCCAACATGATAGAAAACCACTTGATTATCAGTCGATGATGTAAACCATTAACAGGCACGAGACAAACCACCAATAATGATAATGGCTCTTAAGGTACAATCAACACAATCCATGAGTGTGAATAATGAAGTTGAAGCAGGGAAAATTTTAAGAACCACCCTAAATTTATATGTATAATAAATGGGCTAATCCCCATGATACATAGGAAAAATGGGAGGCAATTTTATCAATAATATAATATGTATATATAATTTTTTTGGTGAATCTCTCATCAGATTATATTATCTTGTACAGTGATGGAGAATATTTCACTGAATTATAAAATCTTGTAAGATCTTGGCAAATCTTTTACTGAATAGTAAAACATTGTGAAGTCTTGGCGAATGTTTTGTTAAAGTATGAAACCATATATGATAATAAGAAAACATATTCAGTAAATAGTAATATACTAACATACATGTTTGGAAAGAGAAACACAATTTTCTCTTCCTACAAACAATGTTCTAAGTTTCAGTGGCCGTGTTTGTCAAGGTTCTTACAATACACTCTTTCATATCCTTCTATTAGTTTTGATAATATTCCACAACAAAGTTCTTGTAGGTTTTGATATTGACAACGAGTTCTGTCAAGGTAGGAGAGATTAATCTTTTCTCTACAATTTTTGTCAAGCTACCACTTTTTTCAAGTGATCAAATTTCTTTCTTATTCCATAGACTCCAACTGCGAGATAAAAGAAAACACATCAAGTTTGTTTACCCCAACACGCTAACAAGTAGCAAGCCCTAACTATATTATATAAGAAAGTATTAGGTATCCCAAGGGCTTAATTGAAAGAAGTGACCATTGTGAGAATCCTTCCAATCAATATATGAATATATAAATGTAGATTTATTATTATTTTAATTGGAAATCTTCAATTAAATAATAAAATTTAATTACATCTCTCCCAATCTAAATTGCTTATTAGCATAATTCACTACCCTCATAAGTCTCATTTTTTTAACAACGTTGTAACATGTAGATTAATTTCCTTTTTAGTGAACAATCTCCACCTTTTAGGAAAATATGGTACAGTGGCTCCAGCTCCTACAGATCATTAGGACAAACTAAGAATAGCACAGAAGATGAAAGGTTGTACAAACCAACTTATTTTTCAAACAACTAGTCCAACATCAGTACCTAAACTTTTTCATAAAGATATCATATTGAGAATGTTTGAAAAATGGTGAGAAATATTCTGCGATGGTGATGCGTAAAGAGTGATAAGGTTTCATTGTTTTGAATTTTTTTTGTTAAATTAGAAAAAGTTAAAAACCAATATTAATGGAGATATTGGTATTTTTTACTAAATTTTGTGAAGTGACTAAATGTAGCTTTAACCATTCACCTTAAGATGTTTTTACAATATAATTTTCTAATTCTATTTAATATCTTCATTATCATAAAAAGCAACCTATATCCATCTTAACTCCACATCTACCACTCTTAGGGGGATGAAATCTATTTATCCCTCTGAGCACTTGGTAGACCCAGAATAAGATGGATCTAAGATGATAGAATTTCCCCTTTAAATAGTCTATGCTCACATGAATACCATGGTATTACCATGGGTCAATACCATGGGTTATCATAAACCTGGAGCTTAAAAATTACTATTAGTAAGTTATAAAAATTAATAAAATTAATAATTGATTTTTATTTTATTTTTTATTTTAACCAAGTTAAAATGTTTAACATACATTAAATTACAACATCCATTTTTACTCTTGATCCACCAAGCCCCCAGAGGGATCAAATATTTTTTCACTATATGCTAGTTTGCATATCACGATATTTGATACCTCTCAGGGCTTAGTAGATCCAGAGTAAAGATGGATATATGCTGGTTTAATTCCCCCATTTAAATAGGCTACATTCCAGGTGAATACCATGGGTCAATACCATGTGCCATTTTTATTTTTATTAATACTAATATTAGGGTTAACAATGTTTTTTTTACATGGTATTAATAATAATCTAGCCCATGGTATTTGGCCCATAGTATTTTGCCCATAGGTTTCACCTAAATATAATGCATTTTTTGAGTGTTCGTAAATATAAGGTGACTTATGGAGTAAACATAAAAAAAATGTTTTATTTGTTTACCATATCTCTCGTTTATTTATATTTTTATTAGTTTACCATACCTCTTTTACAAATATGGTATTTGGCCCATACGATTCACTTAAATAAAACCTCTTTTTTGAGCCTTCATAAATAGAAAGAGGGTTATGGACTAAATATAAAAAGAGGTTTTATTTATTTACCATACGTCTAGTTTATTTATATTTTTATTTATTTACCATACCTTTTGAGTAAGTATAAAAAGAGGTTTTATTTATTTACCATACCTCCACTTTATTTATATTTTTATTTGTTTACACCCTTGCATGTATATAAGGTGACTTATGGAGTAAATATAAGAAATGTTTTATTTATTTACCATACCTCTCATTTATTTATATTTTTATTAATTTACCATACCTCTTTATAAATATGGTATTTGGCCCATAGGATTCACTTAAATAAAACCTATTCTTGAAAATTAGGGCGAATGGAAGGTTGTAACTCCTAATTTCAAGGGCTAAATTTACATTTTTTACCCTCTCCCTTAAAATAAGGTGCGCTATTTGAGGCGATTTGTAAAAATGTACTATGATACAAAATATTCGCCCACTAAAAATTTAAAACCCCTTAATTTTGCCAAAGGGCGAACGTTCGCCCCTAAAATTTTCCATGAGTTGAAGTAAAACACCCATAGAATCATTCGATCGAAGGCTAGTGATGTAAACCTGTTGTCAAATGCGAAGAACTTGCCATTGAGGCATGCAAGCTCCATGGTACTGGAAAGGAGTTTCTAGATCATCTTCCTGATTAATGAGCTAAAGTCGACAGGAAGTAATTTGTTAAAGGAGGGCCATAATGCATCCCACATCATCGACACTTCAAAAATGCAGTGAGAAAGTCTCATAATGGGGGATGCAAAAATCTTAAGCTCATTGCAAGAAAAATATGCAAGCAAGTGAAATATTTTGACAACCTCAGGCTGGGCTGAGATTTCACTGGGCAAGGTAGCCAACATGTTCCTAAGGATTCCTTCGGACAACACTTCGTGAACCAAAATGGGTGTTTGAAGTGGATGAGTCAGTACCTCGAAAACAAGGGTTTCTAGACAAGAATAGATCTCACTAAAGCTAGGGAGAAACGAGGAACGATGATGGGCATCATTTCTTGGAGTTTATTCAAGAGACATAACTTCTATGATACTCTCATCAGTCAGAAATGTCTCATTCAAAAGATCCGTAGAATCCAAAGAACCGAGCCAGGGATATTACTAATATGCGTCTAAAATCGGACTGAAATGATCATGAATTTCAGAAGTTGTTGCAGAAGCCAAAACAACAGCTTGATATGCTTGCTCTACGGGGCTAAGAGGTATAACATCGCAAAAACTATCAATTTTATCAGGACAGGGAACGCCCCAAGGACCGTGACAAGTCGAGATCATGTTAATTGAAGCGACGTTTGAAGGCGGAAGGGTAAAAGTACCCATAAGGGAAGAGTCTTTAAAAATACCTGCCCCAACACTCTCGTAAGGGATATTGGTATTCCCAACATATGGTACATTACCATTTGAAGAGTTGGAAAATAAAAATGCGAGCTGATTGATAGTGACTATTTTCCCTTTTCATTTTGTTGTGAAGATAAATCCCCTCTGTGGACAGAGGCAATCCCTCTAGCCCAATCAGTAGGTCTAGCAACAAATGGAACAAACTAATGTAGACTTTCCTAGCTTATGTTTAAAAATGCATAGGGAGAGAGAAAACTACCTCGCTTTAACGCTAATCTCTCAATTCTTTGGTGATGGCTTCGATCTCCTAGCTTCCATGCTTGCTCCTTTCTCGTTCCTTACACCTGAGTACCTACAAGAGAGATCAAAGGACAATACAAGATACAAGATCATACATAGTATACATCAAACATAAACTACTTGAATTTCAAGGAGTATCAAGCTAAATGCATAAACATTTAGACATTTATGGAAAGTGAACATCATTTGTATATATTAATGAATCAAAAAAGGAATCATACAACCATTTCCTTGATGTTGGAGACCTCCTTTTGGTGGATGTCCAAATCCAATCCAAGAATCTTCAAGCACTCCTTCTCCAACTTAGATGGGAAACATTTAGGCATAATCTCAGCATAGGAATGCAGACAATCAATGACCAACCATTTGGGCATGGAAGATATTTGATTTATAGGAAGGGAGAGGGAGTTAGGGATCCACAAAAGAGGGAGGAAGGTCCAAATCTTAAGGGGAAGGCCCTTAAAGTTAGGATAAAGAGCTCCAAATGGGAGAGTTCAACTATATCTCTACCCAACAACATCCAGCTTGTTGTTTCTCGATGTTTCCAGCATACGAAGCTTCTCCTCCATTTTTAGAAAACCTGGAAGAAGAGGTTCAATGCGCATTTTCATATCAAAACCTGTGCTATGTCAAATAACTGCAGCTTTCCATCAGCACAGGCATGCAATGGAGCAAAGAGCGTTGGTCTTGAAATTTAGGTTTTCAGTCAATCTTCTCCAGAATTGACTCAGGGCAGTTTTTTCTTCCATTCTTAAGGGATGTTTCAGTATGTATTTCATGATGATTGTACTTCATATTTGTCAACATTTTGGCACTTTGGGATGTGGAATAGGAAGTGAACAGGAGGTGTGAAAAAATACTTTGTAACACCAACTTTATTTCCCTTTCATTTGGTCTATGTTCTCAAGGTATTGTGCATGTACACAAGCCTCATCCAATAATATAGGTTTGAACAATATTACTTGCTTTCATAGATTGATATGTAGACCCCTCAAATACCTGAGGAGTACGTCTAGGTTCTTTGGGCAGATATCCAACATTATGGTTGTCATTCTAAATTTGGTGGTGTACTCTTGTACACTCTTCCCCTGATTCTGCTTGAAGTAATGCCATCAAATCCACTATTCCTTTGCAAACTTGATAGGGTAAAATTATGACTTTATGATGATTTTGAAATAATCCCACTTAGTCATTGTATGATCTCCCTCCAACCTTAAGGTTTCCGTGTGAATTTTCCACCAGTTCAGGGCATCACCCTCTAATTTTAGTTAAGCAAATGAAATATTTTTTTCTTCCCCTATATGAATACTAAACTAAACTTCTAAATGTTGCAACCAATTATTTAACTTGAGAGTATCAATATCACCTTAATGCATCTTGTTGTCAACTTCTCTTCCATTTTGAATAAGGATTGTGAATCAATTACAACACTTGAACTGGGTTGACCTTTTTAAGGTTCTTTCTTTGGCTCCTTATTTGTTTCTTCTCAATATCTTAATCCCTCCTCCGATCAAACCTCTACATTAGATTCATTGTCTTCTTCGAATAGCCTGAGCTTATTTGTCAAGGCTGCCATGAGAAGGCTCACATTATGGTTTATACATGCAACTTGACTTCCAGCTGCACAAAGCTCTCACCATGGGGATCATGAGGGTTAGTCATATATTCTCTGGTCATGATTGGGGTTTGTGAATTTTAAATTAACTGATCTAGATCCTGTTGTAGTAGAATAATTTTTACTTTGTTGTTTTAGGTATATGTATATAGGTGAGAATAAAAGGAAAATAATAATAATAATAATAAGAGAGAGAAAATGATATAATATATACAGAATAAAAAATGTATTACAATATCACGATGAAGTGCATATTGAAGAATGACATTCTAATTAAATGAGCACCTCGATAAAGTTTAAAAAAAATAGAAACTTAAAAAAATAGTAAGAAATTAAAAGCGGAAGACAAAGTTTAAAGATGTCATTGATTCACGGGAGCACTCAATCCAATAATATAGATCAAGTGCAGAACCTCCACTCAGGTTGATGTTTAGCAAGAGGGGGGGTTCGAGGTAGCGATCGAAATCGGCACCAAACCACTCATCTTATATTTGCATGTTATATTCTATACGATTCCAGGAGCTCAAATCCTACACCTCATGACCCTGCAAATTTTGACAACATATCATTAGTGGACCATGAGGTTGATATCTATGATACCCATTGTCAATTATCTTGAGTAAACTTGTCCACCAAATTTATTTTTTTCAAGTATGGGAATCTGGTTTGGGGTTTGTTACCATTCCCCAAACATATTTTTTCTTTGAATTTGTTTCCTAGTTTGGGATGTCATATGGGTCAAGAAAACATTAAATGATATCTAAAGGTCACACCATAGTCCAAATTTCACCCAATACTATTGGTAACATGTTATGTATGTTGCCTACTCAAAATATTCATGCCCTCACTGAAGTTAAGGCAATTAAATTATATAGAGAGTTACTAGAGGTTGAAAAGAAGGTCATGCTAGAGTCTATGTCACTTTTTGGCACCCATGTTCCTAAATTGGCTCTGAGCTTCCAACTAAACCTGTTTTCTGAGTGTATCCAAGAAGTCTTATCTACCATTGCTTGCCTTCTAGGTCTAGATAATGCAAATTATATAGATGAAAGTGTTTAGGGATTTTCATTATCCTATTTACTATAAAAAATACTAAAGTGAATTTTGACCAAGTTGAATATCTCTTGGATACCATTAATTTTCAGTTTTCTACTATATTTTTGGTGCCTACCCTTTTGGGTATATCTCATATTATTATCATAGGTCACAATATTTGCTAATTTGAAATTGAAAGTTGTTAATTTGAGGTAACAATGGTATGTTCTATGCTCAAGAGCAATTTACTTCAATTTCTTTATTAGCCCAATATCAATATTCAATTTAACAATCACATCAGCATGATAGTAAAATGCAGATAGAACATAAACAAAAATAGTAGAAGACAAGCCAAGACAATAGGACAAAAGATGTGGCACCAGCTAGGGACAAACCCCAATGTGGGGAAACCCTTGATCAATTATTTTTATATTCTTCAATAGATCAGTAGAGAGAAAGAGAGAGATAGTACAAATTACAAATCTGATAATTTATGACAACATCAAGAAGCCCTAACTAGAAAAGTAAACGTTGGTCAAACAGGGTAGAATTATTCCTCTAAGTAGCTCGGTCAAACCGAGTCAACTTCAGCCTCTAACAGCAAGCCCAATCATCCCAAAATAGTCTAAAAAAGTCCAATCAAAATTTGGTCAACGAATTCATATTGCGACCAGCCCTAAGGCAGTCAATGCTGGTCAAATGAGAAGTCAGATTTCCAATCACAATCGATCAAAGAAAATCACAATCAATCAATCTGAACATTCAGAACACTGTCACCAGAACACAAAGTAGAACCCCGAACTCTGCATCAACAACCAGAACCAACTGCAACTTCAAAAATCATTTTTCATAATGTATACGCTACTTTGATGTATTGAACCAACGTGTATACATGCTTTTACAGAAGCGAACCAGCGTACAGATCTGCAAACGCTAACTTAAAACATCACAACTATTCCAGACTTCAGCCATACCCAAATCAAAACATTTACAGTGTAAATCATGTAAATCATGCGTTAGCATTCAAATCTAGACTATCCATGATCAAACCATATAATAATAATTCATTTTAGGTCTCATGATCCTGATCCATCATTAGATCCCATCCCCCATCAACCGCTAAGGTTCATCCTTAGTTCAAATCAAGCAAAGCACCATAAACCCATAACATGCATATTTGCTTTTGATCTCACTCTTCATAAGATATTTGTTACTTGCACACTTTTGCCTAATGATCTTTTCCTCCTTTTATAGTTAGATCCTTTATTAATAGCTTGGACCAAAACCACTTAGGGCCAATACCTTGGACCAAATACCTAGGGTCAATACCTCGGACCAAATACCTCAGACCAAATCTTGGTTTTCCAACATGTATGCGCTTTTCCTCCTGTGGGAGTGCGTGTATACGTATACGCTCCTTTTGTTCTGTTAACCCGCGTGTATACGCTTCTTGGACAAAGTGAACCAGCGTATACTTCTTAAACCACTCTCTTTCTTCAATCTCTGGAGTCTGATCTGTAAGTTAACCTGTTGCATTGTGAACTGTCATTTGTGTGAGTTTCCATCAAGGAAAACACCTGTATCATAATGCCAACAATCTCCCCCTTTGGACTTGATGGCAACAACAACACCAAGACACTCTCCCCCTTTGACATCAAGGGAAAAGGACAGACCAAGATATTCTCCCCCTTTGAAATACATTATGTTGTCCATGCTCCCTCTGATTACATGCTGAATTTTCTGATTAAGCTCCCCCTTTGTACATGTTGAGATGCACTAAACCATTCGTGCTCCCCCTAAGCACATGCAGAGTCTACAAAAAAATATTTTTCAAAAGAATAACATGACTCTATAACTCAACTATGTGAGTATGACCTTCCTGTCACGAATGACTCATACATACATAAATCTCCCAACTAAGTGGAGATACACCAATTTTGACTCATCCACCCAACCAAGTGGGGATATACCAAATGTTTATAAATGTCTGAAATAGAAATTATTACATCATCCTTCCCATGTATAGTGGGGTTACAAATTAGGTCTTTTCATGACCTTTACATCAAATGATATACATGAATTTTATAACAAGGACCAACAATCTAAAGAAGACCATGATAGTCATCAGCAACTATCATACACCATATATGATCTGCACCTTCAGCATTTGTCGGCAGCTTCAGGATCAATAGCCTGTGTATTTCCATCATCAAAAGATTCACCTAAATCAAAACAACTATGTGGATCGAGCAATATAAGTATCTTCATGTACCAAGATCTTCTAACATAATGCCAATAATGCATTATTAGAAGCATATGCTCCACCTGAAATTGTGCCAACTGTTCATTGTCAGATCTGATCTCTGCAAATATCAGTAAGAATCATCAAGTCATCACCATCAACCAGTTATTCATCAACTTATTAACAGCTTATGAGGGCCAAAAATACTTCCACATATCATCAACAGACTGTAACCATCATCAATCAGAACAGAACAAATAATTGATAATTGACTGAACCATATTAGATCACTTTTATGAGTCTTTCCCACAGTTTTTTCCTCAGACCAACATATACGCGACTGTGCAGATTTGAACTCGCGTATATACACGACTTGTCTTCAGGATAACTGCGTATGAGATTTAGAACATTGAAGTTTCATACTTTGAGCACCCCTTGAGTCTGTTATGTCTGTATACTGTGCAATTCCACATCTTTCTGGCTGTACTTCCTTCTTCTTCCATACCTTGGAGTGTGATGATGATTTCTCCTTTTGGTATATTGGCCAAAATTTTCTCCTGCATTCTTTTTCTATGTGCCCAAACTTGTTGCATGCATAACATCTTACATGTTTCATATTCCTTCTATAGCAGTCAATGGCTTTGTGACCAAACATATTGCAAGAAAAAAATATCCCTTAAAGTACCTGGAAGCTGATGATCTTTCTGTGTGACGGTCTTGAACCATTCTACTTCTGCATCTCGTTGCAACATGTCCCAAATTATGACATATAAAACATTCAACATTATTCATCGAAGGAAATAACCGACTATCACTTCCACATTTAGGAGTAAAAGATTTTCTTTGAAGATTTTCTTTCCTTGGTTGTTGATGGGGTTGACCTCTCATCTCCTTATTGAGCATTTTAGATTTTTCATTAGAGTTCCTTGCCTCGCCTTGTGAGCTAGATTCACCTTCAACAGATTCATGAAAACCAAGACCGGTTTTGATGGTAGGAGACCTTTGACTACTAAGAATATTATCCAAAATCTTAGTATTGTCTTTAAATCGTAACAGTTTATCATTTTCCTCTAATTTACCTTTTAAGATATTTACCTCAACCTAATATTGCTCTTCCTTTTCCAGGTATTGCTTCTTCAATATTTCTTCAGCCTTTCTTCCTTCTTCCACTTGTTGCCTTAATTTTAGAATCTCATTTTCTTTTTCTTCATCTGCTTGAGGTAGTTCTTCATTCTACTTATTTTCAAGATCTTCTTTTAGAGAGAGGATCTTAGCTTCAAGACTTTCATAGTAACTGGATCTATCTTTAAGTCTCTTGGTTGCTGTACTCTTTTCATTTATTTCATTTCTTAATGATGTCACTTCATCCTGCAGCTTTTGACATTGATCTTCCTTTTCCTTGTACTGCTTCCTTACTTTGTTTCCTTCCCCTAGCTGAGCTTTTAATTTGGTAACTTCTTCTTTGAAGGCACACTCCCTTTTGTTAAATAGATATTGTTGATCTCTGATTTTATCTGCTAGTCTTTTAACTTCTGCCTCTATGTTTCTTTCATGATCACTTCCAATATCTTCAATATTGCATGAACAAAGAAAAGTATCACTAGAAGACCAAAAATGTGTACTTGATACTTCATTTGCTTGTTCATCTTCAATATGAGGTGATTATGAATCTGAATACTTTCTTCCACCTAACAGTGAATTGTGTCTCCTACTGTCACTGTTCCTTTGAGATGTCTTCTTTTCTTAGGCACTTTCTTCTTTAGCTTCTTTCCCATTGTTTCTACAGATCTCCTTCAAGCGATCAAGCTTCTGCCAAAGGACCTACTCTGATACCAATTGTTGGAAATAATAATAAGATGGGGGGGGGGGGGTGGGTGGGTGAATCAGTATTAGTCAAATCAATAACTTTTTCTTTTCATACTCTGATTTATATACACTACTTCAATGAAGGTAACTCGCATATACATGAAACTGTATTTAAGGCAACCAATGTATATCCAACAAACTTATGATTCAGTTAGTTCATCATATGTTGATATTTAATCAGTTCATCAATACTTCATTAACCATATAAACAGTAACCATGTGCATTAATAACAGAACAAATCATCAAACATAATAAACACACATGAACACCAAGATTTAAGTTGGAAACCCAATGCGGGACAAAAACCACCTGTTGTTGTCTTCTTTTAATATAAGAAAAACATGTTTACAATCTTGTACTAGTGCATACTCATACCAATACGCAGGCACCCACCCGCAGAAGGCTACAACCTTCTCTCGTTCTCTAGCTTCTACTAGAAGGGAGCTACAACCCCTTAGCTCTTGTACTAGCTGATCCATTTACTAGCACGTAGGTACCAACCTATAGAAGGCTCCGACCTTCACTTGTTTTTCGGCTACTACTAGAAGGGAGCTCCAACCCCCTTGCTCTTGTACTAGCCGATCCATTTACTAGTACGTAGGCGCCAGCCTATAGAAGGCTCCAACCTTCACTCATTTTCCAGCTACTACTGGAAGGGAGCTCCAACCCCCTAGCTCTTATACTGGCCAATATATTTACCAGTACGGAGGCGCCGTCCTACAGAAGGATATGAACTTATCTCTTCCTCCAGGGACCACGTTTCATAAATTTTCAGACTGGATACTCCTGGAACACAACACCACAATCTGAAGGCCTTGTTTCATCAAATTTTCATACTGGACCCATCAGTAACATTAAAGCTCAGAATCAATCACCACTGCAATACAACCATCAAATACATCTGCATCAACCAATCACTAAAACTCAATCATCAATCTCTGAATCAACCACAACTGAATCAATCACTGAAAACCCATCATCACTGAAGCAAATCACAATCAATCAATCTGAACATTCAGAACACTATCACCAGAATATAGTCACCAGAACACAAAGTAGAACCTAGAATTCTGCATCAACAACCAGAACCAACTGCAACTTCAAACATCATTTTTCATAATGTATACGCTACTTTGATGTGCCGAACCAATGTGTATACATGCTTTTACCAAAGCGAACCAGCGTACAGATCTGCAAATGCTAACTTAAAACATCACAACTATTGCAGACTTTAGTCATACCCAGAACAGAACATTTACAGTGTAAATCATGCATTAGCATTCAGATCTAAACTGTCCATGATGAGACCATATAATAATAATTCATTATAGGTCTCATGATCCTGATCCATCATTAGATCTCATCCCCCATCAACTGCTAAGGTTCATCCTTTGTTCAGATCAAGCAAAGCACCATAAACCCACAACATACATATTTTATTTTGATCTCACTCTTCATAAGATATTCATTACTTGCACACTATGGCCTAATGACCTTTTCATCCTTATATAGTTAGATCCTTTGTCAATACCTCAGACCAAAACCACTTGGGGCCAATACCTTGGACCAAATACCTAGGGTCAATACCTTGGACCAAAACCTTGGTTTTCCAACATGTACATGTTTTTCCTCTTGTGGGAGTGCATGTATATGTATATGCTCCTTTCGTTCTATTAACCCGTGTGTATATGCTTCTTGGACAAAGTGAACCAATGTATACTTCTTAAACCACTCTCTTTCTTCAATCTCTGGAGTTTGATCTGTAAGTTAACCTGTTGCACTGTGAACTATCATCTGTGTGAGTTGCCATCAAGGACAACACCTGTATCATAATGCCAACAATCTCCCCCTTTGGACTTGATGGCAACAACAACACCAAGACACTCTCCCCCTTTGACATCAAGGGCAAAGGGCAGACCAAGATATTCTCCCCCTTTGATATACATTATGATGTCCATGCTCCCTCTAAGTACGTACTGAATTCTCTGATTAAGCTCCTCCTTTGTACATGCTGAGATGCACTAAACCATCCATGCTCCCCCTAAGCACATGCAAAGTCTGCAAAAAAAATACTTTTCAAAAGAATAACATGACTCTATAACTCAACCATGTGAGTATGAACTTCCTATCACCAATGGCTCATACATACATCAATCTCCCAAATAAGTGGTGATACACCAATTTTGACTCATCCACCCAACCAAGTGGGGATATACGAAATGTTTATCCATGACTAAAATATAAATTACTACATCATCTTCCCATGTATAGTGGGGTTACAAATTAGGTCTTTTGATGACCTTTACATCAAATGATATACATGAATTTTATAACAAGGACCAACAATCTAAATAAGACCATGATAGTCATCAACAACTATCATGCACCATATATGATCCGCACCATCAACATCTGTCAGTAGCATCAGGTTCAATAGCCTGTATATTTCCATCATCAAAAGAGTCACTTGAATCAAAACAACCATGTGGATCAAGCAATATAAGTATCTTCATGTACCAAGATATTCTAACATAATGCCAACAATGCTTTAGTAGAAGCATATGCTCCCCTTGAACCTGTGCCAACTGTTCATTGTCAGATCTGATCATTGAAAATATCAGTAAGAATCATCAAGGCATCACCATCAACCAGTTATTCATCAATTTATTAACATCTTATGAGGGCCAAAAATACTTCCACATATCATCAACAGACTGTAACCATCATCAATCATAACAGAACAGATAATTGGTAATTGAATAAACCATATTATATCACTTTTATGAGTCTTTCCCACTGTTTTTTCCTCAAACCAACATATACACAACTGTGCAGCTTTGAACTCACATATATACGCAACTTGTCTTCATGATAACTGCGTATGAGATTTAGAACACTGAAGTTTCATACTTTGAGCTCCCCCTGAGTCTATTATATCTGTCTACTATGCTATGCCACATATTTCTGGCTTTACTTCCTTCTTCTTCCATACCTTGGAGTGTGATGATGATTTCTCCTTTTGGTATGTTGGCTGAAATTTGCTCCTACATTCTTTTGCTATGTGCCCAAACCTGTTACATGCATAACTTCTTACATGTTTCATATTCCTTCTATAGCAATCAATGACTTTGTGACCAAACATATTGCAAGAAAAACAATATCCCTTAAAGTACTTGGAAGCTGATGATCTTTTGGTGTGACGGTCTTGAACCATTCTACTTCTGCATCTCGCTCCAACATGTCCAAAATTATGACAAATAAAACATTCAACATTATTCGTCGAAGGAAATAACTGACTATCACTTCCACATTTAGGAGTAAAATATTTTCTTTGAAGACTTTCTTTCCTTGGTTGTTGATGGGGTTGACCTCTCATCTACTTGTTGAGCATTTCAAATTTTGCATTAGAGTTCCTTGCCTCACCTTGTGAACTAGATTCACCTTCAACAGACTCATGAAAACCAAGACAAGTTTTGATGGTAGGAGACCTTTGACTACTAAGAATATTATCCAAAATCTTAGTCTGTCTTGAAATAGTAACAGTTTACCCTTTTCTTCTAATTTACCTTTTAAGATATTTACCTCAACCCGATATTGCTCTTCCTTTTCCAGATATTTCTTCTTCAAGATTTCTTCAGCCTTTCTTCCTTCTTCCACTTGTTGCCTTAATTTGAGAATCTCATTTTCTTGTTCTTCATCTGCTTGAGGTAGTTCTTCATTCTGTTTATCTTCAAGATCTTCTTTTAGCGAGAGGATCTTAGCTTCAAGACTTTCATAGTCACTAGATCTATCTTTAAATCTCTTGCTTGTTGTACTCTTTTCATTTATTTCATTTCTTAATGATGTCACTTCATCCTGCAACTTTGGACATTGATATTCCTTTTCCTTATACTGCTTCCTTACTTTGTTTCCTTACTCCAGCTAAGCTTTTAATCTGGTAACTTATTCTTTGAAGGCACACTCCCTTTTGTTAAATAGATCTCATTGATATCTGATTTTATCTGCAAGTATTTTAACTTCTGCCTCTATGTTTCTTTCACGATCACTTCCAATATCTTCAATATTGCATGAACAAAGAAAAGTGTCACTAAAAGACCAAAAATTTGTACCTGATACTTCATTTGCTTGTTCATCTTCAATCTGAGGTGATTCTGAATCTGAATACTTGCTTCCACCTAAATGCCAATTGTCTCTCTTGTTGTCACTATTGCTTTGAGATGTCTTCTTTTTCTGAGGCGCTTTCTTCCTTAGCTTCTTTCCCATTGTTTCTACAAATCTCCTTCAAGCGATCAAGCTTCTACCAAAGGACCTGCTCTGACACCAATTGTTGGAAATAATACTGAGAGGGGGGGGGGGGGGTTGAATTAGTATTAGTCAAATCAATAACTTTTTCTTTTCATACTCTGATTTATATACGCTACTTCAATGAAGGTAATTCGCTTGTGCACGCAACTGTATTTAAGGCAACCAACGTATATCCATCAAACTTATGATTTAGTTGATTCATAATATGTTGATCTTTAATCAATGCATCAGTACTTCATTAAACTTATAAACAATAAACATGTGCAGTAATAACAGAACAAATCATCAAACATAAGAAACACACATGAACACCAAGATTTAAGGTGGAAACCCAATGCGGGACAAAAACCACCTACTACTGTCTTCTTTTAATATAAGAAAAAAATGTTTACAATCCTGTACTGGTGTAGACTCATACCAGTAAGCAGGCACCCACCTACAGAAGGCTACAACCTTCTCCCGTTCTCTAGCTTCTACTGGAAGGGAGCTACAAACCCCCTAGCTCTTGTACTAGCCAATCCGTTTACTAGCATGTAGGCACCAGCCTACAGAACGCTCCAACCTTCACTTGTTTTCTAGCTGCTATTGGAAGGGAGCTCCAACCACCTGGATCTTGTACTAGTTGATCCATTTACTAATACGTATGTGCCAGCCTACAGAAGGCTCCAACCTTCACTCGTTTTCCAGTTACTACTGGAATGGAGCTCCAACCCCCTGGTTCTTGTACTGACTGATATGTTTACCAGTACGTAGGCGTAGCCTACAGAAGGCTATGAACTTCTCTCTTTCTCCAGGGACCACATTTCATAAATTTCCAGACTGGATACTCCTGGAACACAACACAACAATCTAAAGGCCTCGTTTCATCAAATTTTTAGACTGGACCCATCAATAACATTGAAGCTCAGAATCAATCACCACTGCAATACAACCATCAAATACATCTACATCAACCAATCATTGAAACTCAATCATCAATATCTAAATCAACCACAACTAAATCAATCACTGAAAGCTCATCATCGTTGAAGCAAATCACAATCAATCAATCTAAACATTCAGAACACAGTCACCAAAAAATAGTCACCAAAACACAAAGCAGAACCCAGAACTCTGCATCAACAAACAGAACCAACTGCAACTTCAAACATCATTTTTCATAATGTATACGCTACTTTGATGTGTTGAACTATCGTGTATACGCGCTTTTACCAAAGTGAACCAACGTACAGATCTGCAAATGCTAACTTAAAACATCACAACTATTCCAGACTTTAGTCATACCCAAATTAGAACATTTATAGTGTAAATCACACATTAGCATTCAGATCTAGACTATCCATGATCAAACCATATAATAATAATTCATTTTAGGTCTCATGATCCTGATCCATCATTAGATCTCATCCCCCATCAACCGCTAAGGTTCATCCTTAGTTCAGATCAAGCAAAGCACCATAAACCCATAACATGCATATTTGCTTTTGATCTCATTCTTCATAAGATATACTTGCACACTTTGGCCTAATGATCTTTTCCTCATTATATAGTTAGATCCTTTGTCAATACCTCAAACCAAAACCCCTTAGGGCCAATACCTTGGACCAAATACCTAGGGTCAATACCTCGGACCAAAACCTTGGACCAAATCTTGACAAGTTGTCCATAATATAAATAAATTCATATCTTCATTTCTACATGTCAGAATTGGATCATCTTTAGATCGATCCTACACCTCTCAGAGAGAGGAATCCAAGAAAAATATTAGCTTTTATAAATAAGATGATCGATGTGGATTTTGTCCCTAGTTTCCAATTTTAACACTCCCTCTCAACTAGGAAGAACTCCATCTGCTAATCCATTTGCCAGTCGATACTATCTCTGCCATCAATGCACTGCTATGCTATGTTGAACTATCAAGAAGAAGAAGTGATCAAGAATGTATCATACCATTCTCTACTGACCCGAAGTTAGTCCTAGATAAAAGAGAGTGTGTCATACCACTCTTACCGACCCAAAGTCAGTTCCAATCAAAAGAAAGTATCTCATACCACTCTTACTCACCCGAAGTCAGTTCTAATTAATCCCATATCAATATCGGTCATCCTAGCATAGGGAGTACAGTAGTACATGATGTTTCCATCGGTAGTACTATGATCCCTATCCTCATTTCCCTACTCATTGGCTAGATGAGAGGTACTTCCCATGAGTCCCAAACTGCATGGGTACAATGTCTGAGCAGGAGAAGGATGAACCACTTATTCTACGTACATGTCACCACACGGTATCACAGGGGAAGGTTGAACCACTCACGTTGTACACATCAAACCACTAGGGGAAGGTTGAACCACTCACCCTATGGTTTCTCATTGCTCCAAGAAGTACCCCAAGTCCCCTAAAGCTCCCAGAACTCAATGTCCATATCATATAGGACCCTCACAAGAGGGTTTCTCCACGACCCCAAGCCATTCTCGGAAGGCTAAGAACTTGACCTTCCCCAGGGGCTTTGTCAGAATATCGGCAACCTGCTCATCAGTCTCAATGTGATGGAGCCTTATTGCTCCTTGTTGTACCATATCTCAAATAAAGTGGTACCTGATATCTATGTGCTTGGAGCGATCATGAAATACGAGATTATCTGATAATTAGATCCCACTCTGGTTGTCACAGAGGATCAAAATGGTATCCAACACATGTCCAAACAGCTCACTAAAGAGATTCCTCAACCAGAAAAATTCACAGGAGGCCATACTTGCAGCTATGTATATGGCCTTAGCAGTGCTCAAGGCAACAGATTTCTGCTTCTTGGTCATCCAAGATATCGAAGTAGCACCCAAATAAAAACAACATCCAGAAGTGTTCTTGCGATCCACCACATTGCGAGCCCAATCGTCATCAGAATAACCATGCAGCCTCACATCTCTGGCATTGTATCTTAGTCCATGAGTGATTGTGCCCTGAATATATCTCAGAAGATTCTTGGCACCAATCCAATGTATATGATGAGGCTCAACCATATATTGGCTCAACGCATTAACTGCAAAACATATGTTCGGACGGGATTTCACCAAGAGCATCAATGATCCTATGAGTTGATGATACTCAGAAGCATTTCCCAATTCAGGTACGACAGCACTACCACATAACTTCTTAAAGTTAAGTTCCATCGAGGTAGTCATCGAATTGCAATCCACCATTCCAAATATTTCCAATATATTCACAACATATTTTCCTTGAGATAGGAAAATTTCTCTTGGATTTTTCCAGACCTCCAATCCTAGGAAGTAGTGCATCAGTCCTAGGTCCTTCATCTCAAATTCAGAAGCCAATTCCCTCTTACATTTGTGAATGAGAGGGTCTGCACCTGTTAGAAAGAGGTCATCCACATAAAGTATCAGTATGAGAGGTTTATCATTTTCAACCTTAAAGTAAAGGTTCGGATCGCCTACACTTCTAGTGAATCTTAGCTTCATCAGATAACTATAAATCTTCTCATACCAAGCCTAGGGTGCTTGCTTCAAGCCATGGAGAGCTTTCTTCAACCTACATACATGAGATTCCCGGTCATGAACCTTAAACCCCTCAGGTTGTTCCACATAGCCTTCCTCTTTAATCGAACCATACAAGAAAGTAGTCTTGACATCCATCTGATGTAGGTTCCATCCTTGTGAAGCAACAAGGGCTATGATCGAGCGGATGGTAGTGTATCAGGAAACAAATGCAAATATCTCATTGTAATCTACACCTTCCTTTTGAGATAAGCCTCGAGCAACAAAGCGAGCCTTGAAATTTTTTGCACTTCCATCAGGTCCATGCTTGATTTTATAGAGCCACTTAGAGGTGACAACTAATTTGTCCTAGGGTCTACAGACCACATCCCAGACATCATTCTTCATAATTGACTCGTATTCTTCATTCATAGCATCCTTCCATACTTGTTTCTTCCTGACTTCTTCAAATGATGAAGGCTCATTTTGAATGATAATGCTCATGACGGTCAAGTATCCTTGATACTTATTCGGCTTCTTGCTTTCACAGAAAGTCCCCCTTGGTGAAATATGTCTCTCGGGATTTTCGAGAGTCTCCCAAAACCATGAGGGTCTCCTCTTGGAGGAGGAGGGCTCTGGAGGAGGAGGATCAATATGATCCATAGGTTCATCAAAATCCGACATTGTTTCATTTTCTTTTTCACCCTGTTTTCCGATGTCATCTTCTTTGTCCTTCCTTCAGATAGGAAGGTTGTTCATCTTGCTGAGGGCCACATCTTCGTCAAAGGTGACATCATGAATTATCTCAAATTCCTTTTGACCATCCACATAAATTATATAACCCTTAGAATTTTCATTGTAGCCCATAAAGATTCCTTTCTTCCCTGATGCACCGAATTTTCTTTTTTTTTCTCTTTCGGCACATGAAAATATACTGTACTTCCGAAAATTCTAAAATGAGATACATCGAGTTTATTACCAGTGAACATTTATTTGGGAGTCTTGGAGTCCAATGCTTGATAAGGGCATCAGTTTTGAACATATATGACGGTATTTGCAACTTCAACACATAGGAACTTTGGAAGCCCTTGAACATGAAGCATGGCACGAACAACTTCTACAAGAGTACAATTCTTCCTTTCAGCCACACCATTCTGCTTGGGAGTGTATGGTGTTGTGGTCTCCCTCTTAATGCAATCTTCTCTGCAATAATCATTGAATTCATTTGATTCGTACTCAGTCCCATTATCAATCTTCAATATATTGGTTTTCTTCTTGGAATGGTTTTCGATCATGGCTTTGAAGTGACGGAACCAAGTGAACACTTCATCCTTCTTTTTCAAGAAGTAGATCCAGGTCTTGTGAGAATAATCATCTATAAAGGTGAGATAATATAAGTATCCTCCCAAAGAGTTTACAAGCATCATACTAGATATGTCGGAGTGGATCAATTGTAATATATCTATGGTCTTGCTATTACTTGAGGGGAATGGTCCCCTTGTAAGTTTTCCTTAGGCACATCCCAGACATACACCTTCATGCTCTACTTTGAACTCAGGCATACCTGTCATCATCTGTCTCAAATCGGGAAGAGCCTTATAATGAAGATGGGAAAACCTCTGGTGCCATAGTTCATATTGTAGAGATGTGCCGCAATACATGGCTCCCAATTGACTTCCTCCAACTTGATACAAAGTGTCAAAACTAAACCCAAGAGTAAAAGCATCTTTAAAAATTATTTTCCAAACATGTACCTTTCCATCGATGAATTCCACCTTGTATCCTTCGTCTTCCATTGCCGAAATGGACAACAGGTTCTTCTTGAGATCATGTACATATAGAACTTCTTGTAAATGAATAGTGTTACCTTGATTCAATTGAAGGGTAACATTTCCTACTCCCTTTACGGGATAGGTGGCATCATCTCCAAGAATAATCTCCAAGTTTATCTCCTTCTCTATCACATTAGATAGAACTTCCTTATATCCGATGAAGTGCCTTGAAGCACCACTATCAATTAGCCAATTCCCCACAGTGTCTGGAGGAGAGGTAGTGGAGAGGGCCGATATAATATAGTAATCCTTTTGCTTATTGTTAACAACATCTGATTCTTCATACTTGGAGTTCCTTTCTTTCTTGGAAGGTTGACCATTTCCTTGATGTCCCGCATTCCTTTTTCCTTTGCCATTGAACCTGCCATTCCTTTGATTGTTGTTGTTGAATTTTCCCTTGGAATGATTGTGATCATCATCATGTGATGTGTCCCTTGTATTAGGACACTCCCTTGCATAGTGGCCAAACTTATTGCAAACAAAGCACCTACCCTTCCTTCCACACTTAGATCCAGGATTTCCATTGAAATGACCTTTAGACCCTGCATTATTTCTCCTTTTGGCATGAGCAGATAATGCTAGAAGGCATTTCTTGTTCCACCATTCTTGTTTCTTCTTGAATGCATCTCGACATCAATTCTTCAAACCTTGGGATTCGATCATTATTGATAATAGTGGTTCTAAATATATACCATTCAGTTGGGAGTCCTCCAAGGGTAGTGATAGTAAGTTCCTTGTCAGGAATGACCTCTCCAATCAAAAGTAGATCATTCTTGATCTTAGTGATCCATAAGAAGTAGGATTTAATATCCTCGTCCTTGCCCTTCTTAATACCCTTCAACTTATTTTTAAGAAATAAAATTTGATTAGCATCACTAACCTTGAACATGCTGACCAACCTGCAATAGATCTCCTTGGAGGTGTTCAAATCAGAGAAGTAGGCCACCAGACGCTTGTCAATGTAATCTCCGATAATCTTATTTTCTTCGACTTCAGCCCTATTGTATTTGGTCTTCGGAGTAGCCGATGCATTTGAAGGAGGCTCAGGGATTTTTCCCTTCACATAATCTAACACTTCTTGTTCTTCCAAGGTCAAATCAAGAGACATATTCCATCCATGATAGTCAAACTTTTCACGAAGCTTGTCTTCAGCTGGGAAGTGGGATGAGGAACCCATTGATCCTTTTTTCCTTGTCCAACTATCTTTGGTGATTGCTCTTTCACTCTTGCTTGGGCTTTGTCTTCACCTCAGCTCTAGTACCATGTTAATTTTAGGTAATAATGCTATGTTCTATGCTTAAGAGAAATTTACTTCAATTTCTTTATTAGCCCAATATCAATATCCACTTTAGTAATTACATTAGCATGATAGTAAAATGCAGATAGAACATAAACATAAACAATAGAATCAAAGAGGACACAAGGTGTGGCACTAGCCAGGGACAAACCCCAATGTGGGGAAACCCTTGATCAATTCTTCTTATATTCATCAATAGATCAACAAAGAGAGAGAGATAGTACAAATTACAAATCTGATAATTTATGACAGCAGCAAGAAGCCCTAACCAGAAAAGTCAATGTTGGTCAAATAGGGCAGAATTCTTCCTCTAAACAGCTCAATCAAACCCAGTCAACTTTGGCCTCCAACAACAAGCCCAATTAGCCCAAAACAGTCCAAAAAAGTCCAATCAAAAGCTGGTCAACGAAAGTCAAATTGCGACCAGCCCTAGGGCAGTCAATACTGGTCAAATGAGAGGTCAGATTGCCTTAATTTCAGTGCTCATATATGCGGCCTGCTAGGACAGATTTGCCTCACCCAAAATGCAGTCAAAATAGGTCAACACAGTCAAACAACAATCCTGCAGTTTGGTCAACGTTGGTCAATGCAGTCAAAAATAAAATCGTCCTTCTTCCTTCGCATGTGTGAGAGACAACTACCAAGATTTGCGTACCCAATCACCAGAGGAGAGAGAGAGATGATGATGAGATTATTAAAATGACTTGAGATCTCCTCCTTTTATATGCAACATTGAGGATGAGTTGGGGGTTTGAATCCCTGTTTTGCTTGCTGGCCGACCTTGACAATTTGTCCATAATATAAATAAATTAATATCTTCGTTTGTACATGTTGGAATTAGATGATCTTTAGATCAATCCTACACCTCTCGAAGAGAGGAATACAAGAAAAATATCAGTTGTTATAAATAAGATGACCCATCTGGAGTTTGGCCCTAGTTGTCAATTTTAACACAAGTCCATATTTTTCAAGGTCAACAACAATCAATGGCATATTGGACTTCATGTTAGTAGCATTTTCAAGTATTTTTTATGAGCTCTACCAAGGATATTTTCATAGATTAAGCAGATCCCGCAACTAAATACTGACACAAGAGTAGGAGATTGGTTTGTATATAAAGAATATATATAAATCAAAATATATGGATTAGAAGTTCCTCCCTACCAACTGCCAATTTTCTTTCCAATTAAATTTTTTTGCATTGGAATATATTAGGTAAAGAATGTAGAAATTTTGAATAATTTAACACATATTCAATGGAGATTATCCTGATCATGTACTATTGCGGAATACATACACAATACATAAGCTCCTCTACGTTGATCATCAATATAGCAGCATCAATACCAATAAAACATCAAGAGCATTCACACATTAACACAGTATGTAACCCGGGGAAAGCATCTCGCTAAAAACCCCAACTATCTGTATATTAATGATTGAGACCATGTAACATTACAAAGTACAATGCTTATCACAAGCAATCCAGTACCAGCTCCACCTGTTACACACAATACAACTAAGATCTGATCTCCAAATCTATTCCACTGCTTGCCTGCCTCCACTGCTCAATACCTGCTCAAGAATGAATGAGAATGGTTTACCAAACTCATATTTCACCTCAAAAGAATCACTCACACTGTGTTAGACGTGAGCAGAGGCTATAATACTGGGCAAATACATGAGAAAACTCATTGGCATACTCAATCCCTTGATTGTCCAAATCCTCATGCACAACTATAGTCACAACTAATAGCAATATGATTCTCTAACACCTGTCCCTGTTGAATTGAACATGCAATGACATGCAACTGAGTTAACTGATGTATTCTATAGTTGTATTATGAGTTAATAATTAGTTTAACAACTCATCATTAGTCTATTTGCAATTAGACTAACTACAACTAGTTTACCCAAGTCAAACTGAACATAACTCCATCAACTCCACCAAACTCAACTGATTGAGTTCTAATTGAAGTCATGCATGCAACAACTCAACTGACTCATAATAAAAGCGTACTTCCTTCTGACAGCTGCATGGGCCACATCTGTAGCTCAAACTGAAGTGCTCCAAGAGAATAAGATCAAGTTTATAGTCCAAATATTATTATGAGACAATAATATTTGACTTTTGTATTTTTGGACAGCCAGTCTAAAAATAGACTTTGATCACTCCTGTTGTGATCGCTCCTGCTGTGATCACTCTTGTTGTGGTCACTCCTACTGTGATCACTCCTGCTGTGGTCACTCCTGCTGTGATCATCCCTGCTGTGGTCACTCCTGCTGTGATCATCCTTGCTGGGATCCAAAAATAGAACTTGCGCCATAATTTGCCTGTGGGCCCACTTAGTGAAGGCGACTCTTTTCACTAAGCTCCATCATCTTGTTGCAATCTCAACACTCCCTCTCGACAAGATATGGATTATCAACAACCCCTATCCTGCCTCGATGGTACTCGAATTTTCTCCTGGTGAGAGCCTTCGTCAGAATATTAGCATCCTTATCCTCCGTTGGAATGTATGAAAGCAACATGATCCTCCGCTGCACACAATCTCTGATATGATGGTACTTGATGTCAATATTCTTAGATCTATCATGAAATACAGGATTAGCCGAGAGTTTAATGCAACTCTGGTTATCACAATAAATCACAGTAGGATCCAAATGAGAACCGAACAAACCAACCAGGATCTTCCTCATCCATATAGCCTCGCATGTAGCCAAACTTGCTGCCATATACTCGGCCTCCTCTGAATTGAGTGCCACGGATCTCTGCTTCCTACTGTACCAAGAAACTGTTGTCGATCCAATACTGAAGACCCCTCCTGATGTGCTCTTTCTGTCCGTTGGGCTCCCTGCCCAATCTGCATCCGTGAAGCCACATAGCTTCACCTCATCCTCCTGTCTGTACCACAAACCATATCTCGATGTGCCTCTCAAATAATGCAATACATGCTTGCCCGCCTTCCAGAAGAGCTTGGTAGGCTTAACCATAGCTTGTGAAAGCTGGTTAACTGCATAGCATATATCAGGTCATGTATTGACCAAATACATCAACGACCCCACCAACTGTCGATAAACAGTGGCATCCACTTCTTCTCCCGAAGTGGCATCCTCCTTCCTCCAACCTCCAGGAAGAGGAGTATCAACAGGCTTGCAGCCATGCATGTTGAACTTCTCCAGTATCTCCCGAGCATACTTACCCTGAGAAACAAACAGTCCACCATTGCGCTGCCATATTTCCAATCCTAGGAAATAGTGAAGGAGGCCCAAATCCTTCATCTCAAACTCTATAGCAAGATCCTTCTTGCATGACAGTATTAACAACTCATCACCCGTTAGAATCAAATCATCAACATATAGTACAATGATAAGCAACTTACCCTCCACCACAATCTGGTATAGGTTAGGATCCGCCTCGCTCTTGGAGAATCCAAGTCCTGTGAAATAGTTGTCTATCCGTGTGTACCAAGCACGTGGTGCTTGCTTCAACCCATACAATGCTCTCTTGAGCCTGCACACATGCGACTCGCTGCTGAAGACCTCAAAACCTTCGGGCTGCTCAATGTACACCTCCTCCTCAATGACTCCATTGAGGAACGCAGTCTTCACATCCATCTGATGAATGTGCCATCCCATCTGCGTTGAGAGAGCAAGAATCGTCCGTATGGAAGAATACCTTGCGATAGGTGCAAAGGTCTCCTCATAATCGATCCCCTCTATCTGTGAAAAGCCTCGGGCAACAAATCTTGCCTTGTACTTCTCCACACTCCCGTCAGCTGCCTGCTTAACTTTGTAGATCCATCTCGAACCCACCACTGATTTCGCTTCCGGTCTAGGAACAATCTCCCATGCACTGTTTCTGACAATAGAATCATACTCTTCCACCATGGCGTCTACCCATGCGAGATCCTCCACAGCTTCCTCGAAAGAGGATGGCTCAGTCACAACACACTTGCTCATAAGGGCCATGTATCCAGTGTACCGATCAGGTGACTGTCTCTACCTGCGTTGGGTTGTAGGTGGTCCTACAACTTTCTCTGCATCTTGAGCCAGTCGCTCAGCTTCTGTCAAGCGCTTTCGCCCTGTGATGGTTGGCGCTGCATGAGTGGTCTCTTCTACTCCATGAACCTTGTCCTGTGGCTGATCCACATCCTGAAGCTCATCCTTAGGAACTAATAGCTCCTCATCTGCATGCAAGTGTAGCTCCCTCTCAAGCGAACACTTCATGGCTTTCTCCTCCTGAAATTTTATATCCCGTCGCATGATAGTTTTACCACTGTCTGGCAAATACACACGATAGTTGTGGGGCGTATCAGTGTACCCCACAAATATCCCAACCTCTGCGGTCGGCTCCAACTTCTTCCTGGCATCCTTCGTCACATGCATGTAAACGTTAGCACCAAAAATCCTCAAATGAGAAAGATCAGGCTTCTCACCAGAATAAGCCTCCTCGGGTGTACTCATGCCAAGTATCCTATGAGGACAACGGTTCTGCACATAAACTGCTGTATTGCATGCTTCTGCCCACAAGTGAAGGGGTAGGCCCTGATCATGCAACATTGCCCGTGCAACACCCACAATCGTTCTGTTCTTCCACTCAGCTACCCCGTTCTGCTGTGGGTTATGGGGAGCTATGAGCTCTCTACGAATCCCTTCTGCCTTGCAGAAATCCTTGAACTCGTCCGAGATGTATTCACCACCATTCTCGCCCCTAAGAGTCTTCACCTTCTTCCCCGACTCCTTCTCTACCAGTGCTTTGAATTCACAGAACTTTGAATATGTCTCACTCTTCTTCTGCATGAAGAAGACCGAGCACTTACGAGAGAAATCATCAACAAAAATCACATAATACCTGTGTTTTGCTGTCGAAGCAACTGAGAAAGGTCCACACACGTCTGTGTGAATTCTCTCAAGGATCGTCGTGGCACGACTATCCTTCTCGTGAAAGGTGGCTTTCACAAACTTCCCCAAAGTACACCCCTTGCACTGATCTGACTACGCAAGTGTGCCTTTAGGAAGCCCTGTAGTGATCTGCTACAGTATCTTCAAGGCTCCATGGTGAAGGTGACCCAATCTCCTGTGCCACAACTCGCCATCATCCCGGCTCACCAATCCTTCTGCCTTGCCTGCCATTGTTGCGCATCCATCTACATGCAACTGACAAAGGTTCCTCACTCGAACCCCTATCTTCAGGGTCTCACCAGTTGTCTTGTTGCGTAGGAAAGCCTTTCCCTCACTGAAAACAACATCATACCCCTTGTCTTCTAACATCGCCACTGAGATAAGATTCTTCTTCAATCCTGGAACATGCATGACTTCCTTCAATATGAAGGGTTTACCAGACTCCCTCTCAAAGGAAATGGTACCGATATGGTCACACTGTATCTACCATCATCGCCAATCTCGATGTGCACTCTAAGATCTTTGTCCTCCAGATCAGAGAACAAATCTCTATCTCTCGTCATGTGAAAAGACAAACCACTGTCCAAGAACCACACCGATCCCATCACACTTGAAACCAAGCATGCGATCAATGAAAAAACAAGCTCAAACTGTGAGGCTAGAGCCTCTCCTGTTGAAGATCCAGTAGTCTGGTTGTTCTTCTTCTTCTGTGGACAATTAGTGGCATAGTGTCCATGCTGGTGACAATGAAAACACTTCACGTTGGACATATCCTGCTTCTTGCCTTTCGCACCAGACTGAGAAGCTTTCTTACTCTTCCCTTTCTTTGCTTTGGCAGCCAAAGCGCAATTCTCTTCATCAACTCCCTTTGACGAAGATCCGTCCTTGGTACTCCGCCTGATCTCCTCCTGCACAAGATCTGACCATATTCTTTCCCATCCTGGCAATTTCTCCCAACCATTGACAGAGCCCTGATAGGAATGTCAACTCTTCGGAAGACCAAGGAGAGCCAAGCTCACCAAGTCCTCATCATCGACAGTAACCCCCACACTTCCCAGCTCATCTCGACACTGAGTGAACTTCGTGAGATACTTGGGCATACTGTCACCCTTCTCGCATTTGATGTTTCTGAGTTTATCTTTGAGCGCCAGCTTCCTCTGATCGCTCTTGCTTTGGAATAATTCTGTTAATGATTTCCACATCAAATATGGAGTAGTCTTTCCATGGAGGTTGGACACAATGTGATCCTTCACGCCCTCCAACAGAATCCTTCGACATTTTGCGGTCTTCTTTTGCCAAGCATCAGTAGGCTTTGGGACATCCGTATCTATGAACTCCTTCAGCCCGTTATCATCCAATACTGCCTCCATCCTATCCTTCCATGCAATATAGTTTGAGTTGCCCTCAAGAGCATACTCCAATCGCAATCTGTTGAAAGACATTGCTGCGTTGCCACCAAGAAAACACTGCTGCAAATTCGAATTCCACCAGCAACCAACTCAACTGCCTCGAATCTAAGATTCGTGAGAACACAATATTTCTCATACAGAGATTGACTGTATGGGCATTCACCGGATATCTCACCTTCCAAAGGAAGGATGAATCTAGAGGCTACCTAGCCCGATTACAGACTCTACCTGAAGAAATAGAATGTAAACGCTTCCTGAATAGTAGATCTGATGATCAACTGCTCCGATACCATGTAGAAATTTTGAATAATTTAACACATATTCAATGGATATTATCCTGATCATGTACTATGGCGGAATACATACACAATACATAAGCTCCTCTACGTTTATCACCAATATAGCAACATCAATAACAATAAAACATCAAGAGCATTCACACATTAACACAGTATGTAACCCGAGGAAAGCATCTCGCTAAAAACCCCAACTATCTGTATATTAATGATTGAGACCATGTAACATTACAAAGTACAATGCTTATCACAAGCAATCCAATACTAGCTCCACCTGTTACACACAATACAGCTAAGATCTGATCTCCAAATCTATTCCACTGCTTGCCTGCCTCCACTGCTTAATACCTGCTCAAGAATGAATGAGAATGGTTTACCAAACTCGTATTTCACCTCCAAATAATCACTCACACTGTGTTAGACGTGAGCAGAGGCTATAATACTGGGCAAATACATGAGCAAACTCATTGGCATACTCAATCCCTTGATTGTGCAAATCCTCATGCACAACTATAGTCACAACTAATAGCAATCTGATTCTCTAACACCTGTCCCAGTTGAACTGAACATGCACTGACATGCAACTGAGTTAACTGATGTATTCTATAGTTGTATTATGAGTTAATAATTAGTTTAACAACTCATCATTATTATATTTGCAGTTAGACTAACTACAACTAGTTTAACCAAGTCAAACTGAACACAACTCCATCAACTCCACAATCAACTCCACCAAACTCAACTGATTGAGTTCTAACTGAAGTCATGCGTGCAACAACTCAACTGACTCATAAGAAAATCATACTTCCTTCTGACAGCTGCATGGGCCACATCTGTAGCTCAAACTGAAGTGCTCCAAGAATAAGATCAAGTTTATAGTCCAAATATTACTATGAGACAATAATATTTGACTTTTGTATTTTTGGACAGCCAGTCTAAAAATAGACTTCGATCACTCCTGCTGTGATCACTCCTACTGTGGTCATTCCTACTGTGATCGCTCCTGCAATGATCATCCCTACTGTGGTCACTCCTGCTGTGATCATTCTTGCTGGGATCCAAAAATAAAACTTGTGCCATAATTTGCCTGCGGGCCCACTTAGTGAAGGCGACTCTTTTCACTAAGCTCCATCATCTTGTTGAAATCTCAACAAAGAATAAATTCTGACCTAGTGCATTTTGTTCCTAGAACGCAAGAGGTGACTTTCAAGTTCAAGAAGGAGGTGGGACCATTCATTGTAAATACTTGATAGACTTTAAATGTGTTGGAACAAATGTTATTCTCCATAAACTTCCCTAAATTCAGTGTGTGGGAATATGATCCCCACCATATAATTTCAAACAAAAGATCAAAGTTCTAGTTGACTCCATATCAACATGATAGTCAACGAGATATCAAAAAGTGGGAAAATAGAAATTCATGGATAGAAGAGGGATCAATAGAGGGATCAGTACTAGAAAAACCATCTACTAAAATCAATATGGAAAAATAGGATATATCCATTGACACCCCTCTACCTAAGAGACGAATGCAAAAAGGAGTAGAACAAAAAAATCAGAAAATGAATCAGATACCCAAATTCCTAAAAGGCCAAGGATTGAAGAGGTAGAGACAACAATGGGGTCACAAGAGGTTTCAAATCAACTAGTGGGGGAAGCCATTTCAAAAGAACTTGGCCTTGAGTTCGAATTTTTGAGTTTTGAAGTAGTATCTTCTTCTGCAATGGAGTTATGAAAGGGATCTTCCAAGCCAAAGCCTCAACTAGCAAACAAGATTCATTCATAGTTTCTAGATATAAAGGAGAAGAACTTGGAGGCTAAAGTCGATTTATCGGCTCAAATTTTGGCATGAACTGTTACTCCATCCCATAATAGGTTACTCTTTGTGATGGATTTTGAAAAGAACAAATTAAGACTGACACTCATACAACCCAAGTCGCAGATTATGTCGGTAACCCCAAATTGTTAGGCTATCAAATTTTCCATGAATTTGAAGGATATTAACACATTGGACAAGATTGATTTGCATAGACAATCTACATAAATGTTAAATAATGACCTGGCCATAACTGCATTAGATGTAAATAAATCCAAGTTTCTAGTTGCTAAAATTACAAATCAATTAAAACAAGAAAGGGTTTCCATGAGGGCCAAGCAAATGGGAATGGAGGAAATGCGGGGATGGATTATAAAATTGGGAGTAGATACCAAAGATGCAAAGTATATCAAAGCACTAATAAAATCAAAGGAAGTGGAAATGAAAGCACTTAAGAAAAGACTGAAAGTTCCAAATTTTCATGGGGAGGGGAGAGAGGGGGAAGTGTAAGAGAGGGAGAGAGAGGAGGGGAGGAATAAGAGAGAGGGAGGGGGAGAGAGATGGTGTTGGAGGGGGAGAGAGAGGAGGCGAGGAATGGGAGAAAGGGAGGGAGAGAGAGATGGTGCTGGAGGGGGAGAGAGAGGGAGGGGAGAACAAAGACATAGAGAGATAGAGGTAGAGAGAGAGGGAGAGATGGAGAGAGAGAAGGAGAGGAGAGAAGACAAAGAGAAGGAGAGGAGAGAGAGAGAGGGTGAGAAAGCGGAAAGAGAGAAGGAGACATAGAGATGGAGGGGGGAGAGAGAGAAGGAAAGAGAGGGAGATAGGGATAGAATTGGAGGGTAGAGAGAGAGAGAGAGATGGGGGGGAGATATAGAGGGAGGTGGGAGAGAAAGGGAGAGAGAGGACTTGAGAGAGAGAAGGTGAGAGGGAGGGAGAGAGTATAGTAAGAGGGAAGAGAAAAAGGGAGAGGAGAGGGAGAGGGAGAGATGTATCTAGCATAAATATGGTATGTGTATATAAAAACTAGCCTAGATCCATCTTAACCCCTGATCTAAAGTGCTAAGAGGGATCAAATCTCTTTTCACTTTAAAAGAGGTTTGTATCTCAAAAGATTTAATCCCTCTCGGTACTCGATAAATCCAAGGTTAAGATGAATCTGAAGTTAAAATAAATTTAAATTAGTTATAAATCTAATCCCTTGACACATAATTAAAATGGATAATTCCAAAAATACAAAGTTATAATCCAAATTATAAAATAAACATAAAATATTTTAATATTTATTAAAATATCTTTTAATAATAATAAATTTTATCTATGGTTCATATTTAACGGTCATCTTTCAAATATTCTTTATAATTAATTGCATATCATATATACTTTTAAAAGACTAACAATAATCACACTAGATTTAAAAGAATTTATTATTCTCATATATATATATATATGGGAAAGGCCCATATGAAAATTTTAAAATGGTTACATGAACGTTCTTATTCCTATCATCTAGGTAACTTTATAATGGTCAAACAATAATTATTAGAATTAACAAAATTTAAATAGAAAAGTTAGAGTTTTAGAGTATGATTTTAAAGTTAGATAAAAATGTACTAGGTAACTTTATAATGGTGAAACAATAATTATTAGAATTAATAAAATTTAAATAGAAAAGTTAGAGTTTTAGAGTATGATTTTAAAGTTAGATAAAAATGTACTTATTACTTTGGGTTTGCAATAAGAATACATTTTATCCAAAATAGTGTATGGGTATATGCTAGAGAAAGACATTTGTGTATTGGAATAATCTATGTTAAAGAAAAATATTTTGGTTACTATTCTACGCTTGCTGTGATAAATTCCCTATAATGAAGAGAGTAATGACTTGATTGGAATCTTTGTTTTAAGAGTGGTTTAAATAATGTTTTTTCATCATGTAAAAATATTTGAATGAAATGGTGATATTTTTTATTTGGCTATAGTATATATCTAAGCATCAATCTTATCTTTCACTTATATTTTGTCTTGCTAAGTGGAATTTTACTCTTATATTTTTCTTTATCTTTGTTTTGGCATATTTTAAAAGTGCAAGTTGATTTCATTGTAATTGTTGTTGATAAAGTACATAATCATGAGTGCATGTGGATGAGTATGTATAGCCTTTGTATAGGGCAAGGACGGCTCATGGTTGTTAGGTCCTAAGACCACAATAGAATCTTCAAGGAGAATAATCTTATTAAAATATTTGAAACTTGTTGAGTGTTTTATGTAATTTTGAATTTCATTTATGTTTGTAAGAGAATTTTGGTTCTCATATTTAGGTGGTGGGTTGTTCCAACTTACATTTATTTAGGTTTTAATTATGTATGTCTGTAAGTGAAGTTTGGTTATAGGTGGTGGGTTGTTTCAATTCATATTTATTTAGGTTTAAACTCTGTATAATAACATTTTTTAATAAAACTGAAAAAGATGTAATGTAAAACATACACATATACATATTTTATTTTCAAAAATTCTAATTAAAAAAACAGTAAGATGTTTTCAATATATTTTTTTTGCACAATATTATAATACAATATATCTCTGATGATATTTAGAAATTTCCAATCCATTTATTATGGATTAAAATAAATTTGTAATTCCTTAAATAAAATGACAAAATTATGAGAAAACCTACTATGAATTACAAAATAAAAATAGTTGGTTGAAAACTAAAAAAATGAATGCAGAAATTGGAGGATCAAATCACTGAGTTAGGTGGAGGATGGTGGTTTCATTCTTTGTGTGGGCACTAGGCCTATTCTATTTTCTCGAAATTCATATTTTTAACTAACACAACCACATTTACCAATGTGGTTGATATATGTCGACAGGCGTATATGAATCATATATACAACCACATTTTCCAATATGGTTGATATATGCCAATAGACTTATATCAACCACATTAATAATTATTATGTCTATTTTTAAGAAACCAACTATTTAGAATTATTAATAACTATATAAATAATAACAACAATATTCTTGTATATTTATCATTATTATTTAATATTATAATAATAATATTAACTCATAATAATACTAGTAATATTAATTAATTAATAATAATAACCAATAACAATATTATAATAATAATATTACATTATTATTATATTAATATAATAATAATTATTATTATTATTATTATTATTATTATTATTAGTATATTATATTATATTATATTATTATTATAAAAATACTACTACAACAATAATATTATTATTATTATAATAATATTAACTCATAATAATATTAGTAATACTAATTAACAATAATAATCTTAATAACAATAATTATTTTAGTAAATGTGGTTACCCATAAAGTGTCATTTCTATTTATGACAAAAACTATTACTAAATATACAATAAAAAATATAATAATAATAATTTACTAAAAAAATAAATAAATGATAGTAAAATAGTTAATTATTGGTAAATAATAATAATATTTATTTACTTAAATATTGGTAAATAATAATAATATGAATATTAATTAATTAAATAACAATAATAATGATTAATTCATTTTTACATAATAATAATTAATAATGTAAATAATTAATAATTTTTTGTCACAATGTGATGTTGGATTACGGTTGATTGTGGTTGACCATGGTTGAATTTCATATGGAGACAATCTTTGTCACAAAGCGACATTTGAGCATGCTTGACCATGGTTGATTATGATTCACCATGTTTGACCCAAAGGAATAAGAAACCATTGGGATTAATACTAAAAACCCAAGATTGACCATGGTTGTCCATGATTGACCATGGTTGTCCACAATTGACCATCTTTGATTCTATAAAACATGATTGACTATGATCAAGAAACCTAATGGATTTATATTATAAACCCAAGGGAAGAATAAACCTAAGGGATAACAATTATAAACCCAAGGGATATAAAACCCTAACATCAATATTATAGACCCTAAAATAAACATGGTTGACCATGGTTGATTTCCATATAGAGACAATCGTTGTCATAATCCAACATTGGACCATGGTTAACCATGGTTGATCATGATTGATTTTCATATTGAGACAATCTTTGTTAGAATGCAACGTTAGACCATGGTTGACCATGGTTGATTTCCATATCCAGCCTTGTTTGGGCATGGTTGAACATGGTTGGTTATGATTGACCATGGTTGAAAATGATTAATATTATAAACTCAATGCATTGATATTATAAACCGAAGGGATTAATACTAAAACCCCAAGGGATTATGAACCCAAGGGAATAATATTAAACCCAAGGGACTAATATTATAAACCCAACATATATAAACACTAAGATAAATATTATAAACACTAAAATAAACATGATTGACCATCGTTGATTTTCATATTGAGATAATCCTTATCATAATTCGATGTTGGACCATGGTTGACCATGGTTGACATCATAATAAACCATGGTTGAGCGTGGAATAATAAACCCAAACGATTGATATTATAAACCCAAAGGAACAATAAACCCAAGGGATTAATACTAAAACCCCAAGGGTTGATTTCCATATAGAGACAATCCTTGTCACAATGCAACGTTGGACCATGGTTAACCATGGTTGACCATGATTGATTTTCATATCGAGACAATCTTTGTCAGAACACAATGTTGGACCATGGTTGAGCATGGTTGATTTCCATATCCATATGGTTTGACCATGGTTGAGCATGGTTGATTTCCATATCCATATGGTTTGACCATGGTTGAACATGGTTGGCTATGATGGACCATGGTTTACCATGATTAATATTTATAAACCCAATCGATTGATATTATAAACCCAAGGGAATAACAAACCCAAGGGATTAATACTAAAATCCCAAGGGATTATGAACCCAAGGGAATAAGATTAAACCCAAGGGACTAATATTATAAACCCAACGTATATAAACCCTAAGATAAATATTATAAACTCTAAAATAAACATGATTAGCTATGGTTGATTTTCATATTGAAACAATCCTTATCACAATGCCATGTTGGACCATGGTCAATTTTCATAATCAGATAGTCTTTGTCATAATGCGATGTTGGACCATGGTTGATCATGTTTGATTTTCATATTGAGACAATCCTGATCACAATGCCATGTTGGACCATGGTTAATTTTCATATCCAGACAATCCTTATCACAATGCCATGTTGGACCATGGTTAATGTTCATAACCAAACAATCTTTGTCACAATGTGACATTGGACCATGGTTGATCATGGTTGATTTTCATATCAAGACAATTTTTGTCAGAACACAACGTTCAAAAATGTTTCACCACGATTGACCATGGTTGACTATGTCTGATTATATAAAACATGTTTGGCCATCATCAACCATGGTTGACTATGGTTGACTGTGATTGTCAATGATTGTCCTTGACTTTTATATGGAGGCAAATTTTGTCATAATGCGAGATTTGAGCATGATTGACCATGATTGATATTATAAACCCAAGTTAATAATGAACTCAAGGGATTGATATTATGAACCCAAGGAAAGCATAAACCACAGGGATTAATACTAAAATACAAAGGGATTATGAACCGAAGGGAATAATATTAAACCCAAGGGACTAATATTATAAACCCAATATTGGTAAACCCTAATATAAATATTACAAACACTAAAATAAACATGGTTTATTTTCATGGTGAGACAATCCTTGTCACAATGTGACATTCAACCATTGTTGATCATGGTTGGCTATGATTGGCAATGGTTGGCCATGATTGATATTATAAACCTAAGAGAATAATAAACCCAAGGGATTGATATTATAAAACCAAAGGAATAATAAACCCAAGGGATTAATACTAAAACCCCAAGGGAGTAATATTATAAACCCAAGGTATAAAAACCCTTAGATAAATATTAAAAATACTAAAATAAACAAGGTTGAACATGGTTGATTTACATATTGAGACAATCCTTGTCACAATGCGATGTTGGACCATGGTTGATCATGGTCAAACATGGTTGTTTATTGTTGACCATTGTTGAATAATATTAAACCCTAGGAATATGAACCCTTAGATCAATAAACCGAAAGGATTGATATTATAAACTCAAGGGCATAATAAACCTAAGGGATAAAAATTATAAACCTGACATGACTATTATAAACCCTAAAAAAGACATGGTTGACCATTGTTGATTTCCATATTAGATTAATCTATTGTGATATTGACATAATCATAAATAGTTGGACAAATATTTAATCGTTGAATTGAGGCTTCTGTAATCCATATCAAATTTATGAGAGAATTTTCGGCGTAAATCACATGATATTTCATTTGTCGACACATTTCGAACCAACCAGTGTGGTTCATCGTCAGGACAAGTTGAAGAATCAGATCTAGCTATGCATGTTAAATAGTCAGAGCAAAACATCCAATGGCTAAAATTCTTGACCAGGTAACGGCTATATTGGCTAACGGCTAAATTTGACCGGGAAACAGTTAGTTGGACTGGACTAGGGGCATAACCTTTATTTAATAAGCTAATTCAATTTGATTATTAAATTGATAGTTAGTTATATTCTTATTAAATTAAAAGTTAAAGGGACATATGAATATAAAAGTTTAACTATTTTATAAACTTTTAATATATTAAAATAAATTATAAATTAAAAGTTAGTTATAAAAATTGTTAACTAAATATATAAATATTAGAGTGATTTAAGGGTTAGAAGGAACATTTTAAATAATTTAAATATTGTTTAGCATATTATCATAGATTGATTTCAAGATTATTTCTTTTATTAATTAAATAAACAAAATAAATAAGATTAATTTAACTTGATTATTAAATTGATAGTTAGTAATATTCTTATTAAATTAAAAGTTAAAGGGCCATATGAATATAAAAGTTTTAACTATTTTATGAAATTTTAATTATAAATATATATTAAAATAAATTAATATTAAATAAAATTTATTAACTCATTATAAATATATAAATATAAGAGTGATTTAAGGGTTAGAAAGATTTTTGTTAAATAATTGTTTATTCTAGTATATTATCATAGATTGATTTCAAGATAATTTTTCTTTTATTAATTAAGTTAAAATTATTAGTATATAACTAATCGCATAAACAAAACGCTATTAAAATACCTCAAACTAAATCAACCACTCCTCAAAGAACAAAGGCCACCGGATACGGGAAACAAGGGGAAATTTACTAAAAAGAAAACAAGAACAAGCTATAACCTTGGGGGGGGGAAGGGAAGAAAATGACTAGAAGGGAGGGTTGGGATCCAGCAACTACTGATCTTCCAGCCATCCTCTCTGTCACGCCCCTACACCTGCGGTAGTCTTCCAACCGCTTGTAGCAAGGTGCGGCACCACCGAACGCTTTCTTTTCACCAATACTAACATTCGTGGACTATGCCTACTTCCACTTTAACATTGCTTAGTTTGTGTTTCGCAACCAAGTAAACATGCAATTATCCTTTATACTTAATGAAGCCCATACTCATTCATTATCCATAGCAATTATAACAAGAACATCAACAATTGCAACAAGTATAAAGGGGAGGGGCAACTCCCCGTAATGTGAGTCTGCCCGAAAATATATTAAGAATATCAGTTTACAATATACAAGTGTGTCTTGGCCAAACCAAGTCTCACACTTAGCCAAATATTACAAAGAGAGGCAACCCTGCCTTTTTACAACATTGTGCACTCTTGCACGAAGGGAGGTACTCACCCGAGCCACCTAAATCCCTTAGCCAAGTCCTACACAAAATCTGCACCTTCACCGAACCCAGGGCACACCTTGCCCAACCTTCGTCTAAACCATCAAGTGCGAAGTACCTCTGTGCATTCTACAAGCCTAGCGCATGAGTTATGCGCTTTACCCCTGTAAATCTGCGCACTCTAGACTTGTGCACTACCTTAGAGTGAAGTAGCTTGAGATGAATTGATGCAAATGAGGTCCAACGCTCACTTATATATACACATTATAACGTGGGGCCATATTGGGCGGTGGCACTCCAGCCGACCCCCAAACCATGGCAAACGCACCCATAAAACACTCCTTTTACAATCAGCCATGCCTCAACGCAAGCCTCCTCCAAGTCGTAGTATAAAAGCTCCATTCGTTCCACGCATTTCCTAAGTGTCGCAAGTCGCCACTTCTTTCGTCGCATAGAACTCGTACAAACGTCGCATTCGTCCGTTCAGAGCGCACCCTCACCCTCGTGCACAGCGACTTCGCCCGGCACCCGTCGCACCATCGCTCGGAGGCCTTACATCCTCCTCCACCTGAAATCGTTGTCGTCCTCGACAACATACCATCCCGGTAGCCATCCACCGAGATCATCACTCATCCGTGATGTTAACTCCCCACGCAAGGCAAACATCCTTGCAACATATGTAGAGCCTCATCTCCACCATGTCTCGACTTAGTGACCAACTGCCACCAAATTCACCATACCAAGGTATGCACCTCAACGGTATGCTCTTCATCATGTGTCCTTCCTCCATGTAGTCTCCCTGTCGGATGCCAACACACATGTGTCACCAAGTCTCAACTAATGCCAACATATCTCTGCACATTGGTACCCCTCATGACTCGAACTAGTCGGGTGATCAGTCCAACCATACGCCCAAATCATAAGAATGCACATCCTTATGCCACCACAAATCTTTCCCTGACTTCTGCTACATCTCAGACTCATCAAGAATCTATCAATCATCCCATGCTCAGGTCCATGGAAACTCCATCCCATCTACAACATGCTCCACATAATCAACCTGATGTCCATGACTCTTTGTTGTCCATGATGTCCAACCCATGTAGACTCCATCCAAACCTCTGACCATTTGCACCCAAGTCTGCATCTGTCATAAAGAAGCCTCCTCCAAGGCCCCTTGTAAAGTTGGTGCGGTTCCTCCCTACCAAGGCCTCCACACCAACCTTCCTCCAAGGTTATCTATAGAGAAAGGAAGGCCAGGAAGTTTCCTCCCTGACTCTCATCCACCCATGTGTCAGATTGATGTTGTGTCCTCAAGTATCTATGCACAGCCTCAATCTCCTCACATGTACATCCAAGCTCACCTAGCTTGTCCTTTGTCAACTGAAAGTCATATATGCCCGTAGCATACCTGCAAAAGTCCACTATCCCAGCAAGATCTCTACCTCCATAATCCTCATCAACCACTGCCTCTAAATTAGTACTCGGACTCCCTTCATTTGCAACTCCATCATGAAGATCATTAGTAGAAGATGCTCCCAACAAGTGTCTCCATGTTCGTGAGGTTGTCTTCTCACTTCATTCATTCTTCTTTCCAGCTCTTGCAACGAAGTCAACCAACTTCCTTTCCTTCGTTGTTTGATTCACACTCCCAAGTCCTCTTTGCTCCGCATCCTCATGCTTCACATTCGGATCTTTGGGATACAAAGTCATAGAAGCCATCCTTGGTCTATACCCCAAGCAACTTCTTCTATTCATCAGTACCATCATGGTCTTCCCTTCAGCTGTGATCAAGAGAATGTCCCGGTCAACCATTGGTATGGCTTGTGCAAGCTCCATAACGTCCAGCCCCAACACCATAGAATGATCATCCATGTCCACAACTCTCAAGTCCAACTTTCCAATCCACGATCCTACTTTCACCTGAGTGTCCTTCAACACCCCATCAACAACTCTAATGGTAGAGTTGACTGCTTTGAAAGCACTCCATTCCCTCTCCATCTTTGCTTTCTTCCCAAAAGACTTTGCTGCCTTCCTGCTCAAGAAGCTATGAGTAGCCCCTGTATCCACCAAAGCTGAAAATCTCTTGCCCTTCACGGTTACCTGCACAAAACTCAGCTTCAAGGAATCACCTCCCTCTGTTGGCTTTGTTTTGCGCCTTACATCAGCAACCTTCTTCAAGAATTCGGCCTCAGAAGTGTCAATTGGCTCATGTTCCACCTTGACATTCCTCCTAAGGTACTTCACCTCCTTGCTTGGCTCTTCTAAGCAACTCGATCCTGGTCCAGCTTGACTCCCTTCAAGCTTGCCCTTCATCGCATCTTGCTCAAGTGCACCAACCAAGTGTCCACTGACCAAGTTCATAGAACTAAACTTCCGAATGTCCTCTGGATGCTCTCGGTATTGAGTTCCCAACCTGTCAATGTAGTCGAGCTCTTCCTGCTCAATCACAACAACCTTCTTACCAAGAAGCTTCTTCTTTATCTCCTCCTCAACTTGCTTGATTTCGGCTTCCACCCTGGCACTTTCCTTCCTCAACCGGGCTCTTTCATCAAAGAGCTCTTGAAGATCAAGACCACTTCGTTGGATCTCCTCATCAAGTTCCTTGAGTTCAACATATGTCGTACTTCCACATTGGTTCTCGAGTTCTTCAAGTTCCCTCCTTAGTTCCGAACAGCTCTCCCGAATCTTCATGTTCTCAGCCTTCATCGAAACCTAGTCAGAACTCCATTGACTCATCTGTTCCAACACTTTGTACCAGAAAGCTTCAACTACACTATGGCTAGATTCACCTATGGTAGGTTCATCTACCATCTCTACCTTTTTAGCCTTCTCCATGTTCACCGAGTCACCTGCAACCTGAACCAACCCTTGTTCCACTTGTGCGAAACAGTTTCCTTCACCTGCAAGTACCTGTCACGAGCAACCCTGCTCAACAGCTCCAAACTGAAGCCCTGATAAGCTCTTCACCGAGCTCTGATACCACTTGTCACGAAGTGCAGGTGTGTATCATCTTCATCATACACCAGCTTCACTCGTCGTGAACCTGCTCTGATACCAACTGTCACACCCCTACACCTGCGGTAGTCTTCCAACCACTTGTAGCAAGGTGTGGCACCACCGAACGCTTTCTTTTCACCAATACTAACATTCGTGGACTATGCCTACTTCCACTTTAACATTACTTAGTTTGTGTTTCGCAACCAAGTAAACATGCAATTATCCTTTATACTTAATGAAGCCCATACTCATTCATTATCCATAGCAATTATAACAAGAACATCAACAATTGCAACAAGTATAAAGGGGAGGGGAAACTCCTCGTAATGTGAGTCTGCCCGACAATATATTAAGAATATCAGTTTACAATATACAAGTGTGTCTTGGCCAAACCAAGTCTCACACTTAGCCAAATATTACAAAGAGAGGCAATCCTGCCTTTTTACAACATTGTGCACTCTTGCACGAAATGAGGTACTCACCAGAGCCACCTAAATCCCCTAGCCAAGTCCTACACAAAATCTGCACCTTCACCAACCCCGGGCACACCTTGCCCAACCTTCGTCTAAACCATCAAGTGCGAAGTACCTCTGTGCGTTCTACAAGCCTAGCGCATGAGCTATGCGCTTTACCCCTGTAAATTTGCGCACTCTAGATTTGCGCACTACCTTAGAGCGAAGTAGCTTGAGATGAATTGATGCAAATGAGCTCCAACGCTCACTTATATATACACATTATAACGTGGGGCCATATTGGGCGGTGGCACTCTAGCCGACCCCCAAACCATGGTAAACGCACCCATAAAACACTCCTTTTACAGTCGACCATGCCTCAACGCAAGCCTCCTCCAAGTCATAGTATAAAAGCTCCATTCGTTCCAAGCATTTCTTAAGTGTCGCACGTCGCCACTTCTTTCGTCGCATAGAACTCGTACAAACGTCGCATTCGTCCGTTCAGTGCGCGCCCGTCGTGCGCCCGCGCCCTCGCCTGTGCCCTCGTGCACGACGACTTCGCCCGGCACCCGTCGCACCATCGCTCAGAGGCCTTACACTCTCTATTGAGATTGCTCTGCCTTTTTTCAATCTCAAGGGCTTCCCTAAATTTCCAGTGATGGAAATGTGAAACTCTAGCAATAACACTAGTCTCCTCAATACAGACATGATGATTGGTTTTCTCCATATGCTCTGCTAAAGTGGAAGACTTGGTTATCCTATGCTTAAGGTCAGCTGCATGTTCACTAATCCTTTGATTAATGGAGCAACTAGTCTCACCAATATAAGGGTCCCAATATCATGTGATTTATGCCGAAAATTCTCTCATAAAATATTTAATCCTTAATATTGATATTTATAAAACCAAGGTATTACAGACTCAAGGCATTAATATTATAAAACCAAATGATTAATAAATGCAAATGATCAATATACCCAAACCATTAATAAATCTCAAGAATTAATATTTTAAACTAATGAAATTAATAAAACAAAAAAATAAATAATAAACCTAAAAAATTATTATTATTATAAACTTAATGTACAAAAAAATCAAACATTTAATATTATAAACCCTGGAAAAAAATATTAAAAACCCAAAAAATAAAAAATAAATTCGCAATCAACAAAACCCTGAGAAAAAACCCCGAGAAAAACTAATATGAATCGCACAATAAAAATAGTTGGTTGAAAACTAAAAGAATGAATGCTGCAAAAATTGGAGGATCGAGTCACTGTGTTAGGTGGAGGATGGTGGTTGCATTCTTTGCGTGGGCATCACGCCTTTCCTATTTTCTCCATATTCATATGGTCCATATTATTTGTCAACTTTAAGGATTGTGACATATACTCATTAGTTATATTCCATCGGCAGTATACTGGCGGTATATGCATGTATATACCTTCCTGGGAATCAAATGAGATAATGCATGCATATACTTCCATATGAATCAAATATATAATGAGATAATGCATGCATATACTTCCATATGAATCAAATATATATAGTTTTTTTTCGTGCTGGAAAAAATATTTTTAAATATATATATTGTTGTTAAGCAAATCGTAAACTGCCACATTTCCCCTTTTTGGGTGCCTGCCGCTGACTACACGTCATTCACAAAAGATACGAAGGCGTGGTGTTCTTGCCACTCTTTCTTTTCATGGGATGATGTGAGGTTACGTTTAATGTATCGCAGTAATTTAAATATAAAAATATAATATTGTAATTTTAAATAAGAAGGATGGTTAAAATTTAAATTTACAGTTAAAATTAAAATTTAATGCTTCTCTATATTTGATATAGATTTGAATTAAAAATATTAAAAATTAATTAATTATTTGTTATATTTTTTAAATAATAAATATTTATATGGTTTTTTATTTGTTAAAATATTTTTAAATTCATTAAAAATCAAAATTTTATTTAAATATAAATAGAATTATAAAGATTAATATTTTATTTAAATATAAATAGAATTATAAACATTAATATGAGTTTGGGAATTAATTTTTAATTAAAAAATTTTATTAATTATTTGTCTAAATTTTATAATATAAAATTATTTTACTTTATAAATCACTTATATTTCATATTTTATAGAGATTATAAAATTAATAAAATAAATCGTGTTATAAAAATTATTAAAATTTAAAATATTTTTATAAAAATATCATTCAGCATTTAATAATTTGTATGTTTAAACGTAACCAAATTCACACATGTCTCTGACTTTTAAAATAATTTTTTAATCTTAAAATTTTCTTTGCTCCCATATTAAGAACTTTATTTAAAAATAAAATTTAATACATTTTAAAATTATTTAATTTGATAAAATAGTAAATAAAAGTTTAAATATATATATATATATATATATATATATATATTTTTAAAATAGCAGATAGTCCACCGGACCAAAAAAATACAACTTTTGCTGACCCTAAAACCACCCTTACCGAAAATGAAAAAGAATTGAATATACATCAATACGTCTACATCGCACCATCATTATCATCTATCAAATCAGCGACACCTAAACTTAAGTTGGTCCTTTTATAGGAAAAGAAAAGCGGTATTCAAGGGTCATGGTCCAAGTGGCAAGTGCGTTTCTCCCTGTAAACATCTCCGGGTCCACCAAATGTCGAAACGACGGTGCAACGAACGACCCTCAGCGAGCGCGGAAAGCCCGAAGTCACTTTATTAAATAACGAGGGTGCCCTTTGCAGCAGCCTTATTGCACTGAACTGCTTTCCTTCCAGCTTTATTTTGTTCTCTGTGGTCCAACGATTTCTTGGATTTCATATTTTGTCGTGTTTGAAAATATTCCCTTTTGAATACAGAGAAATTCATGCTTTTTGTATCCTTGGGTTTTTGCCAAATTGTCGCTTGAGTTTTACCGACATCTTTGAGTATGGTCACTTTTCTGTCCCTGATATCGAGCACTGAATAAACCTTCGGGGGATTTTTATCTATTCCCATTCAATGGCGAGCAAAGGAGATGTCCATCCCCTAACTTTGACTTTGTCGTTTCCCATTCAATGGCAAGCAAAGGAGATGTCCATCCCCTGATTCTGACTGCGCTTCTAACCAATGCTTGCGATGAGTTCCTTCAACACAAGGCTCTCATTGTGTCCGTGAAATTAGAAATCACATATGCGGATGATGTCACGTCCCCATTTCTTTTTTCCCGAACTGGGCTACGTATGGCACCGACTAAATGCCTAGACATCTTAGTTTCCTCGTCATTTCTAGGACTATGCCAAAAACATTCATTTTTCTTCATTTTATTTAATTTAAGTGCGAAATTACTTGAATATTAGACACGACATATTTATAGTACAAATATTAAATATAAATATCAATTTTCTGTTTTACAACATGCAGGGTGTAATACTCCTCCGTTCAGCTGACCGGCTGCGCCCAACTCGCGGGCAAACTCGCCCTCATTTCTACGACCCGGTTGTCCATTCGACTTACGACTCCGAACTCGTATTCTGAACTATTTAAGTGTAATATTGCCCGTCTTGTGGGCTCATGCCTACAATTCACTTGCCTTACTCGCTTACGCAAACAAATGCGATAAGACTTGCTTGCTCTACCTTGTGTTTTTCTCCACTTGCCCTCCATGTATTTATACGAGTTTTACACTGTGGGGAGGGGGCTTGGTGTAATCCAGTCGACCCACCCATTTCTCATTTTCATATTTTTACATGCTGGCCTCATGTGTAGATTCGAGTGGCACGCCCAACTCATGGCCCTCCAACTCGTCCCCTATATAAATAAGTCAACCCGCACCTTCCAACACGTCAAATTTCGTGTTGGTGCCCCTCAACTCATCAGTTAAAGGCATTCGCCCTGGCTCGTCGGTTAAACACGCCCCTCATGACTCGTCGGTTATGTGCATCCCTCCTAACTCGTCGGTTATGTGTGCGTGCCCAACTCGTCGGTTAAATGCGCCCCAACGACTCGTCCACCAACTCGTCGGTTAAACGCGCCCCAACGACTCATTTGCCAACTCATCGGTTAAACCGGCCCAACTCACCCAAGTGCAATGATGACTCGGGGGCATGACATCCTCCCCCACCAGAAGTCATTGTCATCCTCGGCAATCGAGCTACTCCTCTCAAATTCTCGTCGTACTATGCCATCTCCTTCCTCCATCTCCTTAGTGAATCCTCCGTTTCCCAGCGACTCTCCTCCGGTGCATTCTTCTATTCAATGAAGAACCCCTGTCGCATGTTACTCCTAAGACCTGTAGTATGAAGATCCAAAATCTTCTCCAAAACAAGGTTTGGTATGTCTATGGTCATGGCTGGTTCCCTTGGAAGTTCCATCTTGTTTGGATGGTGTGCATCAAGTCGACATCTCTTGAGCTAACTAATATGGAACACAGGGTGTTTCGAACGCATGTGGTTTGGAACCTCCAACTCATATGCAACTTCTCCAACTCGCTTCATCACCCGGAATGACCCCTCATACTTCCTCGTCAAAGTTCTCGCAGTCTCTTTCAGTGGATGAAATTGATCCCCGGTAATCCTAAGAAAAACCATATCCCCAACACTAAAGTGTGTGTCATGTCTATCCATATCTACCCATTTCTTCATCCTCCTTGCAGCATCATGCAAGTGTACCGTGCTAAATTCAAGGTCTCCTCCCACGCTGTCATGAATCTCTTCGCATGTAGACTCCTCGAGAAACCTCACGATAATACGGTGTGTGGAGCAACTGGCATCTGTCCATTCACCAACTCAAATGGACTATACCTGGTTGCAGAACTCTTCTGCATATTGTAGCTAAACTGAATCATATCCAAGAGTCCAGGCCAATTTTTCTGATTATCCATCACATAATGTCTCAAGTAGTCCTCCATCAGTGCATTAATTCGTTCAGTCTGCCCATTTGTCTGCAGATGGTAACTTGAACTTTGCAGCAACTCTATCCCAACCAACTTGAACAAAGTGGTCCAAAATCTGCTTTTAAATCATGGATCTTGTTCCAACATGATACTCAATGGCATCCCCCAATGCTTCACAACATGTTTGAAGAATAGCTCAGCAATCATCTTAGCCCCACATGGTATCTTTGTCGGAATGAAGACAACATACTTGGAAAAACGATCAACCATGACCATAATCCTGTTATACCCACGTCCTTGCGGTAACTGAGTGTTGAATTCCATCGAGACTCTTATCCATGGCACCCCCTAGAATTGATAAAGACTGCGACAATCCTCCTTGCCTCTGGTTATCCGATTTGTCCTGCTGACAAATAAAGCATGTATGCACATATTCCTTTACATCCTCCCACATCTTCTCCCAAAAGAACCCTCTCTCCAACAATGTCAAAGAAGGACACTGCCTTGGGTGGCCAACCCATGGAGAATTGTGGCACTCCTTCAAAAGGTGCCTCATAAGCCCTGATGACTTCGGAATGTAAAGTCGGTTCTCAAAGAACAAGAGTCCATCTCGTAGAAAAAAATTCTGTGTCTTTCCCTCCTTCACCTGCTTCAAAATTCTCTATGCTTGAGTATCAGCCTCAATGCTTGCCCAAAGCTTATTCTGCATCTCATTAGTCATCTGTACTCAACTTCTACTCCGTTATGCCAGGTCTTTTTCCTCCTCAAGTGCGGCTAATTGTCCCTTCCCACTGAGGGCATCTGCAACTGCATTAAGTCTACCCGGTCTATACTCAATAGTCATGTCGAACTCTACCAAGAAGTCTTGCCAACAAGCTTGCTTCACTGATAGTTTCGGTTGTGATGCAAAATAACTCACTGCAACGTTGTCAGTCTTGACAACAAAAGGCTTCCCAATCAAGTAATGCCTCCATATTTGTAAATAGTGGATGATCACAGTCATCTCTTTCTCATGAACTGGATATCATTATTCCCTATCCTACAATTTTCGACTCTCATACGCCACCAAATGCCTATCCTGCATAAGAACTCTTCCTACCGCAACATCTGAAGCATCTGTGTGTACCTCAAACGGTGTCTCGAAGTCAAGTAACTTCAGTATCGGCGTTGTAACCATACTCTTCTTCAAGTCTTCAAATGTTGTAAGACACTTCTCCGTCCAACTCCATCATTTATCCTTCTTCGAAATGCCTGTCAGTGACAATGTCACTTTGGAGTACCCCTGTACGAACTTCCACTGGTAGTTGGTTATCCCCAAACACACCCTCATGTCATGGACATTCTTCGGTTCAGCCCAATCCTCTATCGCCTTCACTTTTCTCAGCTCCATCTGTATGTGCCCTTGGCCTACAATGTGTCAATGTGTCCAAGGAACGGAATCTCTGTCTAGGCAAACATACACTTCGACTTTTTTAAGTACAATTGATTCTTCTTCAGTGCCTCAAACACCAAAGCCAAGTGTTTCTTATGATCCTCCATGTTATCGCTATATATCACGATATTGTCCAAGTATACTACTACGAACGAATCCAAATATGGACGTAGTACATTGTTCATCAAAGTGCAAAATGTGGTAGGAGCGTTACACAACCTAAAAAGCATAACAAGGAACTCAAAACTCCCATACCTTGTCACAATCGCGGCTTTCTTCTCGTCTCCTTCTGCTATCTGCACCTGATAGTACCCATGCCTCAAGTCTAGCTTGGAAAACACTTGGGCCTTCACAATCTTGTCGAAGCAATCTACAGCTAATGGCAAAGGATACATGTTCTTTATCGTTTTCTTGTTAAGAGCACGATAATCACAACACATTCGTAGCTCATTCGTATCCTTCTTTCGCTGGAATAATACTGGAGCTCCATATGGGGATTTTGAAGGTCTTATGAAACCTACATCAGTCAAATCCTTCAACTATCGTTTTAATTCCTCCAATTCGGCCTTGATCATCAATAAGGAGCTTTTGCCGGAGGTTGCTTCCCTAGCTCTAGCTCAATGCTATGGTCCACTACACGCCTTGGTGGAAGTGCTTTCGGTAGCTCATCGGACATCAAATCTGCATATTTGTCCAATACATCGAAAATCTTCGCTGGAACAGGCGTCCCCACTCCATCATTGCGATCAACCTCCATGATGACCGTCGCATATGTCTCCACATCTAACTCCCACATAGCTTTCTCTAAGCTTAGTGCAGAAACACGTTGCACCTGAACTTCCTTCCTTTGCTTATGAGTAGGCAAGGTCTAAGTTCATGAGCCTCTAATCAACATAATCTCATCACAAAACGAAACAATGATTGTTTTATTTCCCTTGAGAATATCCTGCCCCAATATCATGTCAAAGTCGTTTATCTCCATCATCGTGAAGTCCAATCGACCTTGCCAGTCTCCAATCCCAATTGGCACTTTATCTGCCAATTTCGACACCTTAGCCTTCGAGTTCACTGCGTTGATTTCCACATTAGATGGAACAATCTGCAGCCCAATTTCTCTTGCCAATCTTGTCGTCATGAAGTTGTGTGTGGCACCTGTGTCCACCAATGCTTGGATAGTTTTGCCGTGAACTTCCATGTCGAGAAACCCCAAACTACGAATCCAAGATTTCTTTTCCAAAACTTCAGACTGCATACATACTTAGTCTCTGCATCTTGTTGTTGTTCTACCTTTGATACCATATGTCACGCTCCCAATTTTTTTTTTCTGAATTGGCGTACGTATGGCACTGGCTAAATGCCTAAAAATTTTAGTTTTCTTGTCATTTCTCGGACTACGCCTACAACATTCATCTTTTTTCATTTTATTTAATTTAAGTGCGAAATTACTTAAATATTCAACACGACATAAACATTTGCACGAGACACATTTATCATACAAATATCATATATAAATATCAATTTTTTGTTTTACAACATGTCGGGAGTAATACTCAACCGGATTTTAAACCATACAAAAATACCGAACTTTGTTGCTCAGCTGGTTGGCCTGCTACACGACCCGACCGCAGCTCCGTGCAGGCTTGCCCCACCCTTTGGCATTGTCAACTCGAGGCACTCGACGTTGTTGTCGTAATTGTGTACACTCCCCATTCCACTGCACCATGTGTCCGCTTACCTGTTCATGTTGCGGTCGTGTTGGCCTGCCCAACCCGCAACCACACAACCCGCACTAACTCGTGCTGCCAGTTCAAAACTGTTCACCCACCTCTGTGCAGCAGACCGTTGAGCCCAACTTGCGGGCATAGCTGCCCTCGTTTCTACGACTCGGCTATCTATTTGACCTGCGGCTTCGAACTCGTATTCCGAACTGTTTAAGGTTAATGTTGCCTGTCTTGCGAGCTCATGGCTGCAACTCGCTTACCCAAAAAAATGCGAGAAGACTTGCTTGCTCTACCTTGTGTCTTTCTCCACTTGCCCTCCATGTAATTATATGAGTTTTAGACCGTGGGGAGGGGGCTTGGTGTAATCTTGTCGATGCACCCATTTCTCCTTTTCATATTTTTACATGGACCAGCATCACATATCACAAATATATTTGGCCTCTACACATAATGGATTGGATCCGGCTTCCAAATTGGCCCAAATCCGGCATCTCATCTGTATGGAAAGCACTTCTAAAATCCATGCTTCTCATCAGGGAAAACCTGGTTTGGAAAATTAACGATGGAACATTGGCTCGTATTGGTACAGACCCATGGAATGGGTGTGGAGGCAGATACCTATTATCTGAGGCTCTCATACAGCACCTAAATTCACTCGAGATCAAAGTTCTAGCTGACATTGTGGATCCACTCAATACATCCATATTTGAACAATGCTGGAAATCTGCACTTCAGCTCAATCTACCACCCTGCTGGCACCAGGAATGGACTGATTATATAAGCGCATTGTCAGAATCTCACATCAGGATCAAACAGGGTCCGGATGAACTTATTTGGCATCAATATGAGAATGGAATATATTCACCAAAGTTGGGCTATTTAACGCTGATCTCTCACAAGGTGTCGGATCTGATCTCATTTTGGTGGAAGGCAATATGGAAACTCACTGCGCCTTCACGGACAAAACTTTTTTTCTGGTGTATTCTTAAAGGTATAGTTCCTACAGGGGAAAACCTTATGCACAGAGCTATCTACGGGCCTACCTCGTGCGCTCTATGTAAATGCGCAACAGAATCGATTCTTCACCTGTTCTTGAAATGCACAGCCTTGATGAACCTGTGGCAAACCGTATCCGCATCTATACATTTTTTGGGCTCTTGGGAAGGCGATGATATTAACAGAGCCTGGGAATCATGGTATAACCGACACAAAGGAACTAAACTATAGAGCCTCCCCATTATTATTAGCTGGTACCTCTGGTTGGCTAGGAACCGGATTATATTTGATGATAAACTCGTGAGCTGGCCGCATCTATCTGCTCTTATTATATCGGCTTATAATGATATACCTGAGCCTCCCCAACCACGCACTCGAAGACCCCGCGACCCTCCGCATATCGATAAGCGTACTCCTTGGGCCTTTTTTGATGGCGCTGCCCAGCAGCAGGGGTGCGGGGGTGGTTTTATCTTATACATCAGCGAACAATACTTCTATAAAGTCCGGATGGGTTTGGGGATGGGCTCAAACAATTTCGCTGAACTCATCACTCTTCGTCATCTCATGCATTTTTCATTGGGACATAATTGCATGAACATTCATATTTTTGGAGATTCGAAGATCATCATAGATTGGTTCAACAATATTACTGTTTGCCACACACATACACTCAGTAACATATTGGATGAAATAAATATATGAAGGCACATTTTATTGATATCACTTGCAATCATATCTACAGGGAACACAACAGCAGTGCCGACCAACTTTCCAAGGAGGCCACGACACTCCCCCGAGGAGAGTGGATGATCCAGGAGCAGCGCGGGTCAAATGCATATCAATAATATCATCGACCTTATATAGACCCACAATACCATAGGGCGGTTAGCCCATGAGCTGCAATATCTGACAAATTTTTTGTTATTTTTGAACAGTTTTTGTATACAGTGGACATAATCTTCTCTAACAGAGCCCTGAGTGGCAATATGTACATATAAATAGAACAACTATAAATGAACATCTTGCGTGATGTTTCGGGTTATATACTGATATTATAGATCATATACAGAGCCCACAGAGGGCTGACAGACTCTATAGCATATGCATAGTGCATCTACAACATGTAATTTTTCAAGTTAATGAAAAATTGTGATTTTTCCAGTGGAAATTTTTTTACATATCGGCCTCATGTGTTCGAGTTACGAGCCAAGCTCGTTGCCCTCCAACGCGTCCCTTATATAACCCAGTCGACCCGCGCCTTCCAACACTTAGTCAAATTTTGTGTACTCGTTGGTTAAAGGCGTTTGCCCTGACTCGTCGATTAAATGCGCCTTTCATGACTCGTCGGTTATGTGCATCCCTTTTAACTCATCGGTTATGTGCACCCGCTCAATTCGTCGATTAAACTCGAGTTTAACCCGACGATTTATCCACAACTCATCAATTAAACGCGCCCGACTCGTCCAAGTGCAATGATGACTCGGGGGCATGACAGGGGACGTGTTGGCCCTAACTCTATTGAGGTAAAGTTTCATACTCTGTTTTCCTTTGGTTTAAAAAATATTTCTGCACCCATTTTGCAGAAACTTTCTGGTCATTGTTGTTTTCTCTTTTGCTTTTATCAAGGCTATTTCCTTATTCTTTTTCGTTCGATTTGCGCTTTCATTCTGTTAAATGTCTTATAGCTGCAGATTGTGTCCAATTTTGTACAATCCAGATGTGTTGTGTTGTGTTTAAGGGCAAAATACGCGATCATAATTATTTTCAGGGTTATTTCATGCGATGATACTCTAATTTCAAATTTCAATTCGCTGAATCTGTTTTGTTTCTTTGGTACAGTACGTCATAGTGTTCCTTGCGGTGATAAGAGCCAGAGCAGTTGTGTCACCACTAAATTCTGCCTACACGAGGAATTCGAGTTCTATCTGGAAGATTCCGGGTCCAAAATGCTGCTCGTGCCCACGGAAGGAAATTCATCGGCCGAAAAGGCTGCCTTAAAGCTGGGCCTCTCCGTGGCCACAACACAATTCTGCCTCGACACCGACAGAAATACAACCGTCGAGTTCCACCCGAGATCGAACTTCGAGGCATCCGAGGGCGGCGAGGAGTTTAGCGAGACCTGTCTGAACCTGGAAGACGACAAAGCACTCTTTCTCCACACGTCTGGCACCACCAGTCGGCCTAAGGGAGTTCCGTTAACGCAACTAAATTTGGCGACATCAAAGCAACACATCGTTGACGTGTACGAGCTTTCGCCCTCCGACCTGACGGTCATTGTCCTACCGCTTTTTCACGTCCACGGTCTCGTAGCTGCGTTGCTTTCCTCCCTGGTCGCCGGCGGAACCGTCGTCCTTCCATCTGCGGGTCGATTCTCGGCCACATCATTCTGGAACGACATGAAAACCTACGGCGCCACATGGTACACAGCGGTGCCCACCGTCCACCAAATATTGCTGGAGAGAAACAACACAAAGCCTGAGAGCGAGTATCCAAAGCTACGATTCATTAGAAGTTGCAGCGCTTCTTTGGCTCCAGCCATACTGGAACGTGTGGAGCAAGCCTTCGATGCTCCTGTTCTTGAAGCTTACGCGATAACAGAGGCTTTTCATTTAATGACGTCAAATCCGTTGCCACATCGCGGTGTTCACAAAACGGGGTCCGTGGGCAAGGCGGTAGGACATAAATTAGCCATTCTCGATCACAACGGCGTTGTTCAGAAACCAGGATCTAGTGGCGACTGGCGAGGTCTGCGTACGGGGTTTGAACGTCACCAAAGGCTACCAAAACAACCGAGAAGCCAATAAAACCGCCTTTAAATTTGGGTAGTTTCACACGGGAGATCTCGGTTACCTGGACAACGACGGATACCTGTTCCTCATTGGCGGATTAAGGAGCTCATCAATCGAGGAGGTAAACGCAAATAATGAAATCGCTAGGATAGGTAGAAATTGCAACATAATGGCAGAAATTGTTTTGATTAATTTGTGAAGGTTATAACATTTTGAATCGATTTTACAGGAGAGAAAATATCACCGATGGAAATAGACGCCGTGTTGCTGTCGCACCCAGCAGTGGCTGAGGCGGATGCTTTTGCAGTTCCTGATGACAAATACGGAGAAGAGGTGTTTTACACGCATTCGATTTTTTTTTGAGATTTAACTAATTAATGAAAAACTTATTAGAAATTTAAATAACTAAATAGATTCCTCTGAATCTGGTTGTGACGTGACAGATCAACGCCGGTGGTTCCAAAAGAGGGAGTTACTGTAAGTGAAAGCGAACTAAGGGATTTATGCAAGAAAAAATTGGTGAGTTTCAAAATACCGAAAAGGGTATTCATCACGGACTCTATACCCAAAACTGCTACAGGAAATGTCCAAAGGCGACTGATGGCAGAACATTTCATTGCAACACTATCGGCTGCCTAGGTCCCCAAAGTTGGGGCGTGACAAAATGAATGTGTGTTATTAGCTGTTTCCCCTCCCAAAGTTGGGGCGTGACAAAATGAATGTGTGTTATTAGCTGTTTCCCCTCCAGTGGCGAAGTCAGCCATTATCCTTTGCCACTTTCTTTTTCCTTCCCGCTTTTTTCTACAGAATGAAGTAGAGCGTGGAAGGACGACCCGTTTCTCTGGCAAAGCAGAAGCAGTATGCTGCACCAGGTGTTATTCATTTATTCCGTGGACAGAAGGAAATTTTTGTTAATAACACGTTTTACGGAGATGTTTGTGGATGTCGTTGGATTTGCCGTGTTTAGTCGAGTAATATCTTTTCCTAAACAAATTGGCCAAGGATTTTGTCGGAATCATAAATTTTATAATTGGTAATTCTAATACTTTTTAAAATTTAAATTTATTTATATATTTAAAAATAAATTTTAAACCATTAAAATTGTATAAGGTTTAAAATTTACAATTTTATAATTTTATGTCGTTGATGTAATAGTAGTCTATAACGCGACTTTTTGAAAGCTTTTCCGGCGGATTTTTCCGGTGAAAATCCGGCAGCAATTTATTGGAATCCCAAGTTTGATAGCTAGTTTCTGCATAATCAAAGCGTCCCAGGGGTTTTTCAGGGTGCTGAATCCAAATATGCAGTTAAAAAACCATTTTAACTGCAACAAATCATGATTTAATCTCAATTTCTTCCGCCGGATTCCGTCACCGGAATCTCCAAAAAGTCGCATTATAGAGAACTCCTTTTTTAATTAGGTTTGTCTTTTTAATCAGTCCACAATTCACAATTACCGCAAATGGAGTTGTCTTTAAAGAGATTTTTTGGAAGTTTTTTTGGTGGGTTTTTTCGGTCAAAATCCGGCAATAATTTATTGAAATCGCAAGTTTGATAGCTAATTTCTGCACAATCAAAGCGTCCCAGGGGTTTTTCAGGGTGCTGAATCCAAATATGCAGTTAAAAAGCCATTTTAAATAATACAAATCAAAATTTAACCTCAATTTTTTCCACCGGATTCCGTTACCGGAATCTCCAAAAAATCGCACTAAAGACACCACGCAAATTGCTTATTGACTATAAATTACTAAGACAGTAAATTGTTTATTAGCTATAAATTTTCAAAAAAAAGCCTTACTGTAGAAATGTTTAAATTTTTTTTTTTATAACCAAATTAAGTCAGTACCATCCAAAATATTTGAACACCCAAAAGTTTCAAAACAATACTCTAGATGGATTTTCAAACACTTTAGAATCATATCCGCACTTTAGATTTTCAAACACTTTAGATGAAACGTGGCTGGTTTAAACCACGCACTTTATTGGAGTAGACATATACAACCCGCTTTACAACGAAGATGCGAAGTGGGGATTCTCTAAGCACCAACCAACATGATGGTAATTTCGCCGTTTGCTGTTCCTCCGTTCAAAGTACAGGACGGCAGAATATTTTAAACGGGGATTATGTTTTATTTCTTTACAATTGAATTTTGGGATTTTTTTAATTGTGCATTTAGTGATATGATTTGTAAATTTTAAGTTTTTTTTTTTTTCAATGTAAAATATATTTTAAATAATTAAAGTTATATTTAGTTTATGAGAGATTTTTCGGTTTGTCACAGTTTCGAACCAATCAGTGTGGTTCATCATCGTGACGATGAACCATACTAGTTGGTTCGACGCTTACGATGAACCACACTAGTAAGTTCGACGCGTACGATGAACCACACTAGTTGGTTCCAAACACGTCGATAAATGAAATTTCTTGTGATTTACGCAGAAAAATCTCTCATCATCTAATATGGATCATAGAAGCCTCAATTCAATAAAGTTATATTTTTATGAAAAAATTATTATTAAATTTGATTAAAAAATAAAAACTATTTAGTGTTTTTTTAATTGTTATAATTGAGGTAGTGTTAAAATACCAAAATTATTATAATAATTATTAATATAGTAAGATAAATTACATATATAATTGAGGTAGTATCAAAATACCAAAATTATTACAATAATTATTAATATAGTAAGATAAATTACATCACTGATAGTAAATGTTAAATTAATATCAAAACACTTATTTCATAATGACAATTTTTATTTTATTTTATTTTATAAAAACTAATAAAACCATATAAGTTAAATGGTTAGCAAATACCTATAAATAACAATTTATAATAAATATCAAAACACTTGATAATATATCTCAAATAGTTAAAATTTAAAAAAAATCATAAAACTAATTAAATTATAATTTTATTTTAAAATATTATTAATATTAATTATAAAATAATCAATATATAAATTAAACATATATACATTTGAAAGAACATTGAATTAATGGAGATAATTAACTATGGAGATTTATTCCTATTCTACTCTTAATTTGTAAATAAGGTTTGTTATGGCAGCATGGGTCAATACTATGGTTTACAAATACCACATGCCAAAAAAACCATAACTCATATAAAGTAAAAAAACTAATTATTTTGAACCTTTAATTTGTAATTATTATTAAAAATATTCTAAAATACTTTATAAAATTAAATCCCTATTATTTACATAACAATTATTAATAATTAAATTAAAATTCTAAAAATAAATATATTTATACATATATTTACAAATTTACTAACCAATACTAGCTTCTTCTTCTTCTTCTTCTTCTAAAAATTATATTCAAAAATAAATATATTTATACATAACTTTACAAATTTACTAACCAATACTAGCTTCTTCTTCTTCTTCTTCTTCTTCCTCTTCCTCTTCCTCTTCCTCTTCCTCCTCCTCCTCCTTCTTCTTCGAAAAATCATCTAAATAAACCCAATTCACCTTCTCCTCCTCCTCCTCCTCCTCCTTCTAAAAAAGCCCAGAATAATATACATAAACCCAATTGCACACATAAAACTCCTCCTCCTCCTCCTCCTCTTCTTCTTCTTCGAAAAATCATCTAAAAAAAGCCCAGAATAATATACATAAATAACAACCTCCTCCTCCTCCTCCTCCTCCTCCTCTCTAAATTCCCAGAATAATATACATAAATAAAACCTCCTCCTCCTCCTCCTCCTCCTCCTCTAAATTCGTTCCATCTAAACTCCTCGCGAAGTTTGTTAGGGCCAAATAAATTCACATGGAGTGGGACACTATTTGTATACTTCTTTAAATTCGTTCCAATTTCATGGATACAATCAATGTCATTATTGAAAACATTTATAAGAGTTAAAAGTCTTGTCTGTTTTGCTTATGGAATTTCATAAATATAATTAATTAATGCTAAATTTCTAGAATTCCATAAATATAATTAATTAATACTAAACTTCTAGAATTTCATAAATATACTTATGGAATTCATAAATATACTTATGGAATTCCTCCTCCTCCAAATTCGTTCCATCTAAACTCTTCGCAAAGTTTGTTAGGGCCAACTAAATTCACATGGAGTGGGACACTATTTGCTCCTCCTCCTCCTCCTCCAAATTCGTTCCATCTAAACTCCTCGCAAAGTTTGTTAGGGCCAACTAAATTCACATGGAGTGGGACACTATTTGTATACTTCTTTAAATTCGTTCCATCTAAACTTCTAAAATTTCATGGATACAATCAATGTCATTATTGAAAACATTTATAAGAGTTAAAAGTCTTGTCCGTTTTGCTTATGGAATTTCATAAATATAATTAATTAATGCTAAATTTCTAGAATTTCGTTCCATCTAAATTTCTAGAATTTCGTTCCTCCTCCTCCTCCTCTAAATTCGTTCCATCTAAACTCCTCGCGAAGTTTGTTAGGGCCAGCTAAATTCACATGGAGTGGGACACTATTTGTATACTTCTTTAAATTCGTTCCATCTAAACTTCTAGAATTTCATGGATACAATCAATGTCATTATTGAAAACATTTATAAGAGTTAAAAGTCTTGTCCGTTTTGCTTATGGAATTTCATAAATATAATTAATTAATGCTAAATTTCTAGAATTCCATAAATATAATTAATTAATACTAAACTTCTAGAATTTCATAAATATACTTATGGAATTTCATAAATATAATTTCATAAATATAATTAATTAATGCTAAATTTATAGAATTCCATAAATATAATTAATTAATACTAAATTTCCAGAATTTCATAAATATAATTAATTAATGCCATTATTGGCCACACTTAGAGGAGGGAAAATTTAGTTTGTTTAATTTTTTTAAGCATCTAGTTCAATCACAATATTGAATTGATATTGTGTTTGAGTACACATTATGTATGTTTTCTTATTCTTGCTCTCTGGATAGTTTGATATTCTTGGGTAGTTATGTATATATGTTATTTTGATGAAAAAGAATGTCAACCATATATATAATTTGTATTTAGGTGTGTATTTTTTATATTATATATTATTTATAATCTAAATTTGTTCTTGAAATTTAGTCTTACAATAGTATTAGTATTTGATTAACCATGTAACCTTAGTTTTACCCTCTAGTATATATTAACTCAAATTATGTATAGTTGTGAGAGTGAATTTTTAGTATGGAGATCAAAGCCAAGGTTTAATTAGTGCATGATGTAGAATACATATATGGACCATGTGTTAGGATTCATGCTATGTAAATATTATGCTAAAGTGGAGTGTAATGGTCTAAGATGGTTGTGTAGTGTATAAGAGGGGCTATGATTCCATTAGAGGGGAAAAGAAAGTAGTTCCATGGGAAAGTAAATCCTTCATTGCCAAGTGTTAGCCTTAGTCTTCATCTCTTTTTCACTGTGTGCCTTAAATGAAGCCATCAACGTTATTTGACTTATAAAAACCAATCATTGAATCCATGTAAGAGGGTGGTGGAAAAGTCCTCATATAGGTTGAATGCATGTAAGAGGTTGGTTGGAATGCATGTAAGAGTCCCACATCCCAAAAATTAGAAGAAGTGTCAGCTTTATTTTCACTCATCCTTATTACAACACTCTAACATTCATAATTTGCACGTCATTCATGTTGTGTTCTTTGGCCATCCATTAGAAATCTAGATCAACACCATTTAGAAAACTATAAACTTGAGATGAAAGAGTGACAGTGGTAGGTGTGCATAGAGGTTAGGAACTGGGGGAACCTTCATCCATTGTATGTTTTCTAAGAATTGTTTTGACATGCAATTCTATAAAAGCATACAAATATATAACTTTTAACACACATTGAAGAGCCTTGTAAGGGAAGGGTACTCTAAGGTACTATCGAGCAAGGAAAGTACACTTGGTGTCTTGAGGGAATGGTACTCTAAGGTACTATCGAGCATGGAGAGTACACTTGGTGTCTTGTCTAGGATTATGGAGCAGAGTCTATTGGTTGTTTATTACTAAATGAGATTGTAGAAATTTGATAGAGTTGCAACTGCTCAAGAAATTTAATCTAAAATCAAGAGACACAATTATACTCTATTGATCTGTGGAATAAAATTCACAATTTTGAAAAATATGCATAGATATGAAATGTGCATTAATCAATGAATTGAGAATCTATTACAATTGCTAGCTCTAGTTTTGAGCTCAATCTACAAAAGAATAATTGTTCTCCTGCTTAATGAACAAGCTCTGGCCAACAATTAACCTAATATTTTCTCACTAATCCCGAGGAAATTAACCCTTATTCTTTGGGAATTTTCTCCAAAATGTTTGCGCAATTCCCAAGGATTGATAATTGATTGCATGCAACACCTGTAGACTCAACACTAGTTTACAACTGATGTTACATTGCCTTGGAATCTCCACCATAGCTGAGCAATTCAAATTCCTTGCATGCATGAGGCATTTTTGGTTGATTGATCAGTTAAGTGGATGATCTCGAAGTTAGACTGTTGTCCCACAATTGACCTCCAACTAGTTCTATTAATTGTTAGAACTAGTTTAACTAAGTCCAATTGGAAAAAAATAAACTGGATTGCTATAAATTAGCAATCACACATGCATAATTAAACTCCAAGCCCTCTAACTCGAATTTACTAAGCTAACTGAGTGAAAATATCCATGTCACACTAGTTAATTGCCTCCAAGTTGTCTTGATGATGTGGAAATTATATTTTACTCAATTTGACTAAGGCTAAAGTCAAACTGAGCCTTTCTTGCTATATTTTTTCAACACTCCCTCTTAGAAAGAAAAGGATTTGCACCACCAATATCTAGAAAACTCCCTCTTAGAAAGAAAGGGATTTTGCACCACCCATATCTAACACACTCCCTCTTAGAAAGAAAGGGATTTTGCACCACCCCTATCTAGCACTTGTGGAATGTACTGTAGCACTACCTCTCACTATTGTTCTTGCTACTGCAACAACTACAACTGAGAAGCATCCAAAAAAATATTGAATCAACTATATTTGCAACTATCTACTGGGAAAATTGTGCCATTGTTGACTCTACTACTGAGCCTCCTGCTTTGTTATCAACACTGATATGCACTCCTCAATATTTGACTAACACTGATCCTCTTGCTACTAAACACTGTGGGCCCCTGTAACAAGGTAATGATCCATGAGGAGAATACTTCAATGGACCTTGCCTAAATTTCAACAACTCTGGGACTAAGGATCTACATCACCCCATCTCACTCTTGGAGGCATAGATGCATGCATGGAAAAATATACCTATAGCTTGTAGAGGTTTCTCACTCTAACCCCAATCTGCTTCACTTTCCTAGTAGCTACGATCCTAATTCGGATTTAAACAAGAACACAAAAAATTACAGATATAACCATAAATATAGAGATGCAACAGAAATAACACTTCATTTCATTAATATCGAATACTGAAATATGCTTACAAACATATGGAAATAAGACTAGCTCAGGTGATGGTAGCTTATCTCTGAGAAGAGGTGTGGTGGCTACATGCCTCTGAATTGAGTTACAATGAGGCTCAAGGGCATTTTTATTATTGGACAATAAGAGAAAACTCTAAACAACCAAAACCCTAACCCGAGGAGATGTAACACCAAGAGTTTATGGGCCTCGTTGGGGTTAGTTGGGTAGCCAACTTCCCGGGGTCGTAACTTGATCATATTATCTCCATTTGACGCATATGATACCTCGTTGGAAAGATCTATCTAAGGACTACAGTTGCTGACATGCCATAGATATTTTTCCAAACAAACATCGTTTAGGGCCTCAAAATGGCTCCGAAAGTTCAGGACTCGAAAAAATGCCAAAAATAGTAAACTTTGCTACAATTAAGGAAACTAAAAAAAACTGAAAGAACAATGGTGAGGGTCCAAGTGGAATAGGTGGATGATCACCAATATCCTCTTGGATCAGTCCTCCCCCCTTATGAAGCAATGGTCTCCATTGTGTTGAGTTCCTTCATGAGACGAGGAAACTTCCGCTGAACTTGGTCCCTGGTGAGCCATTTGCGTTGGTGCAGGAGTTGGCCGACTTTGACAACTCGACATAGTTGGATCTTCTATTGGCGACTGTTCTTGATCTGCGTGTCCATGATCCGATCAGTTGCAGCTTGTTCCATGCAGTTTGGATTTAACTCTATTGGTGTGAGTTATTCTATAATGTCGAATGTGTCTAGTAATGGTGGAAAGTATGGCCGAAGGCAATCCACATTTAACACTGTGTGCAAGCCAAGGAATGGGGGAATGTTAAGCTCAAAAGAATTATCTCCCACAACCTTGGTGATGGTGTATGCCCCATATTGAAGCGGGCGTATCTTGCGGTGTGGCCCAGTGAGATGATCCTTTTGCAAATGTAGCTAATCTTTGTCGCCCGACTAGAACTTGTGTGGCACCCGATGCTGATCATGTCATTGCTTGTACTTAGCATTAGATTTGTCCAATATGTCATGGACCTGTTGGCGAATGTGTTGAATATGCTCAATGAATCTATTTGCCTTGTCAGCTTCGAACTAGACATGAACCGAATCTGATTGAGTCGTTGCAAATGGTATGGCCACATCAATGGGGCATAGTGGCTAGAATCCCAAGCCCACCTAAAAAGGGTTGTGGCCAGTTGAGCTGTGGAGAGCCCAGTTATAGTTGTGCTACACATAAGGGAAGCTCTCATCCCATGTGTGTGGATGCTTTGAGTCGTACATGTGGAGAATGTGTACGATCATCATGTTGACGACCTCTATCTGTCCCTCAGTCTGGGGATGGAAAGCTGTGGACTTAGGGAGCTTGGTGTCCAACATAGACCAGAGATTGGACCAAAATGTATTGAGGAACTTGCTGTCTTGATCTAAGATGATAGACTGTGGGATCCCAAAGTGTACCCACACTCATTCAAAGAAGAGTAGCAGTGGCTTCTGCTGTGATATTCTTCTTGCAGGTCACCATAATGGCTATCTTCGAGAATCTGTTGACGACCACGAAAAAAAAATCGTTGCCATTCTTAGTAGAAGGAAGTACCGACATGTAATCAATGGAGATGGATTCCCAAGGTTGACTAGGGGTAGGCAAAAGAGTATAGAGACCTTACTTCTTGATGGTTGGTTTGCCAATGGCACAGGAAGTGCAGGATCTAATGTACTTCCCGATATCCTGTCGAAGATTCGGCCAATAGAAATACTTCTACAGTACTACCACCATTTTCTCAACCCCCAAATGCCCAGCGACTCGACTGTAGTGCGCTTCCCAAATCATCTTGGCACACTTGCTTGGAGGAACACAAAGGTGTCCCAGGTGGCATAACAGAGCATCCTGGAGGTGAAAATATGGAACTCGCTGATCCTCCAAGAGCGTATGGTATGCGTGGCCGAATTATGGGTTACTTTTGTAGAGAAGTGGCCAATCAGAAGTCTCGTGCCCACAAGAGTTGAGCATGGTGATTAACGTCATGACCGGTGGTTGGCTGAGGCAGTCTGCAACATTATTGGTGCTACCCTTCTTATACTTGATATTCAAATAGAATTGTTGCAGGTATATGGACCACTCATGATGGTGATCATTCTACAACTTCCCTTGCGTCTGTATGAACTGTAGGGGTCAATGGTCTGTGTGGATGACTGTTTCCTTCCCCAAAATGTAATGCTTCAATTGCCGGTAGACCTGCACAATGAAATACATCTCTTTGTCATAAGTGGGATACTTCCGGACTGTGTCTGAAAGTGTCTCACTTTGATATGCCACTGGATGCCCCTGTTGAGTAAGGAATACCCCAATAACATAGTCAGAGGCATCTATCTCGATCTCAAATGGTTGTTGCAACTCTGGTAGTATGAGCACTGGTGTAGAGTAGAGGCAATGTTTCAACTCTGCGAATGCCTTCTGTTGAGATTCAGACCAAAATAATTTTGCTTTCGCTCCTCCCTTGGTGACTTGACTCAAGGGCCAATTGATATGAGAGAACCCCAACACGAACCTACAACAGAAATTGACAAGACCCAGAAAGCTGTGAAGCTCTGTCAGAGTGGTTCGGGCTGGCCAATCCTGAATACTTAGATCTTGGCTGGATCCACATGCAACCCCTGTTCATCAATAATATATCCCAGATACTGAACCTGGGTCATGCCAAAAGTGAATTCTCCAAATTAGCACATAGCTTGTGTTGTGTAGTGTTTGGAGAACCTATCGGGTGTGGTGGAGGTGCTCTTCCCAACTTTGGATGAAAATTGGGATGCCATCCAAGTATACCACTACAAATGAGTTGGTGAATGGCTGTAAGATGTCATCCATCAACCTCATGAAGGTTGTAAGAGCATTCGTCAACCTGAAAGACATAACCAACCATTCGAAAAGGCCCCCCTTGGCTTTGAAGGCAGTCTTACACACATCAGAAGGTTCGATTGGTACCTGGTGATATCCAGACTTCAAATCGATCTTGCTGAAATATTTTCCCCCCTTGAGTTGGTCCAGAAGGTCATCAATCCGTGGGATCGGGTACCTATTCTAGACAATGATCTTGTTCAGCGCTCGATAGTCAATACAAAATCTCCAAGTCCCATCCTTCTTCTGTACCAACACGATCAGGCTCCCACAGGGCGATGAAATCGGCTGGATGTGACCTTTCTGCAGCAGCTCCTGAATCTGCCTCTTGATTTCATTGTTCTCTAGATCAGAGCACTGATAGATTGGTCCATTGGGAAACAACGCACCTAGGGTCAGATCGATGGAGTGCTTGACATGACAGTGCAGAGGCACCCCTACGAGGGAGGTGAAGATGTCCTCGTACTCCCCCATGACCTTGTCCATCTGTTGTTGTCATGCGGAGGGGCCCTGTCTGGAGGTCGTGGCCACTATCTTCTTCTTTCCCTGAGGGCATATTATTAGGAAAACAAATTTCCTGGTTTTGGAAATGAGCTTACTGCATTGTTTTGCACTAACTAGAAAGATGGCGATAAGTGGTGCTACCTCTGGTATCCTGTAATAGTTATTTCCTAAGGTAATAATAACATTGCGAGGCCTTGAATCATACACATCATGTCACTTACACAAGTATGGTTGGCCTAATAATACATCACAAACATCAAGGGGAGCAACGTCACATAATACCTCATTCGTGAAGGGCTTGATGCTGTATGGAAGGTGACACTGTTGGCTCACGCGAAGATCCTGTCCTTGGTGAAGCCACTCGATGGTGTATGGTTGTGGGTGTGGTGTGGTTGGTAAGCCCAACCACTTCATGACATCTGTTGTAATGAGGTTATTTTGGCTCTTGCTGTCGACAATGAACTGTAACAGGGAACCCTTTACCCACATCTGGGAGTGGAAGAGACACTCCTCCTCCTTTGGATCTTTGGGTTCCTCCTTCTGGATCTTCGTGGTGGTAACGGTGGCGTTGGGCTCCACATCGATAATCTGCTTCCCTTTATCATTCCCCTTGTCGGGTTTTGACTCAGAGTCGAAACATGCATCTGATTCCGAAGCCTTCATCTAAGCCACTAATGACTTCTTGGCCTGACACTCACTTGTGTTGTGAGTGGAGCTCTTATGGAACTCACACCACTTTCCCTTGTCCTTCTTCGGCTTCGCAGTGTTGTCCTTTGCTTTTGGCTTTGGCGGGTTTTCCTAGGTCATCTTGCCTTGGCTTTGGACTTTGTTCTACAATTTGGGGGCACCTTTCCCTTGCTTTAGATTTGCAGATCCAAAGTATCGCTTCTTCTGTTTAAGCTTCTACTCGATCTTGATGGCATATCGATATGCCATGCTGAGTGAGGAGATGTCCAGGAACTCCATCTCATCTTGAATGTATCTGTATAGACAGCCACGGTACTTGAGTACCAAATGTTTCTCAGAATCCTTGATATCCAACTTCGTGGGAAGGGTATGAAAAATATTGGTAAACTCTGGCACATCTTGGTCCCTTCCTTGGCATAGTGTGGCCCACTTTATGTATTTTTCCTCATAGCTCTTGACATGGTAGTATTTCTCCTTGATGGCATCCCAGAACGAATTCCAAGTGGGAGTGGCTGAAAATAATGAGGTCGTACTTTCATCCTTCTGCTCACAGTAGGTTTCCCACTAGTCCTTGACGTGGGGGGCGACTTTGAGAAGAGAAAAAGTAATCTTTTCCCGACTGGAAAAATCATGAACATAAAAATATCCTTCTAGCAGATCATTTATCTATGACATCTGCATCTATTTGGCCCTCAAATATGGGAATGTAAAAGTTTACTTGTACCTTAAAAGACGTGGAGCCTCCAGAGTGGCTTCTGGATGTGGATGTGCTGCCGGTGGGCAACTGTTGAAGGATCTGGGCAAAGTTATCCATCATCACATTCCTTTGTTTCTCGAGGGCCTCCTCAAGTAATATTTTGATAAGATCTCTTGCTCCCTCATATTTCTTTTCTTCCCCCATGGGTAGCCTTCAGGGTTTGCAAGGCTGATCTTGCAAAGGTTCAACCAGATCGAGCCCTAACTCCTTATATCTTGACCTCGTTGGGGACATGCAAAGAAAAACAGAGAAAAAACAAACCTCTCTGATACCACTAATTCAGATTTAAATAGGAATGCAACAAATTAAAGATATAACCATAAATACAGAGATGTAACAGAAATAACACTTCATTTATGAAATATGCTTACAAACAGAATGGAAATAAGTCTAGCTCGGGTGATGGTAGCTTATCTCTAAGAAGAGATGTGGTGACTACATGCCTATGAACTGAGTTACAATGAGGCTCAAGGGCCTTTTTATTATTGAACAATAAGAGAAAACCCTAAACAACCAAAACCCTAACCTGAGGAGATGTAACACTAAGAGTTTATGGGCCCCGTTGGGGTTAGTTGGGTAGCCAACTTCCCAAGGACGTAAATTGGTCATATTATCTTCGTTTGACATGTATGATACCTCGTTGGAAAGATATCTTCGAGGACTATAACTAGGAATGTGATTTGAAAAATCATTGGATTTCTATGCCATAAAAATGTTGTTTAGGGCCTCAAAATGGCTTCATAAGTTCAGGACCCGAAAAACTGCCAAAAATAGTAAATCGTGCTACAATTAAGGAAACTGAAAAAAACTAAAAGAACAATGGTGAAGGTCCAAGTGGAATAGGCGAGAAACCACCAATATCCACCTGGATCAGATCCTTCTTATTGCAGTTTTTCTAGTTGGACTTAGCCTCACCTTGGGACTTCTTGCCCTTGGCCTTCATTCCTTTTCCAACTAGAGCAAAGTCCTCTTCCTCTTCTTTGGATGTTACTCCATCCCTGGTATTTCTTTTGAATTCTTCTTGAATCAAATCGGACCACAACCTTTCCCAATTTCGTAATTTTTGCCTTCCATTCATAGAGTCCTAGTAACTATGCCAGGATTATGGAAGGCCTAGAAGAGCTAGGCTCACCAGGTCATCTTCTACAACATTCACCCCAACCCCTCCAAGCTCATCTCGAAATTGTGTAAATCTGGAGAGATATTGTGAAATAATACCATTCTTCTGCATTATAATGTTTCGAAGTTTGTCTTTTAGGGCCAATTTTGTATGGCCACTGCTATTTTTGAATAGCTCAGTCAATTCCTTCCACATAACAAATGATGTCTCTTTTCCATGGATATTTGAGACCACATTGTCTCTCACACCTTCTAGGATGATCCTCCTGACTCTAGCAACATCCTTCTTCCACTGGGCTAATTGTTATGCATCAGAATACTAGGATTTTACAATGTCAGTTTTGACATAATCTAATGCACCATTATCATCAAACATTTCTTCCATTCGGTCCTTTTAGGGTATGAAATTCGAGCCAACCTCTAGGGCATACTCCAATCTCGGTCCATTGAAGGCTATTCTCGTAACTTTAAGGAAATCCTGCTACACAGAAGCTGCAAATTCAAAATTCTTGAGGGATAAATTCCAAACACTGGTTCTAATGTGATTTCAGGGCTCTGATACCATGTAGAAATTTGATAGAGTTGCAACTACTCAAGAAATTTAATCTAAAATCAAGAGACACAACTCTACTCTACTTATCCGCGGAATAAAGTTCACAATTTACAACAACATGCATAGACATTCTATATGCAAAACCACAAATACACAATGATTTCTAGGGGAAACTAGCTGGGAAAAACACCTCAAGCATGTTTGCATTAATTAATGAATTGAGAAACTATTACAATTGCTAGCTCCAACTTGAGCTCAATCTACAATAGAACAAATGTTCTCCTGCTCAATGAACAAGCTCTTGCCAAAAATTAGCCAAGTATTTTCTCACCAAGTTCCCCATTTCCTTGTGAAAATCTTGAGGAAATTAGCCCCTATTCTTTGGGAATTTCCTCCAAAATGATTGTACAATTCCCAAGGATTGATCACTAATTGCTTGCAACACCTGTACACTCAACACTAGTTTACAACTGATATTAGATTGCCTTGGAATCTCCATCATAGTTGAGAAATTCAAATTCCTTGCATGCATGAGCTATTTTTTGTTGATTGATCAGTTAAGTGGATGATCTCTAAGTTAGATTGTTGTCCTACTACACAACTGATCTCCAACTAGTTCTATTAATTGTTAGAACTAGTTTAACTAAGTACAACTGGAAATAACTAAACTGGATTGAAATAAATTAGCAATCACACATGCATAACTGAACTCCAAGCCCTCTAACTCGAATTTACTAAGCTAACTGAGTGACAGGATCCATGACACACTAGGTCACTGCCTCCAATTTGTCTTGTTTATGTGGTAATTTGATTTTATTCAATTTGACTAGGGCTAAAGTCAAATTGAGCCTTTCTTGCTACATTTTTTCAACAGAGATGCCTATAATTCTCCATGGTGAGTAGATTGGTTGAGAATAAGAGTAAATGGATTGTGTTAAGAGAGAGAAGCTCATAGTTGCTTCCTTTGCCTTAGTGGCCTCATAGTATAGCTTGGGGTTGGTATTTGCAGTATATATCTATGGTTGGGTGGAAAATCACTCTAACAGAGCGAGTTTCTTGGACCACCTTCAATTAAATACAAATTCTTTATCAATCTATGAATATGCAAAATTTATGTCTATTTTCTAATTGTTAAAATCATGTATCTTGCATGCTATCTATAAATGTGTTTGTGATTTCTATTACATTTTAATTTCATGCTATCTATAAATGTGTTTATGATTTCTATTACATTTTAATTTCATGCTATCTATAAATGTGTTTGTGATTTCTATTACATTTTAATTGCATGCTATCTATAAATGTGTTTGTGATTTCTATTGCATTTTAATTGTCACACTTGTACATGCATTTCAATGAGTTTATTTTCACGTAAAAGATTTAAATTGTTGCTATATTGGGAATTTAGTGTTTACGAATCAAAATTTGGAAGCATAAAATTATAGCTACCCATCATCACTTGGAATTATTAGATGGAGACATTATAGAGCGGTAAGAAAGTTTTAATTTTAGCACTGAAGTTGTTACAGGCCAAATCTGGTATAATTTTGGGAAATCAACGATTGAATTTCATGGTATAGAGGAAATTGAAAATTTCTTATATCATAATAACAAATTACCATAATTAAAATCAAATGGGTTAGCTACGAATCATTCCTATTACACATTATCCAATAAATAATCAACAGCAAAATTAGAAAAAAATGATGATTATAACACCATGTTGCATGGGGCACAAATGTCAATGCTCTGATGAAAAGTATAGCTTGCATATGGAGTATTTTCCTAAATTCCCAATTTGATTACGATGGAATTTAGATTATGGTAGAATTTCAACTGTGGTTGGAGTTCACTTGTGGGCCTATTAACAAAATTGAAGTTAAGAAGGTTTCTAATAAAGGTGTGCCTCTTTGAAAAATCAATGTTTGGAATGACTTTGGTGACCACAAAGAATTATGAAAAATTAATAATTATGAAAAATTAATAGTGCTTCAATGGTCACAAAAGTGAAGAAAATTAAAGTTGAAAAGAGTTTTTGCAGTTGTGTAACTCTTTAAAAAAATTGATGTTTGTGAAATCTCTTAAAAAGATTGATGTTTGTGAAATCTCTGATTGCCATAGGCAATTTGAAATATCAACATTTGGAAAATTTTTTATAATTGCAAAAAAAATCTAAAAGATAAATATTTGAAAAGACTCCAATAGCAATGGACAATTTCAAACTATCCAAATTTGTGAATGTTCCATTGACCATATAGAAGTATAAAAACAACAATGTTTGGTAAGTCTATAATTGGTGTAGATAAGTTTGAAATATTAATGTTTGTAAGTTATCCAATGGTTTTGAGCAAGACAAAGTGTGAAGTGTTGAATTGCTTTGAAACAACCAGGGAATATTTTATTTACCAAACAAAAGAAAAAGTAAGTATTGAACCATTTTTATTTTTATTTTTTTTTCCATACTGAGAGCATATGAATTTCAAAATAGCGGAAATTTCTATGAACGCTTGTAGTGATGTTACTTGTGAAACTTGAGGGTTAGTGATAGATTCAACTATAAAATTTGGAAAAATGGCAATTAACATTTTTAAGATAATAAGATGGTGTTTATTGACATAAGATTTGTTTATGATGAAGTTTAGTCAAGTAAGGAATATGATTAGGCAAGAAGAAACTCAAAGAAGTGTTTGGATAAATTATCAAAGATTTTTGGTAGAATTAAAGAAATGGGTGAAAATTTATTATTTTAAGAAGGTTTTTTTAGTAGTTATGAAAATTTTAATTGAACGAAAACTGACCCAAGACATAAAATCTGAAAGAATTTTCCTAATCTAGGTTTGAATTTCTCAATAAATTGGAGAACTTTGTTTTGGTAAAAAAAAATCAGGATTGCATTGATTAAAAGATAGCAATGTTTGCCAAAATTTTCCAAGTCTAGAAAAGTGCAAAAAAGTGAAAAGTTGACAATTCTAGATTTTTGCTAAAAATGAATAGAGTATCATGTCATTGAATTAGAAGTCGTTGAGTGCTCTCAATCATAATTGCTATTAGTGCCTGATACAAAAGTTATTTTAGTTCTCACTCTTTTTTTTTTTTTTTTTATATAAGTGTAGAAACTGTGTTAAATAATAACTTTGAAGAGCTATAACATTTACCTCCACACTGAGAATTGAGTATGGGTATAGTTAATGGTGTAACACCCCTTTTTAAACTCTAAACTTTGCAATTGTAATTAAGGCTTATAATGTTGGGAATGACCAACATATGGATATATTGACAAACTTTATTTAATGTAATATGCATTTATTTAATATATTAATATATTTCCAAAAGTTGAAGAAGAGATTTGTAATATCCTTTTTTCTACCACTTAAGTTTTGAAATGCAATTAAAAGATGATAATGTTGGAGGGTCAACATGAATATCTACCAAAACTGTTTAATGTAAATATCTTATTAAATTAAATTATAAATTGGTAAAGTTAAAGACTAGGACAAACATATATAGATCCTGATGTCTTCAAGAATAGCTTGCTCAGGAATCCTATAAGGGATATTAGGAATTTTTCTATCTCCCATGAATTTAATGTTTTGACTCCTAATGATTCTTGTTGAACTGCTAATTGCTAAAAACAATAATGAGAAAATGGAGGAGGTATGAGAGTTTCCCAAACATAGGCTACATACCTCATGACAAATTTATATTGACCTTGAAACCCAAGAAGGGACCCCCCATGCATAAAGTAGCAATCGCGGGGAAAGAAAAGGAGGAGTCATTAGGAATTGTTGAGTTGTGGAGTATTGCGCTGATTGGAGACAGAGACCCAAACTGTGTATAGGAATCCAATAATTCTTGTGAACTAGAGACATGTAACCCTATGACCCTACAATCCTATGTAAAAAATTTGACCATAGAGTCCAAACTTGATTTTTGATAGCTAAGGGAGCTAGTGTGAGAGCCCTCCCCCCAAGTCAAGTAACCAAGAAGAACTCGACCCTTTGATAGTGTTTTTACAGGTGAAGCATTAGAAAAGGGAGGATTACCAAATGAATGGTAGGAAGTAGTGAAGGGGTCTCCCATTGTGATATGCATGCCCTTGATAGCCATATTTTGTCGCGCTTTAAGCCTAGACTTAGTGCTTAAGAAGTGACATCCTTGTTTCCCAACCAATGAAGGGTCTTTAGCATGTCTTTAAGACCCTTCATTGGTTGGGAAACAAGGATGTCACTTCTTAAGCACTAAGTCTAGGCTTAATATGCAACAAAACATGGTTATCAAGGGCATGCATAGCACAAAGGGAGACCCCTTCACTACTTCCTACCATTCATTTGGCAATCCTCCCTTTTCTAATGCTTCATTTGCAAAAACACTATCAAAGGGTCGAGTTCTTCCTAGTTTACTTGATTCGGGTGAAGGGATCTCACACTAGTTTCCTTATCTATCAAAAATCAAGGTTGAAGTCTATGGTCCAATTTTTTACATAAGTTTGTAGGTTCATAGGGTTACATGTCTCTAGTTCACAAGGGTTATTGGATTCCCATACACATAGTTCGGGTCTCTGTCTCCAACCACTGCGATACTCCACAGCTCAACAATTCCTAATGGCTCCTCCTTTTCTTTCCCTACGACTTCTACTTTATGCATGAGGGGTCTCTTCTTGGGTTTCAAGGTCAATAGAAATTTGTCATTAGTTATGTAGCCTATGTTTGGAAAAATCTCATACCTCCTCCTTTTTCTCATTATTGTTTTTAGCAATTAGTAGTTCAACAAGAATCATTAGGGGTCAAAACATTAAATTCATGGGAGATTAAAAAATTCCTAATGTCCGTTATAGGATTCCCGAGCAAGATATTCTTGAAGACATTAGGATCTATATAGGCTTGTCCTAATCTTTAAATTTACCAATTTTCAATTTAATTAAATAAGATATTTACATCAAACAATTTTGGTAGATATTCATGCTAACTCTCCAACATTATCATCTTTTAATTACATTACAAAACGTAAGTAGTAGAAAAGGGGATGCTACAACTTTCTTCTTCAACTTTTGGAAATATATTAAATAAAATGCATATTACATTAAATAAAGTTTGCCAAATGAATGGTAGGAAGCAGTGAAGGGGTCTCCCTTTATGCTATGCATTCCCTTGATAACCATAATTTGTTGTGTATTAAGCCTAGACTTAGTGCTTAAGAAGTGACATCATTGTTTCCCAACCAATGAAGGAGATTAGCCTTCATTCTTTATCTATAAAATTGACCCTTTTTGGTGTAATACCTTGAGTGAAACATCCTTTAAACATCAAATCTAGCTTGAGGGTGGCCAACTGCGAAAAAATTGCAATGTAGTTGTGTTAGTGGTTGGGTGGAGAGTGGCATACCCTTCTTCAGTTTCCAACATAAGTAAGTGAAACATATTAGTGTATTCTTCCTTGTAAATGAGATACAAATGTTGTTCAATACTTCATGTTTAAGCATTATGGCAGATATATTGTGTATATGTGCATTGGTAGGGTGAGACTTGATGTATGGTTGAAATAAATATGCATAATTAGCGTGCTAAGTAATTAACATGGTTTGCTTGATTGTTGAAATGCATTCCTTACGAATATGAAATGTTGCGTGAAATGGAATCCCTTCTCTGATGCTAAGTGATAATTTCTATGCGTTGTATTTTCATAATTTGAAAGTCTAACCTTGGCTATAATGGTTGTATTTATGAAACGTACAAAGGCCACTTGGTTAAAGGAAGTGGTTGACAATTGTTGTGATTAATGAAGGAAAATCTGGGTAGAATCCTTTAGACCTTTTAGAAAATTCAATGTTCAAGACCTTGTTTTGGGCCAAGGAAATTTTTTGGGTTTGATCCTTGTATTCCTGAGCAATCAAAACAAATATGGGGTTAAGACCATGGCACAAAACTCATTAAAATTTTGGGGATGGAATTTTTGCCTTTCTATTAGTAGAGAAATAAAAATTTGGGGTTTGGATGGCTCTAGCCTTAACCCATGGTCACATGGATTGACAAGAGTTGGGATCGAGACCTAGCTATAAAGGGTTATTACTAGGATATTGGGACTAGAGGTTTTAGTAATGCATATAATGTTTTATGAGGTATTCCTTGATATGGTATGCCTTGGGAAACAAAATGTCAAATAACGACCCTATTCCTATTTATTAGGGTTGTCAACTAGTGATCTCGAATATCAGAGTATCAAGGCCTTGGAGGGATTCTGTCATGGTTTCCTGATGGGGTGATTCCACATGGATGACACATGTCAACCAAATATAACCATTTTGGACATGCTTGGTGTAAAGAAATAAGTGACATGTGGCACACATAAGGAGTGCCAAGTGGTAGCGGACACATCAACATATTCCTTGTGTCAGGTGGTGATTGGTTCTCCATGATCGATATGGTATGTCGACGTCATATCAACATATCAACATATTGGGGGTTTGGCAGTACTACATCTTGGAAAGGTTGCAAATATATCGATATCTCGATATACACATTAGCCAATCCACATGGCAGACTATGATTGGATAATAGTGGTATGAGGTGCATGATGAGTTAGCCACTAGCCTATCAACCCATTGGTGTTTTGCGAATATTTCTATTTATAAATTAATTATTTGATTTATCATTTACCATTCTTGAAATATTGCTATATCGACACATCAAAAGATCCACAGGGGTGAGGGGGTGTGGTTATTCTGATATTGGCATATCAATAAATCTAGAGGTTTGTGTCTATATCAACATATCAACCATAAACGACCAACATTACTGATGTATTGGGAGTTTCATGCCCCTACTGACCATACAGGTAAATCAACATATCAAAGCCATAGTGCTTTGGGTAGTGGGGACTTATAGAAATCGTCGACATGGTGAGGCCCAATAGAACTCGTGGGCCTAGGAATGTGAACCAATTTGGAACTTCCACGTGGTTGGGAGTCACATGTTAGTCATGTGGGTGTATAGATGATGATATGTTTCTTAAGGGGAAAAAATTCAAATGAGCATAACTTTGTGCCGATAATTCAAAATGAGATGAAATTTATATTGTTGGAAAACTCTTGATGAGAAAAATATGATGGTGGTATCAAAATTGTGATTTGGGGTGAAGGAAGAAAGAGAATTTTTGGATAACCTCATTTTCATAATGTACCTTGAAGGTTGGGTATAATTATGCCCCACACCCCTAATAAGGTATTAGAGGATTGGGTGTGTTATAGAGTTGTATTAGAGTAGTGTTTAAACACTATTCCTAGAGGGCCATAAATACACTACAAGAATAAATTTTGGAGCTCTACTTTAGAGAGTCAAGGTTCAACATTTGGGCTGAATGGGCTTGGAGTAAATATAGTATATTTGAATATTTGTTTTGGATAACTTTGTTGATTTTAAAACTTGTTAATTGTTCAACTTATGTTTTAGGCTAGCCTAAGCTAGTGTCATTATATCCAAGGTAATTCAACGTGTTTACAATTAATTATGAAACCTATTTGTGTTATTCCATAACACATGGAGATACATATTCCAACAAAGAGACCAAATATAATGTGTAAGGATAGATGCATGGATCAATTGAGCAAGTAAGAAAGCATAATGTTGCTTGAGATCTTTTGGGTGGGTATGATACTACCCAGGTTTCCTTGGTGGGAGGCTATGTGGCACATGGTAATAATAGATGCAAGTATGAAAGAGAAAGTTGTCTTAGTAGAAAAATCTATAATGGTGGTTGTAGAAGGATTGAGAAGGGACACAAGCCCCTGTAAATAAGATTTGTTGAAAACCTAAGTGAAAGAATTAAGTGTGCAATAAAACTCTTAAGTGTTCTTGTGTATGAGAATATTGAGGTATGTATATAATAACTAATGGTGATTTTGAGTACCATATATAATGCATTGTAATGTCTTGAATGATGATGTGAGTATGGAGAAGGAGGTAAGCCTTCCCTTGACAAGGTCAAATTGTAGTTCAAACATTTGGAGCTATGATACAACCAGAGATGAATTTGAACAAGAGATAGAGCTTGCTACCGATGTTGTAGTAATAATAGTGCTATCTAGATTTAATCTTGGGTAAGCGTTTTATTTTCTTAATCTGGAGAAATTGTAGGGAATAACAATGTAAACTTTGAAATGGGAGCTAATACGATTACCCGTTTTTTTGAGGTAGAAAAAAAATCATCCGATTTTGAAAAACGTTGATTCAGAGTACACCTCTTTTTTTATTTATTATTATTATTATTATTATGATTCCTTATTCAGAGCATATTTTTGATACTTTAAATTTTCTTATGTATCAAATATTAATATTTGTTTTTAAATGTTAGTGATTTTCATGCTGATTTTGAAACGTGTTGATGCAACATCAACCCTTTTTTTTAGAGGGCTTATTTTTGACACTTTATATTTTCTAATGTATTAACTGTGGATATTTTTTTTTAAATGTTACATTTTTTGACACTTTATTTTTTATTTATTTATTTTTATTTATTTATTTTTTATGTCCAATCGTTTTTTGAATATTGATTACTTAACAAATTTTCTAATTGTCTTATTTCTCTTTTTTTTAAATGTTGATTACTTAAAAAAACAAATATAAAAATATATATAAAAAAGACAAAAAAAAAACATAAAAAAATGTATTTTATTTTTTATTTTTTGCCTTGTAAATGATACAATATTGATTTTATTTTTTATTTTTTATTTTATTTTATTTTATTTTTATTTATTTATTTTTTTTAACTATAAAAATAAATAAAAAAATACAACAATTTTAAAAAACTATTAAAAAAAACCTAAAAATATTAAAAAAAAGTTAAAAACAAACTTGATTAAAAAAAAAAAGGAGAAATTTTAAATAATTTAAAAACAAAAATAAAAACAAATTAACAAAAATTAAAAAAACTATTAAAATTAAATTAAAAAAAATATAATTAATTAAAAATTTTGGAACATTAATATTAAAATCTTTTTTTGTTATTATTATTATTAAAAATACGTTAAAAAAAAGTAAAAGTTGGAGAGTGGGGCTTAAATCTGATTCTCAGAAAAAATATTTATTAAAAAAATAAAAAAATTTGGAGGACGAAGCTGAAATTCGATTATGAGAATTGGATTTCAACCCTGCCCACTTCAAAAAAAAAAATGGTGGGCAGGGTTGAAGTCCGGTAATTTCGCTTGCTCAGGGCCGCGCCCCCAGGACCTTGGGCGGGGCTGAAGTCCGATATTGAACATCATCCCCGCCCAGGGTCCCGGGGGGCGCGACCCTTGGTAAGCGGAACTACGTGTAGCTTCGCTCGCTCGGGGCCATGCTCGACCCCCCATCGGGCCCCTGGGCAGGGTTGAAATCTGATTCTCAGAATCAGTTTTCAGGCCGACCCACTTTAAAAAAAATTATCAGCAATAAGTATATGTATATGTATATGTATATATATATATATATATATAGCTTAAATCCGATTCTCAGAAAAAATATTTATTAAAAAAATAAAAAAATTTGGAGGGCGAAGCTGAAATCCGATTCTGAGAATTGGATTTCAGCCCTGCCCACTTCCAAAAAAAATGGAGGGTAGGGTTGATGTCTGGTAGCTTCGCTTGCCCAGGGCCGCGCCCCCAGGACCCTCGGCGGGGCTGAAGTCTGATATCGAACTTCATCCCTGCCCACGGGCCCGGGGGGTGCGACCCTTGGTAAGCGGAGCTACGTGTAGCTTCACTCGCTCGGGGCCGTGCCCGATGCCCCCCCAGGCCCCTGGGCAGGGTTGAAATCTGATTCTCAGAATCAGTTTTCAGGCCGACCCACTTAAATTTTTTTTATCAGCAATATGTATATATATATATGGGGGCTAGGCTCAAATCGGATTCTCAGAATAAGATTTCAGCCCTGCCCTCCAATATATATATATATATGTATATTTTAATAATTCTTTTTTTAAGATTTTAATATTAATGTTCTAAAATTTTAAATAATTTATTTATTTTAAATCTGATTTTTTTTGTTTTTTATGTTTTTAAAAATTTAAAAATTATATTTTAATAGTTTTTTAATTTTTGTTAGTTTGTTTTTAAATTATTTAAAATTGTTTTAATTTTTTTTTTTGTTTGTTTGTTTAATTTTCTAGTTTGTTTATTTGTTTTTTTAAATCAGGTTTGTTTTTCATTTTTATTTTTTTAATAGTTTTTTAAAATTGTTGTATTTTTATTTATTTATTTCTATAATTTTTATATTTTTTGTTTTTCAATTTTTTTTTATCGTTTACACGATAATTTTATTTATTTATTTATGTTTAGTTTGAAAACATGTTTTTGTTATTATTATTTTTTTTTTAATTCTTATTTTTATAGGTTAATTTTGTTTTTCTTTTTTAACATTTTTATGATTATGATTATGATTATTATTTATTTATTTATTATTTTTTTAAAATTTTATATTTTTTTTTTTATTTTTTTTTGGTCATTTTATGTTTTTTTTTAATATATATTTTTATTTACTTTTTGCTATAATTTTTAAAATTTTTTATTTTTTAATTGTTTTTATTTTTGCTTTTATTTTTAAATTTGTTTTCATTACTCTTTTGAAAATTTAATGTTTTTCAGAGTCATGATAAAATCTTTTATGTCATTTTTTCAAAATGTTGAAGATTTATCCGGAAAAAAATACACGTTATTTCACTGTCATTTTTAAAACATATTGAAAATTTACCCTAGAAAAAAATTGTTATTTCAGCATCAACACTTTTTAATTTTTAGTTGATTTTTCATGTTTTTGGGGTTTTTTTTGGGCTAGAATTCCTGTTTCAAAGTTTACATTGTTAAATGAGTACTTTCTTGAAAATAAATCATGTTTCGTAATTTGGTCTATGTGGAAGGTTGTTGAAAGGACAATGAAATCCTATAATTAATGCTAATATTGAAATAAACATACTGTAATTAAAAGATGAAAAATGAAATGGATACAATGGCATGTGTATCGTTGTGAATAGGTGGAATACCTATCTTGCATGGAAAGGCAATACACCTCAAAATGAGTGCATGTGTGCATAAAGACAAAATTATTGTTGTGAGAAATTGTTAAATTAGAATATTAAGTTTTGGAAGTTTATTTTAATTGGAATATTAACCAAAGTTTTAGTATGACTGGCAAGTGAAACAAAGTTTCAATTTTAGACCATTATAGCACTATGCATATGTGGCCAAAGCAATTAAATATGCCAAAAAATATCATATTTTTTCTTGAGATAACATAGATGTGTCGTTTTCAACACATAACGGGGCACCCAACATTGAAATAAAACTAACAATAGAGTAGTATAAAGTAACATGGAGTAAATTCCATGAATCAGGGATGATGAATTGAATAAAAGGAAAGTTAGAGAATCTAGCCTAGAATTGGCAGAAAAAATGAGAAGTTTGAATGCAAAAATTTAAAGCTACAAGGATGATAATGATAAACTCATTAGATAGCAAGAAAAAATGGTAGAGCTAAATGCAATGCTACTACAAATCTTTTCATACATGTAAAGGCTATTGCAATTTTGACCAATTGCTAGACATGTAGAGAGATACTATGATAGTGATATTAGGGAGTTCCATGAACTCGAATCAACTCACCCTAAATGATTGTGCTAACAAGTTCATAGAGATGTTACAGTATGTGCCATTTATTAAAGAGGAGGAGATGAGGACACAATGCTTTCTCAATGGGTTTCCAAAAACCTTCCAAGATCAGGTAGATTATGAAGAACCCTAGAAACTTAATGATACCATCCAAAAAAGAAGGAAATGCTATGAGTAGTAAAAAGCTAAGGTGGAGCCCCATAAGGTATGGAAGACAAAATAATTTTTTTGGCTCAAGCGAAAAAGGTACAAAGCATCATGATATAAGTTATCAGGAAATGATGCTAAGTTGAAGGTTCCAATGAAAGGTGTAAACCAACAAATTTATCCCTTTCAAGGGGAGAATAGGACCAATGGACTAGTGAGGGAAAGGAAAAAGGAATGAAAGAAAAAAACATTGAAATGATAGGGGTGTGTGTTGAGGAATCAATATATGTAGTTGTTAGGGTTTGATTCCTCTTTTCTTGATAATTACTTGTGATATGTGTTGACTTCTTTTACTTCTTTCTTTTGTTATCTTTCATCAAGCAATTACCAATTCAATAATGCATGAAGATTAAAAAAAAAAGGAGACAAGATGTAGGCATTCAGCCAGGGAAAAACCCCTCTTCAAGGGGAAAACCCAATTAACTCTTCTTCAATAATAGAATCAAGTCAAAGTGAGACAATCCAAGACCTTTTGACCAAGAAAAATACTTCCTCTAATCACTAAGTCAACCCTCCTTCCAAGTAGATATATCCTTCTCTAGTCAACAATGTTCAACTTCTTCAAAACTACATCAATCTAGAATTCTGACCCACTACAACTCAAAATTTCAGACTTGTAGTTACTGCAAAAATTTCAGCCCCTGCAGCTTTCCTAGAATCCCTAGAAACCTCGCATGTGTGAGAGAGAGATGCCTCAAAAACATCGATTTGGTCTTCCTCAAATTTGCTCTTCCTTCTCCTTGACTTTGGTTTTATTTTTCTTACTTTTGAATTGCATATCAAACTTGTGGATGCATGAATTTCCAAGTAGGTCGAGCTCCTCTTCTATTTATACTTCTTCCACAGGGTCGAATAGCCTCATTTTGGGCCGAATTCTTCAAGACATGGCCAACTTGGTGTGGAGGTGACAAACGCTTGTTTTGACTCAAAAATAATTTTCTTTACATGATACAAAAGCCAAAGAAGGGTCTAATAAATATGACAAAGACTCTTAAGTCTCAACAGAAACCCTAGAAACCTACAATGAAGGCTTTGACCTAATAAATAAATAAAAGAGCATGAAACCCATGCTTAAGAATATATTTTTTTCAATTCTACAATAAATACATAATGAAAAAGTACAATAACAATTATGAAGAATGACCATAGTTAAATTTTTAATACTCGCTCTTAATTAGGGAGGTATTCATAATAGTGAAAATAGGTACAAGGAAGTATTCAACATTATTCATAGAAGAGTTATAGCATACGTAATGCTAGGGATACCCTAATTGCCAAGGTATCCACTCAACAGGGACTAAGGTGTCATCTAGGCATTTGGCACTATAGGTACCATCAAGCTACAACCCTGGTATCCATCCAATAAGATACCATCTAGGCCTCCATGCCTTGACACCAACCCTTATAGGGATCTGGGTATAAACACTAAGCTAGAGCTCCAATCGATACCCTCCCTCTCAGATCTAGACATCAACTAAGATCTCGATACTAACTGGGCCACAATTTCCTCCCAAGTACCATCATCATACATGCAGTTTCATGGTACTCATCTCTCCCTCTCAAGTAGATCTCAGATATCCACCAATCCAAGCATGCTCCTAAAATAAACTACCTTCTTGTTTGGAAGAGATTTCATTAAAATATCAACTACTTTTTCATTAGTTAGCATGTGTTGTAGCTTCACGACACCATCTTGTACTAAACTCATAATATAGTGATACTTATTGTTAATATGCTTCGATATGGCATGGAACACAGATATTCTATCATTCTGATGCTTCTTTAATTATCACAATTTATGATTGTGGGATCTAAAGGTTCTCCAAACAAATCTAATAGAATTTTCCTTAACCAAACAACTTCTTTTCCAACTTCACAAGCAACAACATATTCAGCCTCAACACTACTCAAAGAAACCAAATTTTGTTCATGACTCATTCAAGAAATCACATTGGATCCCAGACTAAAACAACCACCATTAGTACTTCTTCCATCCTTCTCACTTCCACTTGAATCCGAATCGGTAAAACCTATTAACTTGATATCCTTTCCATCATATTTTAGGCAGTGATGAATAGTCCCACATAAATACCTTAAAACATGCTTGGTAGCTATCCCATGATCATGAAATGGATCTAACAAAAAATGACTTAGAATATTCACTGCATAACATATATTGGGTCTAGTATTTACTAAATACATCGATGAGCCAACCGATTGATGATAACATGTAGGATATTCAACGAGGCTAGAATATGAACTTATCAATTTATTTAAATTTGTAATCATTGGAGTTGTCATAGGATTGGAATCCATCATACCAAAATTTTGTAGAGTCTTGATGATATACTTTCCTCGACCAAGATAGATTTCTACAAGTTTCTGCCAAACTTCCAAGCCCAAATAGTAATGCATGAGTCTCAATCTTTCATTTCAAATTTTGCTACCAACATCTTCTTACATTCTTGAATTCTATGCTCCACACCTATAATGAGTAAATAATCCACATATAATAGAATAATGACTAGTTCATTCTTTACTATTTTTATGTATATATTTGGGTCTGCATAACTTTTGATGAATCCAATCCTTAAAAGATAAACATCCATTCTAGCATACCGAGCTTTAGGTGCTTGGTTTAAGCCATATAAAGCTTTTTTCAACCCGTAGATGTGATATTCCCTGCTATGTTTCTCGAAACCTTTTGGTTGTTTAATGTACACTTCTTCATCTATGGTTCCATTCAATAAAGTTGTTTTGACATCCATCTATTGGATTTTCCATCCCATAGTAGTTGCTAAAGAAATTAAGGATTTAATGGTAACATGCTTGGCTATAGGAGAAATTTTTTCTTCGTAGTCTACTCCTTTTTGAGAGAATCCCATTGCTACAAATATTTCTTTGTACTTTTCTATACTTCCATCAACAACATGTTTGATTTGTAGATCCACTTGCAAGTGGCAAAAAAATTGTTACTAGGTCTAGGAAAAAAATTCCCAACCCCCATTCTTCATGATTGATTGATATTCTTCTTGCATGGCTTTCTTCTAGTCATCATGATGAGAAACTTGTTTAAATGTGGTTGGTTCTTCTTCAATTATTTTTGTTGTATATGCTACATATCCAGGGTATCTCTTTGGTCTTTTCCTTGTTATGTAACTAAATCACAGAATATAAGAAAAGATATATCAACAACTTAAAAATTATCCTCTTTGATGAGGAAACTTCCTTTAAATTACATAAATGAAAAATTCTTGGATGATACAAATGATAAGACCTCCTTGGTATATATAGGAGTCTAAAGGGTCACAATGTAATCAGAGCCTATATAACAATGATAATGTAAGGGCACACCAATAACAATAGTGGGCTTCTATGGGGCACAACAATAACAATAATGGGCTTCTATGGGGAACAACAATAACAATAGGAGGCTACACTAACAATAAAAATAAAGGGGGTATAGTAGTATTATAGGGACCTAACATGCCCCTCTCCTTCAAAAAAGTGTTTTCCTCAACATTTGAGCAGTTCCAGATGCTTCTTTATAAAATTATCATCCTCCCATGTGGAATCTTCAGTGCGTAATTTCTTCCACTTAATGAGATACTCTAAAATTAATCGATTATGTAGCTATTGGGTTCTTGTTTCCATGTCTGCTTTAGGCTAAAATATGATTTTCCCTTCTTTGTCAAGTTCTGGAAACACTATTTGAACTGGGAGCATGTCACCGATAACCTTCTTTAAGCATGAAACATGGAAAAATGGGTGTACTCGGGAAGATGCAGGCAACTCCAATTTGTATGCCATAGTACGAATATTTTGCAACACCTTGTAAGGACCATAGTACTTGGGTGATAATTTATTATCCTTCTTAGCTTGCTTGAGGGAAATTTGTTTGTATGGTTGCAGTCGTAAAAATATGTAGTCTCCTACATCAAAACTTCTTTTACTGCGATGCTGATATGCCTGTTGTTTTATTTGATTTTGCACCATAGTGAGGTTATCCTTTAAGAGTTGGAGAACTTTTTGCTGATGCTCGATGTGATCTTCCACTTCTTGAACCTTGGAATTTTCTCTTAAATATGATGTGGTGGATGGTGGATGATAACCATAAAGCACCATAAATGGGGTCATTTTTGCTGCAATATGGAAGGAACTATTATACCACCATTCATCTACAGGTAACCACTTGACCCATTATGTTTGTTTATTAGATACAAAGCAATGAAGATAACCTTCCAAACATTTGTTCACTATCTTAGTTTTCCTATTAGATTGAGGATGATAATTTAGCCATGAGCTAATTGAGTACCCAAACAAGAAAATAATTTTGTCCAAAAATTTCCTTTGAAATGAGATTTCTGTCACTTACAATAATATTTTGGTTTCCACGTAGATTTTGAATTGTTTCCATAAATGCAATAGCAACTATACTGGCTTTAAAAGGATGAGATAATGCACAAAAATGTGCATACTTGGTAATTCTATCAACTACGACCATGATGACACTCTTTCCTTTAGACTTGGGCAAACCTATGATAAAATCCATTGTGACATCTTCCCAACGCTGACTTGGAATGACTAAAGGTTGTAACATACCTGGGGCCTTAATTGTCTCAACTTTATTTTGTTGGAAAACCAAAAATTCTACCAAAAAATTCTGAATATCAGATTTAAGGCCATCCCAAAAAAATCCTTCTTTAACCTGATCTAAGTTTTTAAAAATCCCAAGTGCCCTCATAAGAAGGAGGTGTGCAATTCCAAAAGAATCTATTGTTTGAGTTGGGAATTCTTACAAATATATAAGCGATATTTGTACCATAATGAATCATTTTTCCAGCTAAATGTATCATATGTACTAGGATCTTGCTGCAACTTTTGAATGAGTGTCCACACCTCTTCATCATTCTTCCATTCATCCCTTGCTTCAGTTATCCAATTAGATTGGATAATAGAAATGGCACAAATCAATGCTTCCACATCCTCATCCTTTCTTGAGAGTGCATCTACAACAATATTTTGCTTCCCTTTTATGTAAATGATTTCAAAGTCATAACCCAACATATTTTTGACCCATTTTTGTTGCTTTCCTAAAGATAATATTTGTTCCAAAAAGTATTTAAGACTATCATGATCTATTTTCACCTTGAAGTTTCTTCCCATTAGTTAAGGTGGCCATTGCTTTAGTGCATGTAGTATTTCCAACATTTCATTCTCATAAGTAGGTCTGTGTAAATACTTTCCTTTGATTGGACGACTTTCAAAAGTAATGGCTCTTCCTTCTTGCATTCAAACAACACCAATTCATTTCCTGAGGCATCACATTCCATAATAAAGGTTTTTGTGAATTTTGGAGTAGCTATGACTGGTGCTTGACAATTGCCTCTTTAATATGTTCAAAGGCCTTAGTTTCTTTTGGAGTCCAAGAAAATGCATATTTATTTTGTAATATTGTTACAGGTGCCACTATCTCCCATAATTATTAACAAAATTGCGATAATACCTTGTAAACTAGAGAAATCCTTGAAGATGATTTATGGTTGTGGGGATTTTCCATTCCTTAATGGCTTTAATTTTGTTAGGATCTACCTTAACACCTTCATGAGATACAATATGACCCAAATATTCCACCTCTTGTACTCCAAAGAAACATTTGGAGGTTCTTTCATATAATTCTTTCTCCTCCAATAGTTTGAGAACCATATCAACATGTTGAACTTGATCCTTCCAAGACTTGTTGTAGATTAGTATATCATCAAAAAATACTAACACAAATTTTCTAAGGAAAGGTGTGAAAATGGAATTCATCAAACCTTGAAATGTGGAAGGTGCATTAGTAAGGCCAAAAGGCATAACCAAAAATTCATAATGACCCTCATGAGTTCTGAATGTTGTTTTTGTAATGTATTCAGTCTTCATTCTAATTTGATGATATCCTGAACAAAGATCTAGCTTGGTGAATTAAATTGCTTCATGTAATTCATACAACAATTCATCAATGAAAGGAATGGGAAATTTATCTTTAATAATGAGATTTTTGAGCTCCTTATAATCTAGACACATATGCCATGATCCATCCTTCTTATGCACCAATACTACTGGAGCAAATAAAGAACTTTGACTAGGTTAAATTATATCGACCTCTAGCATTTTTGCAACTATACGTTCACTTTCACTCTTTTGGGCATAGGGATATCTATTAGGCTTGATGTTTGGAGAAACACTTCCTGGAATAAAATGAATAACATGAACATGATCATGAATAGGTGGGATGTCTTTGGGAGTCTCAAATACCTTGGAATGATTTTCTAAGACTTTTTGTAGATCTAGAGAAATAGATGATTTCGATATTTGAACCTCTAGTGAGCATAAATGTGCAATTACACCCTGTTGTTATTTTTTCAGAAGATTTGTCATGCCATTAGAGCTGATTATATTTCTTGGTTTCTCCGTGATACCCCTTAATTCAACTTCCTTTCCTTCCCAAAAAAATTTCAAGAAAAGTTATTGAAAATTAAAAGCCATCGTCCTGTTGATGCCTCGAAAATCGCTGCAACAACATCGGGGATAACCACCTGGTCCAGACCTTAAGGCAACTCCTTTTCCGTTTGGTGTGGTGGCTCCGACTGGAAATAATGGGACCAGTTTCCCAATGATTGGTAAATAATATGGATAAGTGGTTGATTCTCTGATATCTAATGATAATGGGTGAATGATTTAATCTAAAAGTAAAATTATAAACAACTATCCTATCCGGAGAAATTTCTGCTTTTAGTGTAACTTTTGATGGTCTTCATTCACAAACAGGCATATAGATGACTCTATTGGTAAACAAAGATATTTATTCATATGATAATTACTAAATTCAAATAGTTGAACAAAGCAATCAAGCAAGCATTATTACACTATCCTTCATATATATCATAGACATAAATATGATTGAAAGAATAACAGTCCTTAGACATTCAATATTGAAAAGTAAAAGTATTGCTGTTAAAACACATACATATATCCAATGATAGCAAGATTAAACAAATGCTGATTCACATAAAAGAATGACACAAGAGCATAGATAATAGTACCATATGTTATTTGAGTCACTTTTGATATTAATCGCATTCAAATTCCTTCTTCTAACTTAGAAACACTTCCACAAAAGGCAATAGTGCACATGTCATCAAAGCTTTCTTCGATAAAATTTAGAATGCTGGCCCAGTCTTCATAAAAAAATAGATCAGAAGCACAATAGTGTGACTTACTGATTTGAGTTATACAAAAACTGAGGACCCCTTCTAAATGCATGAAGGGCCTATAAATACTAATTAAGCTAACTAATTACAAAATAAAAATGCTATTAGTTGGTACAACTAAATTATGAATATCTCCTCAAAATCGACTTGTTCTCAGTCGGCAGCATGATTCATTGTTTCGGATGATCTCCCTTCGGCTTGAGCTGGCAGATAGCTAGCATCGGTTGCAATTTTGGAGGGCGACTTAGACGAGAATGCAGTTGGGCTGAATATGTGGCATCATGGATCTCGGGAATCATGCAACTGATGGCATCAGTTAAACATTTGAGTGCAGCCCTCTGACTGTATGGTTTAATTAAGAAAAACCAAAAGGCATCCCAAGTTAAACTTTGGATGCCAGCGATTAGTCTTCCATTCTTCTCCAATTCTTGATTGCATGTTTGTTCCAAGGCTTTGGCCGATGTCAATTTACCTGGATTGCACTGTGAAATCATGTTAGACAGATAAAGAGTGTCATTGACCAATTCAATTAAATGACTGGTAGATAATCGACATCTTGAGGTTTCTCTCTCTGCCTTCATCAGTTGTGACTGCCATTCTAGGAAAACAATGTCTTTGTGTGACTCTAGAATTTTGGGCAGATTCGCGGCCTGTCCTTCACTGGTGTCTTGCCAAGTAAGAAAGTTGGTTAAGGTCTCGTCGGCTTGTTCTTAATCCTGCCTGGCATCGACTGATTTATCAATTATTGATGTAGTAATCTCACAAAGAGGTTCAACCAGAGAAATATTATGACATAGCAGTTTTAGCTGTGTAATCAATGCCTTATTGATTTGTAGAGCTTCGGTTTTGAATTCTGCTAATTGAGGAAGACTCTTGAACTTTTCTATTTCTTGTGACAATTGAGAGATTTTCTCATCCTTGGTCTTGCTCATTTGTTCATTCATCACCTTCAATCTGGAAAATGCTTCAGACGATTCCTTTTGTTTCTGTACTGCGCTCAAGTCTATCCTTTGCTTCTCTTTGAGTAATTGCTCATTTATTTGATTGTTTGTCTGCCGCTGTATTGATAGTCGCTGTTCTAACTGTTCTATTTTTTGCTGTGCTTCGGACATCTGTGACTGCAATGAAACAATTGTTTGATCTTTTTCTTTAAGTAGATTGCTTACTTCCGAGGCCTTATCCATGATGGCTGCCAAATAAGCTCCGGCATACTGAGAAAGTTTTGTAAGGTCATCAGAAGGGTTAAATTCCTCCTTCCACATCACATTAGCCATCTCTGTTTGGTCTGGTAAAAGGGAATATTTATCAAGTCTCCTCCTTTTCCTCTGTCTTTTCACCACAACCCTGTGTTTGGGACTGTAAAAGACATCTAATGGTGGTATGTCTTCTATCTGCAAAACAATATGATCAGATGGATATTTAGGAATTATTTCGCATCTTTGCTAATGGATAGGCCGCTGGTCCCTTCAATTGGAACCGTAGTTGTTGTCGTTTCTTGACCGACTGTTACTTGAAGTGTGCTGAATCCTTGTGAAGTCTCGGGATTGCTTATAATAGAGTCAAATTGTTGCCACTCTTTGAGGAGTTTGGGATCAATTTGAGCCTCTAGATCAATAACTTCATTGTCCTACTTCTTCTCTTTCTGCTGCTCTGTTTCCTGTTTTGGCTCTTTTCCATTTTCGGGAATTTTCTCTGTAGCAGGAGGTTTGTCAATAATCTTCTGTTCAGGCTCACTTGACTTAGTTGTTGGTGTAGTAGCCAATAAGTCCAGAGGCAGAGTTTGCAACCTCTGTTCTCTGAGCCTATTGAATTCTACCAGTCCTTCATCATTATATTTCATCTTGGCCAATGTTTTCACCCGAGACGATGATTCTGCTGAAGAAAACAGGTCGTCAAATTCATCTTTTTCATGATCGAACTTTGTAAGTTTGGCTTGTTCAAGCACATTATAGGCAACTTTCCGTGGATCTAATTGCCTGTTAGGGATGGTTGCAAGATTGAGCATATTTATTTTTCCTGCCTCTTTCTTTGCATGTTTGTAATCATGTAGGATATAAACACCGCATCTCAAAGGAAATATAGGCCAAGACTGATTTTTAGAAGTCCTAAGAGTTTTGGATGTTCCTGCTGTTGTTAGTTGGTAAGCTAACTCTCACGTCAACAACTTATCAAGTACATACAATGGAAGGACATGGGGTCTTGTGAGGCTACCATACACCCTTATATATGTGAACTTGTCTTCCCCGAACCAATTCCCTACAGAGGTCAAGTCAATCTCTGCCTCCTCGAAAATCCTTGGGGCAGGCTTATCAAAAATGGCATAATAGATGGGTAACATGAAACCATTACAGATCTGATACAAGTGGTCTTTATAATGCACCTTCCATAACATATGATGATAAATGTGGATTGGCTTAGGGTCCTGTGGCGTCCATCTCCACCCAAGTACTGGGTATTCGGAATTAAAGCAAAGCATATCCATAACATAAGCACTGTAATAGAAAGGGGGAACGGTCCTGGTGGTTTTGCATGAATTGAATCTAAAATCAAGAATTGCAGAGGTTAATTTATCGGACAATATATTCACCCAATCCATGACATAACTAGCAACAGCCGCTTCCATTAAAGGAACCATTTTGATAGTAAACTTCACTGAATCATGCATTCCCCATATCCTACACATCATTGCCCCAGCGTAACAGTAAGGAGATGACAAGGAATCCACGGAGTACTTACCCGATGATTCATGTTTGTGCTTTGCGGGATTTTGTCTCCATTGCCTAATCGGGGCTGATTCCGTCTCGTTCTCCGCTATGAATTTCTCCAGAAAAGCTTTGTTGTATTTCTTTTCAGGTTCGGGCAAATGATACATCTTCCTTAAGTCGTCAGGCTGAAATGAACCGAAAATTCTTCCGTCAACTGTGCAAAATTTTCTATTTGAAACTGGAATTTATTCAACCACCCATCTGACTACATCAGTGTATGGAAGAATTTTTTCCCGAGCTGCTATCCTGTGAAAAAATGAGTCGGCTAAATCTTTCAGGGAGGCTTCTGATTTATTAGTCGAGCCGGCAGTAGCTTTTTCCGACACTTCCTCAGGTTCTTCCGCTTCAATTAAATTATAGATGCTTTGCCAACTTGTATTTCTAAGACCGAGATATGTAGTGTCTGAAATTAGGCCCTTTTTACTTGGTCTTGGGTCGCTGGTGGGCTAGACTGTTACTGTAGGGGCCGCTGCTGCTGCGGATGTCTTGGATTTCTTTCCCATTTGCTTAAAACTTGTTATTTCGACGGAATTTTGCATAAGAAATAAAACCAACGTGATACAGGGAAATGTGTAGCATGAGCCAATATGAAAGAGTTATATCTATTAGCGAATAATCAAAGATTATAGTGAAACTGCCGCAGATAGAATCTAAGTGGAAAATCTCGGCATAACTGCTTCATTAATTGGCCGCTTCACCTGTCAATCATGGTAAGGAAACTTTTAAATATTCATCATAATGTTTATATGGTGAATGATCGATTCAAGCGTGGCTTAGATTTTTGGCGGATAATCACATTTGATGATTGGTGACGTGAGCAGGAAGGTTTTAATAAGAGTCCAAAATATCGTTCAATCACCAAAGGTGGTATAATGCATGCCAATCTTTAATATGCTTCGAAACATGTGCCTTGATTTAATGTATCGCAATCGGGCAAGGGCTCGGGTCACATTACTTATGCTATTGTGAAATCGCCGATCGCCGATGGCGATACGCCTTATCGCATCCGAAGATTTGAAGGTGTCACCATTAATGAATTAGTTGCTACGACCGATTGCCGATAGCAATACCTTTTATCGCATCAGAGGCATGGGAGAGGTGTTTTTCATATATACGATGTGTTTTGCCTTTCCCTGATATCCGATAGCGATTTCCCTTTTCGGATCGGACTGATTCAAGGGGTCTTTCAAATATGTTTTTCTTATTATTGCGATATGTGAATTTGCGATCGCTTTATCGTAAAAAGCTTCGATTATTTAAAAGACCTATTTGTTCAAAAAGGTTTATTTTAGAATATAGCGTTTTCATTGGACCTTTTGATGAGGGTTTTTCTAATAATGAGTTAATACCAATTTATTCACACATCTATGTTTAAAAGGGACCCATTTCAAATTATGTTTTTAAAGAAAAATTTTAAGAAATGGGGGGTTGTTGTACAACACAACAATTGGCGATTCACTGGGAGAAACAGTTATCTCTGAGAAATGTTAAGATATTTAAACTTTCTGAATCTGAAAATCTTATCTGAGCGAAAAATTCTAATATAACTAGGTAATCATAAATTCTGAATGTAATGATAACTATTTCTTCTATCTTCTTCTTGTGTTTCAATTAAATACATTCTATGTTTTAAACTAGCCTTAATTGGTTGATAATGATAAAAAAAAAAAACTTTTCCAACTTAGCTTTATAATGACTCCTTTGTCATAGGTAGAGCCTCTGCTGCCAGCAAACGTCCATAGTCTCGACAGGGATACCTTTTAACTATTTGATCATTCATTATTCCATCCATTTCAGAGTATAATTAAAAAGAATGAATCCAAAAATACGTCTTCATATTTTTGTATCATTTTTTCCTTTTTTCTTATTTTGTAAGATGAAAAGCCATTGTCCTGGTTTGATGGCCAGCTGTTTGACAATGCCATTCATTGGTTGTAATTTAACTGAACAAGCTGGCTCGTGATGAGACCCCTTGTCTTATTATTATAAGCCATTACCCTGTTTTGATATGCAGTATTGGTAATGTCAGTTGAACTATTTCCCTATGATCATGGTAAGCAGGCTTGTAATAAGACCTCTTATCTTTTATATCATACATATTTTAGAATTACACTCTGAGTAATTATAAACTTCGATGCATGGGATGAACAATTTTCTCCTTAAGAGAAGATGGATGACAGGATAAGAGTTGAAGATGCTAAGATTGAATCGGTTTCTATTTTGTATTGATAACCGTTTTTTAGGCTGCTTACAAACATTAAAATGATTTACAGTAATTCTGAATCTTGAGAAGATTTCACAAAAATAAAATGGGGTTTCAGAATCTAAATTTACCTAATTTCCTAGAAAGTCTCCTTTCGTTTAAGGCTTCCATCTTTAAAAGCAAATATCAAAACTATTTCTTTTGAGAAATTTTTTCAATATAGCAAAGACCAATGGAAAGCTTCTTACAACTTTATTTTCTAAAATCCTAAAAAGTATAAGCTATATACAAAAATTTTGCTGAAAATTGAATATTTACAAAGGGAGAAGGGGTTACCTCCTCAATTGAAGAATTTTTTCAAGATAAGGCCGTTAACAGGAAGAGAGTCTTTCTTCCCTGATAGATCTTGCAATATGAAAGTAGAAGGGCCTATCTTCTCATTGATTTGAAATGGTCCGAGCCACATTTTCTGGAACTTAGTGTGTTTTCCTTTATCCTCATGGGCTTTGTCCCATTTCAAAATTTTATAGCTCCAAATCTCACTCTTATGGTTTGTGATGCTGCACTCATGGCCTAGGGCAACCCCTCCTTCCAGACCTGGTCCTAAAAATTTTAAAAACAATGTTTATTCCCTATACGCGACATTGCCCTGAGTTAAACGCGTGTACACGCGGGTCTGTGTATACCCAACTCGCGTGTATGTATTAAAACACTTAAAAAAATAAATAATTCCTTATTTTCGGGTGGAGATCGCGGGTTTTACCTGCTGATCACCTCTTAGTGCCCGTGGCCCAACTGTTCCCAACCAACTCCTAACTAAAAAACTACTTTGGAGATGGTATAAAAAGACATCAAAGGGAAGGCCAAAGGAAGAGAGAAAAGAGAGCAAGATTATTATGCTGAGATTTTTACCTTAGACCAGGTCTGAAGTCCTTGGTGCTTTCTGCACTTCCCCCATATTGCATAGGAAACCCTTGTTTCCATGTGTATTGGTGGATCACCAATACACATGGAAACAAGGGTTTCCTATGCAATATGGGGGAAGTGCAGAAAGCACCAAGGACTTCAGACCTGGTCTAAGGAAAAAATCTCAGCATAATAATCTTGCTCTCTTTTCTCTCTTCCTTTGGCCTTCCCTTTGATGTCTTTTTATACCATCTCCAAAGTAGTTTTTTAGTTAGGAGTTGGTTGGGAACAGTTGGGCCACGGGCACTAACAGGTGATCAGCAGGTAAAACCCGCGATCTTCGCCCGAAAATAAGGAATTATTTATTTTTTTAAGTGTTTTAATACATACACGCGGGTTGGGTATACACAGACCCGCGTGTACACGCGTTTAACTCAGGGAAATGTCGCGTATAGGGAATAAAACACTGTTTTTTAAATTTTTAGGACCAGGTCTGGAAGGAGGGGTTGCCCTAGGCCATGAGTGCAGCATCACAAACCATAAGAGTGAGATTTGGAGCTATAACACAAAACCAACTTGTAATTGTTTTGAACTGGTTGAAGTTGTATCAAAAGATGATTTGATAATTTGCTGGTGTTTTGCATGTATAATCCTGCCTTTTTCCCTTTCTTCTTCTAATTTTAGAATTTGGTCATGTCTTAGTTGGATAGAAGATGAGGGACTTTCTTCAATAAACTGCACTAAAGCTAGAGATGGAAGTACTAAATTTGCCGGTATGACTGCTTCCTTTCCATACACTAGATTAAATGGAGAAGTGCCTATGGAGGTTTTTTGTGTTATTCTATCAGCCCATAGTGCAAATATCAAAGATTTATGCCAGTTTTTATGATTCTGCTCAATAGTTCGCTTAATAATTCTAATAAGGTTTTTATTGGTGGATTCTGCCAAACCATTACCCTGAGGGTAGTAATTTGCAGAATACCTCAATTTAAATCCCCTTTTGATAGCGAACTCAAACATAGAATTTCCAGAGAAATAAGATGCATTATCAAAAACAAGAGCGTTTGGGACACCAAACCTGGTAATAATGAATTGGTCTATGAATTCCATGATTGCCTCAGAGTTTGTTGTCTTCAAAGGAATTGCTTCAACCCACTTAGTAAAGTAATCAGTAGCAGTAAGGATATACTTATGCTGTTTGGATGAATGTGGAGTGATTTCCCCAATGATGTCTAATCCCCATTGCTCAAAAGGTTTCTCAATGTTGACTGGCTGCAAAGGGAAAGCTAGCTTTCTTTGTCTTCCACTGGATGTTTGACAACTTTGGCATTTCCTTACATATTCATGAGTATCTTTGAACAAGGTGGGCCAATAATATCCAACGTGAATGATTTTGTGAGTTGTTGTGTCAGCTCCAAAATGTCCTCCTGCTGGTCCATCATGTAGTTTCTGCAAAACTTTTTTTGCTTCAGTTTTTTCTAGGCATCTTAATAAAATTGAATCATAATTTCGCCTAAACAATACATCATCTACAATTGTGAAGTTTTTCGCTTTTAATATAATGGCATGTTTGTTTTTATAGGAGATATTAGAAGGAGCGTACCCATTTTTTAAATAGAAAATCAGATCTACATATTGCGATTCAGGATATGTAATACTTATTTGATTGATTTCTTCAATATCCTTGGTACTTTCAGGTTCTTGAATGTTGGATGCTCCTACTAACAACCTGCAAAAACCTTGGCCTTTGACAATCTTTGCTGGCTTGATTTCCAGGTCGTATTCTTGTAATGCTGTGGCCCAATTTGCTCTCTTTTCTCCTAATTCCCTTTGAACTAGTAATTGTCTTACTACTGAAAAAGGAACTATAACTTTTGTGTGAGCTTTCAAGAGGAAGGGCTTGTAGTGTTTAATGGCTTTGTACACAGCGAAGACTTGTTTTTCAACTTCTGAATAGTTTAGTTCAGCACCTTAAAGATTTGAGCTATAAAACGAAATTGGTGCTTCCAAGGTTTGATCATTAATTTGAGTCAACACTGCTGCATAAGACGAGGCAGATGCGAGGGTATATAGTATGAAATGACTTGAAAAATTGGGAGTGCTTAAAGCAGGGGCGTTAATTATTGATTGTTTAATGGAATCAAATGCCTCTTTTTCTGCAGGTCCCCATTTAAACTCGAATTTTTCTTAATCATCATTTGCAATGGTAAAATAATCTGGGAAAAATCTGGAACGAACCTTTTGACAAAGTTAATTTGACCCAAAAATGACTGCATGGATTTTTTATTATGAGGGAATGGAATTTCAAAAATCTCTTTAATTCTGTCTGGATCAATATAGATACCATCCTTTGAAACAATGAAGCCTAAAAGCTTTCCTTGATTAAGAGCAAAAAATGACTTCTTTGGATTAAGAGAGATACCATACCTTCTACAACGTTCAAAGATTCGTTTTAAATCATGTAAATGATTAGACCTTTTCTTGGAAAATACAGTAATATCATCTAAATAGACAACTACTGATTTATTGAGCAATCCTTTGAATGCTATGTCCATGGCTCTTTGAAATGTAGCTCTTGCATTGATAAGTCCAAAAGGCATTTTTTGGTAAGCATAAGTTCCCCACTTAGTTTTGAAGGTAGTTTTAAGCCTGTCATTAGGATGAACCAGGATTTGGTTATATCCTGAAAAACAGTCTAAAAAGGACATTAGTTCAGAACCAGCTACCGAATGTAGTGTCTGCTCCATGGTAGGCAAAGGGAAGTTATCCTTTTGGCTTGCCTTATTAAGATTTCTGAAGTCGATGCAAATCCTGATGTCGCCATTTTTCTTTCTAACAGGCACCATGTTGGATACCCAATTTGAATGCCTAACAGGAAAAATTATCTTAGCCTTCAAGAGTTTATTTAATTCAGCCTTTATTTGACTCTCTAGGTTAGGATGAATCTTCCTTAACTTCTGTTGCACTAGTTTTTGTTTAGAAAGCATTGGAATAGTATGTTGAATGATTGATGCATCGTATGTTTTCAAATCATCATATTTCCAAGCGAAGACAGATTAATTTTTTGTTAACAGTCTAATAAATGCTGTTCTTTCTTCTAATGAAAGTCCTAGTCCCAAATTGATGTTTTGAGGGTTTCCTCAGTACCTAGGTTTATCAATTCAAATCTTAAAGTGGAACTCTGGAGTTTTGAATTGGTCACCTATTTAAACCTGTCTTTAATATCATAAAGATATTCAAGCTTGACCACTAGTTTTGGTATTGAGTTTTCCTCTTGCTTTTCTTTCATTTGAAGGTCATGATCACTTTCATCAGTGATTTGGTCATCGTAGGACTTGTCAGAAGTCAAGAAGTTTAGAATGTCTTCATCATGATTGAACACTCGCCAATTAGTGACATTATCGGGAATTGATGGTCTAAAAATTAACTCTACTGAAAATCTATCCGGGCTATAATCTTCGGATGGATGGAGTTTGGAGGCCACATTAGCTAGTAGGTCTACAACTGAATTTTGAGATCTAGGGATGGGAGAAATGTTGAATGCTAAAAATTGAGATATGAGTTCCTGGACCAAACACTGATAGTGTTTGAGATGACTAGAAAGGCAATGAATTGAATTCCTAACCTGTTTAATAACAATTTATAAATCACCAAACACCTTCAAGTATTGAACCTTGAGACCAATTGTTTTGTAGAGTCCTTGAACTAAGGCCTCATACTCAGCTGTGTTATTTGTGCATTCAAATTCGAATCTGCATGATAACATAGTTTTCTCTCCCTCAGGACTAACTAAAAACATATCCTGCTCCTGCACCTTCACTGGACTTAGACCCATCAAAATATAGTGACCAAAATAAAGAATTATCAACAATTTTATTTACAGTTTCCCTAGCAATATTAACACATCTTGACCTATCTGTTTCTGAGAAGTTCTCGATCTGAGATGTGAAATTACTAACTGGGAAAGGAGATGGTTGGGCAGTGAAATTGCCAAAGAATGATTCAGATGAATAATTTCCCAAAATATTGTTATTGAATGCTATTGGTTGATTTTCTTGTTCAAATTCAGTAACAGTATGGGTCATGTGTTTCTCTCGATCGATTTTGATTTGATTTGGCTTTCCTTTATAAGGTAACCACATATGGGACCAATTGGTGGAAATATAACCATGGAGTTTTTCAGACCAATCTCTACTTAAAATCAACCCATAGAATTTAGGTATATCAGCGATTAAAATATCAATTCTTTGAACCACTCTAGGATCAACTGATAACCTAATAGTCACTAAGTTTATTTCCCCTAAAACCTGGACCTTAGTTCTATCCAACTGTACAATATGAATTGCAGATTTTTGGGGTTCAATGTTTAGTTTTGAACAAACTGAAGCTGGCGTTATATTAGAGGAAGCCCCTGAGTCAATTAAATAGTTGTGTAGATTTCTATTATAGATCTCATAGGTTAAGAGGAAAGGAGGAGTATGAGAATTTGATCTATCCCTAATTAAAACTGCATCAGTAGCTTCCACTCTACCAGGAGGTGGTTGGCTTGAATCATTAGCAGCTTTGGACAACACAACATTAGGAAGAGGTGAAGAAGGCACGGCATTTAGCTCTTTGAAAAGTAATTTCTGTTGATGATTGAGTTTGCTAAGTTCAAACATGGTAATATTTGCCTTAGTTTTCTTCATATCTTCGATAATATTGTAGTCCATAGAATCTGTAACTACCAATGTCTTAGATGTTGAAGGTAGATTTGAAGATGATGGCTGATTTTGGGATGGTATTGGTGCAACTTTATTTGTGGGAACTTTTTCTTTGGTAGTAGTGGTACTTGCATTCCTTTTCTTCGAAGTTGCCTGAAGAGGTTCAAGAGTACCTTTACTTCTGGTAGTCACAGGAAAAGCTTCTTGTTTGCTTTCTGTATCGGAGTTGGGTAAAATAAAATCCCACATCCCATGGCATTCAACAGTCTCTTCTTCTTCAGGTTCTGTGGATGACAAGACTGCTTCATCTTCTTCTTCCTCTTCGGGATCTGAGTCTGCGTTGGATATAGTATTTGGTGGTTTTGATTCAGGTTTCTTAAAATTTCTAAATGGCCTTTTTGTTGAAGTTTCAGCTACTTGCTTCTTGATTTCGACCATTTCGTTTGACATAGTCTTGAGGACTTTTTGTAAACCTTCCATATCATATGGATCTTTAAGGGTTTTTTTCTTTGAATCATATTTGAAAGAAATTTTTTTGGATTTCCTATCTTCAAGAGCAGCTTTCTTTTCTAAGGCAATAATGTGTTTCTCTACAGTAAGCGCCTCTTTCATGTTTTAAGCTAAAGTTGGTTTTGCAGCCCTGTCTACGAAAATAGCTATATTTGAAGGTAGGGATGTTATATACCATTCGCTTCTGATTTGATCACTTGGTTTAGAGGCGGTTGGAATCTTATTCAAGAGTTTATTAAATCGTGAGTTGAATTCCTTGATAGGTTCTTTAGATTCTATCCTAAGATTCGAGAGATCATTAATTAATGTTGCTAAAGATCTATCATCGCCATACTTAGTAAGAAACTGTTCTTGGAAAATGTTCCAACTAGTGATGGATCCAGAGGGCAGGGAAAAATACCAAGATCCCGCTGATCCTTGTAAGGTATAAGGGAAAATCCTAACGACAACATCTTCCTCTGTCACTCCTTTTAAATTAACTGATAACATGAAATTATTAATATGTTCTTCGGCTTGTGTTCCAGCATCTGGATTAAATTTTGGTAACCATTTTTCAGGAGAATCAGGCAATGGGTGTAATGGTGTAGGCATGGTGACCGCACCAGGACTATTCCATGGATTCTGAGCCATTGAAAATCTAATAGCAGATGATATTGCTGATGAAATTCCAAATGTTTGAGAAGGAGTTGATATTGAGGATTGACTAGGTTGGGATGTTGAAGTTGCTGATCCATGTTGAACAACAATATGTAATGGAGGAGTGGATGGCTGACTTCACACTGGAGAAGATGAGATGGAGGATGATGATGAGAAAGTTTCACTTTCAGATCCTTCAGTATTCTTTTTTTCCCTTTTCCTTTAGGTAAAGGCAACTCAATAGGTTCAATACCGAGCTTTTCGCTCTGAAGTCTGGTGAGAGGGTGAGGTAGATTAAATTGTGAAGTCTCATTGCCTTCAGATACCTCAGATTTCTATGGTGATATTGAAAAGCCTTGAAGTTTATGGATTAGAGACTGAACTTCAGGAGTCTCAGGACTTAATCGTTCTGAAGTATGGCGGGTTTGAGTAGTGGTGGTTGACTCCTCTTCTTCTCGTTTGAATACTGGGGTTCCAGTATGCAAACGGGAGGTCCGAGGTGAGGTGGAGGAAGACTTACTCTCAGAATGGGTTATAGGTTTGGATTTGCTCACCATTCACAGTTCATGCCATCCTTTTAGCTCCAAAAATGTTGATGCCTCGAAAATTGCTGCAACAACATCAGGGATAACCATCCAGTCCGTACCTTAAAGGTAGCTCCTTTTCCGTTTGGTGTGGTGGCTCCGAATGGAAATAATGGGACCAGTTTCCCAATGATTGGTAAATAAGATGGATAAGTGGTTGATTCTCTGATATCTAATGATAATGGATGAATGATTTAATCTAAAAGTAAAATTATAAACAACTATCCTATCCCGGGAAATTTCTGCTTTTAGTGTAACTTTTGATGGTCTTCATTCACAAACACGCATATAGATGACTCTATTGGTAAACAAAGATATTTATTCATATGATAATTACTAAATTCAAATAGTTGAACAAAGCAATCAAGCAAGCATTATTACACTATCCTTCATATATATCATAGACATAAATATGATTGAAAGAATAACAGTCCTTAGACATTCAATAGTGAAAAGTAAAAGGATTGCTGTTAAAACACATACATATATCCAATGATAGCAAGATTAAAAAAATGCTGATTCACATAAAAGAATGACACAAGAGCATAGATAATAGTACCATATGTTATTTGGGTCACTCCCGATATCAATCACATTCAAATTCCTTCTTCTAACTTAGAAACACTTCCATAAAAGGCAATAGTGCACATGTCATCAAAGCTTTCTTCGATAAAATTTAGAATGCTGGCCCAGTCTTCATAAAAAAATAGATCAGAAGAATAATAGTGTGACTTACTGATATGAGTTATACAAAAACTGAGGACCCCTTCTAAATGCATGAAAGGGCCTATAAATACTAATTAAGCTAACTAATTACAAAATAAAAATGCTATTAATTGGTACAACTAAATTATGAATATCTCCTCAAAATCGGCTTATTCTCAGTTGGCATTGTGATTCATTGTTTCAGATGATCTCCCTTCGGCTTGAGCTGGTAGATATCTAGCATCGGTTGCAATTCTGGAGGGCGACTTAGACGAGAATGCAGTTGAGCTGAATATGTGGCATCATGGATCTCGGGAATCATGCAACTGATGGAATCAGTTAAACATTTGAGTGCAGCCCTCTGACTGTATGGTTTAATTAAGAAAAACCAAAAGGCATCCCAAGTTAAACTTTGGATGCCAGCAATTAGTCTTCCATTCTTTTCCAATTCTTGATTGCATGTTTGTTCCAAGGCTTTGGCCGATGTCAATTTACCTGGATTGCACTGTGAAATCATGTTAGACAGATAAAGAGTGTCATTGACCAATTCAATTAAATTACTGGTAGATAATCGACATCTTGAGGTTTCTCTCTCCGCCTTCATCAGTTGTGACTGCCATTCTAGGAAAAGAATGTCTTTGTGTGACTCTAGAATTTTGGGCAGATTCGCGGCCTGTCCTTCACTGGTGTCTTGCCAAGCAAGAAAGCTGGTTAAGGTCTCGTCGGCCTATTCTAAATCCTGCCTAGCATCGACTGATTTATCAACTATTGATGTAGTAATCTCACAAAGAGGCTCAACCAGAGAAATGTTATGACATAGCAGTTTTAGCTGTGTAATCAATGCCTTATTAATTTGTAGAGCTTCGGTTTTGAATTCTGCTAATTGAGGAAGACTCTTGAACTTTTCTACTTCTTGTGAAAATTGAGCGATTTTCTCATCCTTGGTCTTGCTCATTTGTTCATTCATCGCCTTCAATCTGGACAATGCTTCAGACAATTCCTTTTGTTTTTGTACTGCGCTCAAGTCTATCCTCTGCTTCTCTTTGAGCAATTGCTCATTTAATTGATTGTTTGTCTGCCGCTATATTGATAGTTGCTATTCTAACTGTTCTATTTTTTGCTGTGCTTCGGACACCTGTGACTACAATGAAACAATTGTTTGATCTTTTTCCTTAAGTAGATTGCTTACTTCCGAGGCCTTATCCATGGTGGTTGCCGAATAAGCTCCGGCATAATGAGAAAGTTTTGTAAGGTCATCATAAGGGTTAAATTCCTCCTTCCACACTACATTAGCCATCTCTGTTTGGTCTGGTAAAAGGGAAGATTGATCAAGTCTCCTTCTTTTCCTCTGTCTTTTCACCACAGCCCTGTGTTTGGGACTGTAAAAGACATCTAATGGTGGTATGTCTTCTATTTGCAAAACAATTTGATCAGATGGATCTTTAGGAATTATTTCCGCATCTTTGCTAATGGATAGGTCATTGGTCCCTTCAATTGGAACCGTAGTTGTTGTCGTTTCTTGACCGACTATTACTTGAGGTGTGCCGAATCCTTGTGAAGTCTCGGGATTGCTTATAATAGAGTCAAATTGTTGCCACTCTTTGAGGAGTTTGGGATCAATTTGAGCCTCTAGATCAATAACTTCATTGTCCTGCTTCTTCTCTTTCTCCTGCTCTGTTTCCTGTTCTGGCTCTTTTCCCTTTTCGGGAATTTTCTCTGTAGCAGGAGGTTTGTCAATAATCTTCTGTTCAGGCTCGCTTGACTTAGTTGTTGGTGTAGTAGCCAATAAGTCCAGAGGCAAAGTTTGCAACCTCTGTTCTCTGAGCCTATTGAATTCTACCAGTCCTTCATCATTATATTTCATCTTGGCCAATGTTTTCACCTGAGACAATGATTCTGCTGAAGAAAACAAGTTGCCAAATTCATCTTTTTCATGATCGAACTTTGTAAGTTTGGCTTTTTCAAGCACATTATAGGCAACCTTCCATGGATCGAATTGCCTGTTAGGGATGGTTGCAAGATTGAGCATATTTATTTTTCCTGCCTCTTTCTCCGCATGTTTGTAATCATGTAGGGTATAAACACCGCATATCAAAGGAAATATAGGCCAAGACTGATTTTTAGAAGTCCTAAGAGTTTTGGATGTTCCTGCTGTTGTTAGTTGGTAAGCTAACACTCGCGTCAACATCTTATCAAGTACATACAATGGAAGGACATGGGGTCTTGTGAGGCTACCATACACCCTTATATATGTGAACTTGTCTTCCCCGAACCAATTCCCTACAGAGGTCAAGTCAATCTCTGCCTCCTCAAAAATCCTTGGGCAGGCTTATCAAAAATGGCATAATAGATGGGTAACATGAAACCATTACAGATTTGATACAAGTGGTCTTTATAATGCACCTTCCATAACATCTGATGATAAATGTGGATTGGATTAGGGTCTTGTGGCATCCATCTCCACCCAAGTACCGGGTATTCAGAATTAAAGCAAAGCATATCCATAAAATAAGCACTGTAATAGAAAGGGGGAACGATCCTGGTGGTTTTGCGTGAATTGAATCTAAAATCAAGAATTGCAGAGGCTAATTTATCAGACAATATATTCGCCCAATCCATGACATAGCTAGCAACGACCGCTTCCATTAAAGGAACCATTTCGGTAGTAAACTTCACTGAATCATGCATTCCCCATATCGTACACATCATTGCCCCAACGTAACAGTAAGGAGATGACAAGGAATCCACAGAGTACTTACCCGATGATTCATGATTGTGCTTTGTGGGATTCTGTCTCCATTGCCTAATCGGGGCTGATTCCGTCTCGTTCTCTGTTGTGAATTTCTCCAGAAAAGCTTTGTTGTATTTCTTTTCAGGTTCGGGAAAATGATACATCTTCCTTAAGTCGTCAGGCTGAAATGAATCGAAAATTCTTCCGTCAACTGTGCAAAATGTTCTATTTGAAACTGGAATTTGTTCAACCACCCATCTGACTACATCAGTGTATGGAAGAATTTTTTCCCGAGCTGCTATCCTGTGAAAAAATGAGTCGGCTAAATCTTTCAGGGAGGCTTCTGATTTATTAGTTGAGCCAGCAATAGCTTCTTCCGACACTTCCTCAGGTTCTTCCGCTTCAATTAAATTATAGATGCTTTGCCAGCTTGTATTTCCAAGACCGAGACATGTAGTGTCTGAAATTAGGCCCTTTTTACTTGGTCCTGGGTCGCTGGTGGGCTGGACTGTTACTGTAGGGGCCGCTGCTGCTGCGGATCTCTTGGATTTCTTTCCCATTTGCTTAAAACTTGTTATTTCGACGAAATTCTGCACAAGAAATAAAACCAGCGTGATACAGGGAAATAGGTAGCATGAGCCAATATGAAAGAGTTATATCTATTAGCGAATAATCAAAGATTATAGTGAAACTGCCGCAGATAGAATCTAAGTGGAAAATCTCGGCATAACTGCTTCATTAATTGGCCGCTTCACCTGTCAATCATGGTAAGGGAACTTTTAAATATCCATCATAACGTTTATATGGTGAATGATCGATTCAAGCGTGGCTTAGATTTTTGGCGGATAATCGCATTTGATAATTGGTGACGTGAGCGGGAAGGTTTTAATAAGAGTCCAAAATATCGTTCAATCACCAAAGGTGGTATACTGCATGCCAATCTTTAATATGCTTCGAAACATGTTCCTTGATTTAATGTATCGCAATCGGGCAAGGGCTCGGGTCACATTACTTATGCTATTGTGAAATCGCCGATCGCCGATGGCGATACGCCTTATCGCATCGGAAGATTTGAAGGTGTCACCGTTAATGAATTAGTTGCTACGACCGATTGCCGATAACGATACCTTTTATCGGATTGGAGGAATGGGAGAGGTGTTTTTCATATATACGATGTGTTTTTCCTTTCCCCGATATCCGATAGCTATTTCCCTTTTCGGATCGGAGTGATTCAACGGGTCTTTCAAATATGTTTTTCTTATTATTGCGATATGCGAATTTGCGATCGCTTTATCGTAAAAAGCTTCGATTATTTAAAAGACCTATTTGTTCAAAAAGGTTTATTTTAGAATATATCGTTTTCATTGGACCTTTTGATGAGGGTTTTCTAATAATGAGTTAATACCAATTTATTCACACATCTATGTTTAAAAGGGACCCATTTCAAATTATGTTTTTAAAGAAAATTTTTAAGAAATGGGGGGTTGTTGTACAGCACAATACGTCCCTAAAGATTGTAAGCATTAGGCTCTAGTACAACATCAATGCCACCCTTTGGGATAGAAAGCATTAGACTATTCAATACATATTCCCCCATGGTTATATTGATATTATGACACTTCCCAGAGAAATTTATATTTCCTCCATTTGCAACCATCACTTAACACTATGGTGCTGGATATAGGAAGAAATTCAATTCCTTGGCTATCTTACAATGAATAAAATTATGGGTACTACCTGAATCAATCAACACTATTAATTTTTTCTTGTTGATATATCCTTCCAACTTGAGAGTTTGAGGAGTGGTAATTCTTTCCAATGCATTACAAGATATGGTTAGATTCATTTCTTCTTTCTCTGGAGTTGGTTCCTTGTTTATATCCTCCTCTTTTGATGTTTCTTGTTCCTTTTCTTCCTCCTCTTCACAATCTATGTAAACTAATTTCTTCTCACCACACTTATGACCTTTAGTGTATTTTGTATCACAATTGTAACAAATCCCTTTTGCTCTTTTTTCCTCCAATTTTTGTGGTGTCAACCTTGTAGGTTACAGAAGGCTAGGAGCAACAACATTGCCATGTTTATAGTTGTGAGTGGTAGACTTCCTTGTTGCCATAATTTTTATTTCAACTTTTCTTGCCACCCTGAATTCCTTCTCCAATGAAGACATCAATCCTATGCTCCTCTAGAATATTAGTTACCCCAAATTTCAATTTTTGGAAGTCCTCAATGTGATCCTCCATTGAACCCTTTTCTTTGAGATTTATCAATTGGCTAAAGAAGGTGTTGCTTTTTGTATCATCATATTGTGTTATCATTTCCTTTGTAAAAATTTACCAAGTGACAAGTGGTTTATGAGAAAAAATCCATCGATACCATACAAACTGATTGGGTTCTAAATATAAATATGCAATGTGTACCTTTTCTGCTTATTGCGCATCATGGAGATCAAAATATTGCTCTATTTGTAGTATCCATGTTACCAGATCCTTGCCATCAATCTTCGAAATGTGGTTGGTCTTCAACCCCAAGTTAGAGTCTTTAAAGTCATTATCAGCATTCCTTTTATTCTCATAATGAGTTTCATGGAATAACTTGTCACTGTTAGGAAGCATTTCTTGTAGAAACTTTGTCAAACCTTCCATATCCGCCTTCAAACCTTCCATATTAACATTCATGCCATCCTTCAAATCTTCCATGTCTGATTTTAAACCATTTCTCAAAGCTTTCATTTCATTTGTGGTTACTCTTTGCGAGAGAAAAATTTGTTGCACTTGGTATCATAAGTTTGATATATCATGTTGCATTTCTTCTTCTTCTTCATGTGTCATAGTAGAGCTTTCGGGTTGCTTACTAGGTGTGGCCATTTTTTTGGTTCGAGGCATTTTGGAATCAAAAAACTATATCTATACTTCACTATTCCATTTTAATCACTCCAAATTGATTTTCGAACAAAAGATATGAAAATTTAAAAAAAATACACACCTTTTCTTGCTTTTTATGAGCTCAATATTGAAATTGTTGTATCTCTATAATTTCAACTCTCCAAGTTCTGAAATTTCATCCTATGGTAGCCCTTTGAGTCTTGTTTCCAAGCCCACAAGTCGTACTGATATTGGATTCTTCAAGAAAGAGTTATGCCTAATCTACCACGGTGACCTGATTATAGACTGATTCAGGAGAGTGAACTTGTATGGACTGTCACGTGTCACTATTTCAACCTTCGTCCCTAAAAATGATACATGAAAAAATAAAGTCTGTTCATTTTTAGTAACTTTTTACGAAATTCAAATCTGATGCTCTCCATCTAACACCCTAGTTTCAACCTCTAGTATGTAGTAACTCAAATTATGTATAGTTGTAAGTATGTGAGTGTGAATCCCTACTATAGAGATCAAAGCCAAGGTTTAACTAGTGCATGATGTAGAATACATATATTGATCATGTGTTAGGATTCAAGCTATGTAAATATTATGCTAAAGTGGAGTGTAATGGTCTAAGATGGTCTAAGATGTAGAATAAAAATATGGACCATGTGTTAGTATTCAAGCTATGTAAATATTATGCTAAAGTGGAGTGTAATTGGTCTAAGAAAGGGGTTCCATCGGAAAGAAGATCCTTCATTGCCAAGTGTTAGCCTCTGTCTTCATTTCTTTTTCACTGTGTGCCTTAAATGAAGCCATAAACCTTATTTGATTGCTAAACACCAACGATTGAATCCATGTAGGAGGGTGGTGGAAAAGTCCTCATGTAGGTTGAATGCATGTAAGAGGTTAGTGGGAAAATATGGGAATCGTAAGAGCCCTACATCCCCAAAGTCAGAAGAAGTGTCAACTTTGTTTTCACCCATCCTCATTCCAACACTCCTACATTCATAATTTTAATGTCATTCATGTTGTGTTCTTTGGCCATCCATTAAAAATTTAGATCAACAGCATTTAGAAAACTATAAACTTGAGATGAAAGAGTGGTGGTGGCAGGTGTGCATAGAGGTTGGTAAGTGAGGAAACCTTCATCCATTGTATTTTTTCTAAGAATTGTTTTGACATGCAATTCTCTAAAAGCATACAAATATATTATTTTTAACACACATTGAAGAGCCTTGTCAGGGAAGGGTACTCTAAGGTACTATCGATCAAGGAGAGTACACTTGGTGTCTTGTCTAGGATTATGGAGGAGAGTCTCTTGGTTGTTGATTACTAGATGAGATTGTAGAAATTTGATAGAGTTGCAACTGCTTAAGATATTTAATCTAAAATCAAGAGACACAATTCTACTCTATTGATCCACGGAATAAAATTCAGAATTTAGAAAAACGTGCATAGATATGTAATAAGTAAAACCACAAATACATAGTGATTTCTAGGGGAACCCAACTGGGAAAAAACCCCTCAAGCATGTTTGCATTAATCAATGAATTGAGAAACTATTACAATTTCTAGCTCCAACTCTGGCTCAATCTACAAAAGAATAATTGTTCTCCTGCTCAATAAAAAATCTTTGGCCAACACTTAGCCTAATATTTTCTCACTAATCCCGTGGAAATTAAACCCTGTTCTTTGGGGATTTCCTCCAAAATTATTGCGCAATTCCCAAGGATTGATAATTGATTGCATGCAACACCTGTACACTCAACACTAGTTTACAACTGATGTTACACTACCTTGGAATATCCACCATAGATGAGAAATTCAAATTCCTTGCTTGCATGAGCCATTTTTGGTTGATTGATCAATTAACTAGATGATCTCAGAGTTAGACTACTGCCCCATTGCACAACTGACCTCCAGCTAGTTCTATTAATTGTTAGAACTATTTTAACTAAGTACAACTAGAAAAAAGTGAATTGGATTGCTATAAATTAGCAATATTACATGCATAACTAAACTCCAAGACCTCTAACTCGAATTTATTGAGCCAACTGAATGACAAGATCCATGTCACACTAGTTAATTGCCTCCAAATTGTCTTGATGATGTGGAAATTCGATTTTACTCAATTTGACTAAGGCTAAAGTCAAATTGAGCCTTTCTTGCTGAATTTTTTCAACGCTCCCTCTTAGAAAGAAAGGGATTTTGTACCACCCCTATCCAACACTTGTGGAATCTATTATAGCATTACCTCTTACTGTTGTTGTTGCTACTGCAACAACTACAACTAAGAAGCATAAAAAAAAATTGCATCAACTGTGTCTGCAACTATGTACTAGGAAAATTGTGCCATTGATGACTCTACTATTGAGCCTCTTTATTTGTTATCAAAACTGATATACACTCCTCGATATTTGACTCACACTGATCCTCCTGCCACTGAATACTATGGGCCCCTGTAGCAAGGTAATGATCGATGAGGAGAACACCTCAATGGACCCTGCCTAAATTTTAGCAACTCTGGGACTAAGGATCTACGTCGCCCCACCTCACACCTGGAGGTATAGATGCATCCATGGAAAAATATACCTATAGCTTGTAGAGGTTTATCACTCTAACTCTAATCTGTTTAACTTTACCGGTAGCTACGATCCTTCTTATTTCCATTGTTCTGGTTGGACTCAACCTCACCTTGGGACTTCTTGCCCTTGGCCTTCATTCCTTTTCCAACTAGAGCAAAGTCCTATTCCTTTTATTTGGATGTTAATCCATCCCTTGCATTTTTCCTCAATTCTTCTTGAATCAAATCGGACCACAACCTTTCCCATTTCGTAAATTTTGCCTTCCATTCATAGATTCCTAGTAACTATGCCAGGATTTTGGAAGGCCTAGAAGAGCTAGGATCATCAGGTCATATTCTACAACATTTACCCCAACCCATCCAATCTCATTCTGAACTTGTGTAAATCTATAGAGATATTGCGAAATAATATCATTATTTTGCATTCTAATGTTTCAAAGTTTGTCTTTCAGGGCCAATTTTCTATGGTCACTGTTATTTTTGAATAGCTTAGTCAGTGCCTTCCACATAACAAATGGCGTCTCTTTTCCATGGATATTTGAGACCACATTGTCTCTCACACCTTCTAGGATGATCCTCCTGGCTCTAGCAACATCCTTCTTCCATTGGGATAATTTTTGTGCATCGTAATGCTGAGGTTTTACAATGTCAATTTTAACATATTTTAACACACCATTATCATCAATCATTGCTTCCATTCAGTCCTTCCAAGCTATGAAATTTGAGCTACCCTCTAGGGCATACTCCAATCTCAGTCCGTTGAAGTCCATTCTCCCAACTTTGATGAAATCCTGCTACACTGAAGCTGCAAATTCGAAATTCCTGAGGGATACATTCGAAACACTGGTTCTAATGTGATTTCAGGGCTCTGATACCATGTATAAATTTGATAGAGTTGCAACTACTCAAGAAATTTAATATAAAATCAAGAGACACAATTCTAATCTACTGATCTACATAATAAAATTCACAATTTACAACAACATGCACGGACATGATATATGAAAAACCAAAAATAAATAATGATTTCTAGGGGAAACCAGCTGGGAAAAACTTCTCAAGCTTGTTTGCATTAATTAATGAATTGAGAAACTATTACAATTACTAGCTCCCACTCTGAGCTCAATCTGAAAAAGAATAAATGTTCTCCTGCTCAATGAACAATCTCTTGCCAACAATTAACCAAGTATTTTCTCACGAAGGCCCCTATTTCCTTGTGCAAATCCCGAGGAAATTAGTCCCTATTCTTTGGGAATTTCCTCCAAAATGATTGCGTAATTCCCAAGGATTGATCACTAATTGCGTGCAACACCTATACACTCAACACTATTTTACAACTAATGTTAGACTGCCTTGTAATCTACACCACAGTTGAGAAATTCAAATACCTTGCATGCATGAGCTATTTTTTGTTGATTGATCAGTTAAATGGATGATCTCTAAGTTAGACTTTTGTCCTACTGCACAAATGACCTCCAACTAGTTCTATTACCTGTTAGAACTAGTTTAACTATGTACAAATGGATATAACTATACTGGATTTCTATAAATTAGCAATCACACATGCATAACTGAACTCCAAGCCCTCTAACTTGAATTTACTAAGCTAATTGAGTGACAAGATCCATGTCACACTAGTTGACTACCTCCAAGTTGTCTTGTTGATGTGGAAATTTGGTTTTACTTAATTTGACTAGGGCTAAAGTCAAATTGAGCCTTTCTTGCTACATTTTTTCAATAGAGATGCCTATAATGCTCCATGGTGAGTAGATTGGTTGAGAATTAGAGTAAATGGAGTGCGTTAAGAGAGAGAAGCTCATAGTTGCTTCCTTTTCCCTATTGGCCTCATAGTATAACTTAGGGTTGATATTTGTAGTAGATATCTATGGTTGGGTGGAAAATCACTCTAACAAAGTGATTTTCTTGGACCACCTTCAATTAAATACAAATGCTTTATCAGTCTATGAATATGCAAAATCTATGTCTATTTTATTATTGTTAAAATCATGTATCTTGCATGCTATCTATACATGTTCTTGTGATTTCTATTTCATTTTAATTGTCACACTTGTACATGCATTTCAATGAGTTTATTTTCACGTAAGAGACTTAAATTGTTGCTATATTGGTAATTTAATGTCTACAAATCAAAATTTGGAAGCATAAAATTATAGCTACCCATCATCACTTGGAACTATTAGATGGAGACATTATAGAGTGGTAAGAAAGTTTTAATATTAGCATTGAAGTTGTTATAGGCCAAATTTGGTATGATTTTGGCAAATCAATGATTGAATTTCATGGTGTAGAGGAAATTGAAAATTTCTTTTAACATGATAACGAATCACCAGAATTAAAATCAATTGTGTGAGATATGTATCATTCCTATTGCACATTATCCAATAAATGATCAATTATACGTAAGCAAAATCAGATAAAAATGATGATTATAACACCATGTTGCACGGGGCACACAATCTCAATGCTAAGATGAAAAGTATAGCTTGCATATGGAGTATTTTCTTAAATTCCCAATTTGATTATGATGGAATTTACATTATGGTAGAATTTGAATTATGGTTGGAGTTCACTTGTAGGCCTATTAACAAAATTAATATTCAAAAGGTTTCTAATAGTGGTGTGCCTCTTTGAAAAATCAATGTTTGGAATGACTTTGGTGACCACAAAGAATTATGAAAGATCAATAGTGCTTCAATGGTCACAAAAGTGAATAAAATTAAAGCTTAAAAGGTTTTTGTAGTTGTGAAAGTCTTTACAAAATTGATGTTTTTGAAATCTCTTATTGCCATAGGCAATTTGAAATATCAACATTTGGAAAATTTTTGATAATTGTGAAAAAATCTAAAAGATAAATAGCAATGGACAATTTCAAATTGTCCAAATTTATGAATGTTCCATTGACCATATAGAAGTATAAAAACAAACAATGTTTGATAAGTCTCTAATTGGTGTAGATAAGTTTGAAAGGTTAATGTTTGGTAGGTATTTAGAGTAAGACCGAAAGTTTGAAGTGTTGAATTGCTGTGAAACAACAATGTAATATTTTATTTACCAAACAAAAGAAAAAACAAGTATTGAACACTTTTTTTTTCCATAGTAGGAGCATATAAATTTCAGTTGCCGAAATTTCTATGAATGCTTGTAGTGATGTTACTTGTGAAAGTTGAGGGCTAGTGATAGATTCAACTATAAAATTTGGAAATATGGCAATTAACATTTTTAAGATAATAAGATTGTGTTCCTTGACATAAGCTTTGTTTATGATGTTTACTCAAGTAAGGAACATGGTTAGGCACAAAGAAATCCAACGAAGTGTTTGGATAAATTATCAAGGGTCTTTAATAGAACTAAAGAAATGGGTGAAAATATATTATTCAGAGAGTTTTTGGCAGTTACGGAAATTTTAATTGAATGAAAAGTGACCCAAGACATCAAACTTGAAATAATTTTCCTAATCTATGTTTGAATTTCTCAATAAATTGGAGAACTTTGTTTTTTAAAAAAAATTCCACCATTGCATTGATTAAAAGATAGCAATGTTTGCCAAAATTTTCCAATGCTAGAAAATTGCAAAATGTGAAAAATTGACAATTCTAGATTTTTGCTAAAAATGACTAAAGTATCATATCATTGATTTAGAAGTTGTTGAGTGCTTTGAATCATAATTGCTATTAGTGCCTGATAAAAATGTTATTCTAGTTCTCACTTCTTTTCCTTCTATAAGTGGGAGAAGCTTGATATTGACATTGAATGCACCAACAATAAAAGTGTAGAAATTGTGTTAAATAATAACTTTGAAGAGCTATAACATTTACCTCCACACTAAGAATTGAGTATGGGTATAGTTAATTGTATAACACCCCTTTTTAAGCTCCAAGCTTTGCAATTGTAATTAGGATTTATAATGTTGGGAATGGCCAAAATATGGATATATTGTCGAACTTTATTTAATTTAATATGCATTTTATTTAATATATTTCAAAAAGTTGAAGAAGAGAGTTGTAACATCCCTTTTTCTACTACTTAAGTTTTGTAATGTAATTAAAAGATGATAATGTTGGAGGGTCAACACGAATATATGCCAAAACTGTTTAATGTAAATATCTTATTTAATTAAATTATAAATTGGCAAAGTTAAAGATTGGGACAAGCCTATATAGATCTTGATGTCTTCAAGAATAGCTTGCAAGCCTATATAAAAAATTGGACCACAGAGTCCAACCTTGATTATTGATAGCTAAGGAAACTAGTGTGAGAGCCCTCCACCCAAGTCAAGTAAACCAAGAAGAACTCAACCCTTTGATAGTGTTTTTACGGGTGAAGCTTTAGAAAAGGGAAGATTTCCAAATGAATGGTAGGAAGCAGTGAAGGGGTCCCCCATTCTATTATGCGTGCCCTTGATAGCCATATTTTGTTGCGTATTAAGCCTATACTTAGTGCTTAATAAGTGACATCCTTGTTTCCCAACCAATGAAGCGTCTTTAGCATGTCTTTAAGACCCTTCATTGGTTGGGAAACAAGGATGTCACTTCTTAAGCACTAAGTCTAGGCTTAATACACAACAAAATATGGCTATGAAGGGCATGCATAGCACAAAGGGAGACCCCTAATGCTTCCTACCATTCATTTGGCAATCCTCCCTTTTCCAATGCTTCATTTGCAAAAACAATATCAAAGGGCCGAGTTCTTCTTGGTTTACTTGACTCGTGCAGAGGACTCTCACACTAGTTTCCTTAGCTATCAAAAATCAAGGTTGAAATCTATGGTCTAATTTTTTACATAGGTTTGTAGGTTCATAAGGTTACATGTCTCTAGTTCACAAGGGTTATTGGATTCCCATACACATAGTTTAGGTCTCTAGTTCACAAGGGTTATTGGATTCCCATACACATAGTTTAGGTCTCTGTCTCCAATCACTGCAATACTCCACAACTCAATAATTCCTAATGGCTCCTCCTTTTCTTTCCCCACGACCGCTACTTTATGCATGGGGGGTCCCTTCTTGGTTTTCAAGGTCAATAGAAATTTGTCATTAGGTATGTAGCCTATGTTTGGGAAACTCTCATACCTCCTCCTCCATTTTCTCATTATTGTTTTAAGAAATTAGTAGTTCAACAAGAATCATCAGGAAACAAAACATTAAATTCATGGGAGATTAAAAAATTCCTAATCTCCCTTATAGAATTCCCAAGAAAGATATTCTTGAAGACATCAAGAGCTATATAGGCTTGTCCTAATCTTTAAATTTACCAATTTATAATTTAATTAAATAAGATATTTACATCAAACAGTTTTGGTAGATATTCAAGTTGACCCTTCAACATTATCATCTTTTAATTACATTACAAAACTTAAGTAAAAGAAAAATGGATGTTACAACTCTCTTCTTCAACTTTTGGAAATATATTAAATAAAATGCATATTACATTAAATAAAGTTTTCCAAATGAATGGTAGGAAGCAATGAAGGGGTCTCCGTTTGTGTTATGCATTCCCTTGACAGTGATATTTTATTTCGTATTAAGCCTAGACTCAGTGCTTAAGAAGTGACATCCTTCTTTCCCAATCAATGAAGGACATTTTCCTTCATTCTTTATCTACACTGAGCGAAACATCCTTTAAACATCAAATATAGCTTGAAGGTGGCCAACTACAAAAAAAAATGCCACGTAGTTGTGCCAATGGTTGGGTGGAGAGTGGCAGTCCGTTCTTTAGTTTCCAACATAATTAAGTGAAACATATTAGTGTATTCTTCCTTGTAAATGAGATACAAATGTTGTTCAATACTTCATGTTTAAGAAATATGGCAGATATATTGTGTATATGTGCATTGGTAGGTTGAGAATTGATGTATGGTTGAAATAAATATGCATAATTAGTGTGCTAAGAAATTAGCATGGTTTGCTTGATTGTTGAAATGCATTCCTTACGAATATGAAATATTGTGTTAAATGGAATCCCCTCTCTGATGCTAGGTGAGAATTTATATGTGTTGTATGTTCATAGTTTGAAAGTCTAACCTTGGCTATAATGGTTATATTTATCAAATGTATGAAGGCCAGTTGGTTAAAGGAAGTGGTCGAAAATTGTTGCGATTAACGAAGGAAAATTTGGGTAGAATCCTTGAGACCTTTTATAAAATTAAATGTTCAAGACCTTGTTTTGGGCCAAGGAAAATTTTTGGGTTTGACCCCTGTATTTCTGAGAAATAAAAAAAAATATGGGGTTAAGACCATGGCATAAAACTCATTGAAATTTTGGGATGAAATTTTTTCCTTTTTATTAGTAGAGAAATAAAAATTTGGGGTTTGGATGTCTCTAGCCTTAGCCCATGGTCACATGGATTTACAAGAGTTGGGACCAAGAGCTATGTGTAAAGCGGGATTACTAGGATATTGGGGCCAGAGGTTTTAGTAATGCTTGTAATGATTTATGAGGGATTCCCTAATATGGCATAGCTTGGGAAACAAACTATCAAATAACGACCCTATTCCTATTTATTAGGGTTGTCAACTAGTGATCTCAAATATCAGAGTATCAGGGCCTTGGAGGGATTCTGTCACGGTTTCTGATGTGGTAATTCCACTTGGATGCAACATGTCACCCAAATATAACCATTTTGGACATGTTGAGTGTAAAGAAATAAGTGACATGTGGCACACTAAGGAGTGCCAAGTGGCAGTGGACACATCGACATACTCCTTGTGTCAGGTGGTGATTGGTTCTCCAGAATTGATATGGCATGTTGAGTTGTCATATCAACATATCAACATATTGAGGGTTTGGGAGTACTACATCCTGGAAATTTTGAAAATATATCAATATCTCGATATACACATTATCCGAGCCACGTGGAAAACTATGATTGGATAATAGTGATATGAGGTGCATGATGAGATAACCAATGGCCTATCAACCCATTGGTGTTTTTCGCATATTTCTATTTATAAATAAATTGTTGGATTTGTCATTTACCATTCTTGAAATATTTCTATATCGACACATCAACAAATCCACCGGGGTGAGGGTGTGTGGTTATTCCGACATTGGCATGTCAATAAATCTAGAGGTTTGTGTCTATATCAACATAACAACCATATTATCCCTATCGACGACCAACATTCCTAATGTATTGGGAGTTTCATTCCCCTACAGACAATATGAGTATATCAACATATCAAAGCCATAGTGGTTTGGGTAGTTGGGACTTCTAGAAATCATCGACATGGTGAGGCCCAATAGAACTCGTGGGCCTAGGGATTTGGACCAATTTGGAACTTCCACATGGATGGGAGTCACATGTTAGCCATGTGGGTGTACAGATGATGATATGGATTTGAAGGGGAAAAATTCAAATGGGCATAACTTTGTGTTGATAATTGAAAATGAGATGATATTTATATTGTTGGAAAAATCTTGATGAACAAAATATGATGGTGGTATCAAAATTTTGATTTGGGGTGAAGGAAGAAAGATAATTTTTGGATAACCCCATTTTCATAATGTACCTTGAAGGTTGGGTATAATTATGCCCCACACCCTTAATAATTTATTAGAGGATTGGGTGTGTTACATAGTTGTATTAGAGTAGTGTTTAAACAATATTCCTAGAGGGCCATAAATACACTACAAGAATAAATTTTGGAGCTCTAATTTAGAGAGTCAGGGTTCAACATTTGGGCTGAATGCGCTTGGAGTAAATGTAGTATATTTGAATATTTGTTTTGGATGAATTTGTTGATTTTAAACCTTGTTAATTGTTCAACTTATGTTTAAGGCTAGCCTAATCTAGTGTCATTATATCCAAGGTAGTTTAATGTGTTTACAATTAATTATAAGACCTATTTGTGTTATTCCATAACACATGGAGATACAGATTCCAACAAAGGGACCAAAAATAATGTGTAAGGATAGATGCATGGATCACTTGAGCTAGTAAGAAAGCATAAGGTTGCTTGAGATGCTTTAGGTAGGTATGATACTACCTGGGTTTCCTCGATGGGATGCTACGTGGAACATGGTAATAATAGATGCAAGTATGGAAGAGAAAGTTGCCTTAGCAGAAAAATCTATAATGTTGGTTATAGAAGGAGTGAGAAGGGACAAAAGCCCATGCAAATAACATTTGTTGAAAACCTAAGTGAAAGAATTAGGTGTGGAATAATACTCTTAAGTGTTCTTGTGTATGAGAATATTGAGGGATGCATAGAATAACTAATGGTGATTTTGAGTACCATTTATAATGCATGGTAATGTCTTGAATGATGATGTGAGTATGGAGAAGGAGGTAAGCCTTCCCTTGGCAAGCTCAAACTGTAGTTCAAACATTTGGAGCTCTGATACAACCAGAGATGAATTTGAACAAGATATAGAGCTTGCTACTAATGTTGTAGTAATAATAGTGCTATCTAGATTTAACATTAGGTAAATGTTTTATTTCTTAATCTGGAGAAATTGTAGAAAATGAGTACTCTCTTGAAAAAGAGTCATGTTTCATAATTTGTTCCACGTGGAAGGTTGTTGAAAGGACAGTGAATTCCTGTAATTAATGATAACCTTGAAATAAGCATAGCGTAATTAAAGGATGAAAAATGAAATGGATACAATAGCATGTGTATCATTGTGAATAGGTGGAATAACTATCTTGCATGGCAATGCATTGTACCTCAAAATGAGTGCATGTGCGTGTAACGACAAAATTTTTGTTGTGAGAAATTGTTAAATTAGAATATTAAGTTTTGAAAGTTTATTTTAATTGGAATATTAACCAAAGTTTTAGTATGACTTGCAACTAGAGCAAAGTTTGAATTTCAGACCATTATACCACTATGCATATGTGGCCAAAGTAATTAAATATGCCAAAAAATATCATATTTTTTCTTAAGATAACATAAATGTGTTGTTTTCAACACATAAAAGGGCACCCAACAATGAAATACAGCTAAAAATAGAGTAGTATAAAGTAACATGGAGGAAATTCCTTGAATCATGGATGATGAATTGACAGAAAAATGAGAAGTTTGAATGCAAAAATTCAAAGCTACAAGGATGATAATGATGAACTCATTAGATAGCAAGAAAAAATGGTAAATCTAAATGCAATGCTACTACAAATCTTTTCATAAATGTAAAGGATATTCCAATTTTGACCAATTGCTAGACATGTAGAGAGATACTATGATAGTGATATCAGGGATTTCCATGAACTTGAGTCAAATCACCCTAGATGATTGTGCTAACAAGTTCATAGAGATGTTAGAGTATGTACCATTTATTAAAGAGGAGGAGATGAGGACACAATGCCTTCTCAATGGGTTTCCAAAAACCTTTCAAGATCAGGTAGATTATGAAGAACCCTAGAAACTTAATGATACCATCCAAAAAATAAGGAAATTATATGAGTAGTCAATGGATAAGGTGGAGCCCCATAACGTATGGAAGAAGAAAGAAAAAAATTGCGCTCAAGAGAAAAAGGTGCAAAGCATCGTGATATAAGTTATCAGGAAATTATGCTAAGTTGAAGGTTCCAATGAAAGCTGTAAACCAACAAATTTATCCCATTCAAGGGGAGAAGAGTACCAATGGACTAGTGAGGGGAAGGGAAAAGGAATGAAAGAAAAAAACATTGAAATGATAGGGTTGTGTGTTGAGGAAGCAATGCATGTAGTTGTTAGGGTTTGATTCCTCTTTTCTTGATAATTACTTGTGATATGTGTTGGATTATTTTACTTCTTCATTATGTTATCTTTCATTAAGCAATTACCAATTTAGTAATGCATGAAGATAAAAAAAAAGGACACAAGATGTAGGCACTCATCCAGGGAAAAACCCCTCTTCAAGGGGAAAACCCAGTCAACTCTTCTTCAATAATAGAATCAAGTCAAAGTGAGACAATCCAAGACCTTTTAACCAAGACAAAGACTTCCTCCAATCACTAAGTCAACCCTCCTTATAAGTAGATATATCCTGCTCTAGTCAATAATGGTTAGCTCCTTCAAAAATGCATCAATCTAGAATTTCGACCCACTGCAACTTAGAATTTCAGACTTGCAGATACTGCAGAAATTTCGCCCCCTGCAACTTTCCTAGAAACCCTAGAAACCTTGCATGTGTGTGAGAGAGATGCCTCAAAACTTCGATTTGGTCTTCCTCAACTTTATTCTTCCTTCTCCTTGAATTTTCTTTTCTTTTCTTGCTCTGGAATTGCATATCGAACTTGTGGATATATGAATTTCCATTAGGTCAAGCTCCTCTTCTATTTATACTGCTTCCATAGGGTCGAATAACCTCATTTTGGTTCAACTTCTTCACGGCAGGGCCAACTTGGTGCGGGGGTGACAAATGATTGTTTTGACTCAAAAATATTTTTCTTTACATGATACAAAGGCCTAAGAAGGGTCTAATAAACATGACAAAGAATCTTAAGACTCAATAGAAACTCTGTAGGGCTACAATGGAGGATTTTACCTAATAAATAAATAAAAGAGCATGAAACCCATGCTTAAGAATAATTTTCTTTTTCTTCTTTTTCAATTCTACAATAAATACATAATGAAAAAGTACAATAGCAATTATGAAGAATTACCATAAGTAAATTTTTAACGCACACTCTTAAGTAGGGAGGTATTCATAATAGTGAAAATAGGTACAAGGATGTACTCAAATTTACAATGTTCACAGAAGAGTTATCACATACCCAATGCTAGGGATACCCTAATTGCCAAGGTATCCTCTCAACAGGGAATAAGGTGTCATCTAGGTGTTTTCCACTATAGGTACCATCAGGATACAACCCTGGTATCCATCCAATAAGATACCATCTAGGCCTTCATGCCTTGATACCAACCCTTACAGGGATCTGGGTATCGACACTAATCTAGAGCTCCAACCAATACCCTCCCTCTCAGATCTAGACATCAACTGAGATCTCAATACTAACTAGGCCACAATGTCCTCCCAAGTACCATCATCATACATGAAGTTTCATGGTACTCATCTCTCCCTTTCCAGCAGATCTCAGATATCCACCAATCCAAGCATGCTCTGAAAACAAACTAACTTAATGTTGGGAAGAAATTTCCATAAAATATCAGCTACTTTTTAATAAGTTTTCATGTGCTGTAGCTTCACGACCCCATCTTGTACTAAACTTATAATATAGTGATACTTATTGTTAATATGCTTTGATATGGCATGGAACACAGGGTATTTTTTCATTATGATGCTGCTTTGATTATCACAATTTATGATTGTGGGATCCAAGGGTTCTCCAAACAAATCTGATAGAAATTTCCTTAATCAAATAACATCTTTTCCAACTTCACAAGAACAAAATATTCAGCCTCAACACTACTCAAAGCAACCAAATCTTGTTCATGAATCACCCAAGAAATTATAGTGGATCCTAGACTAAAACGACCACCATTAGTTCTTCTTCCATCCTTCTCGCTTCCACCCAAATCTGAATCGGTAAAACCTATTAACTTGATCTACTTTCCATCATATTTTAGGCAGTGGTGAATAGTCCCGCATAAATACCTTAACACATGCTTGGAAGCTATCCAATGACCATGAAATGGTTCTAACTAAATTTGACTTAGAATATTCACTGTATAACATATATTGGGTCTAGTATTTGCTAAATACATCAACGAGCAACCCAACTGATGATAAGATGTAGGATATTCAACAAGGCTAGAATATGAACTTATAAATTTATTAAAATTTGTAATCATTGGAGTTGTCATAGGATTGGAATCCATCATGCCAAAATTTTGTAGAATCTTGCTGATATACTTTCCTTGACCAAGATATATTTCTACAAGTTTCTGCCAAACTTCCAAGCCCAAATAGTAATGCATGAGTCCTAGATCTTTCATTTCAAATTATTCTACCAACATCTTCTTACATTCTTGAATTCTATGGTCCACACCTATAATAAGTAAATCATCCACATATAATAGAATAATTACTTGTTCATTCTTTACTAGTTTGACGTAGAGATTGGGCCTGTAGAACTTTTGACGAATCCAATGGTTAAAAGATAAACATCCATTCTAGCATACTAAGATCTAGGTGCTTGGTTTAGGCCATATAGAGCTTTCTTCAATGGTAGACATGATACTCCCTACTATGTTTCTTGAAACCTTTTGGTTGTTCAATGTACACTTTTTCATCTATGGTTCCATTCAAGAAAGTTATTTTGACATCCATATAGTGGATGTTCCATCCCATAGTAGTTGCTAAAGAAATTAATGATTTAATGGTAGCATACTTGGCTATAGGAGAAATTTTTTCTTCGTAGTCCACTCCTTTTTGAGAGATTCCCCTTGCTACAAATATTGCTTTGTATTTTTTTATACTTCCATAAACAACATGATTTCTTTTGTAGATCCACTTGCAGGTGATAACAAATTTGTCACTAGGTCTAGGAACAATTTCCCAAACCACATTATTCATGATTGATTGATATTTTTCATGCATGACCTTCTTCCATTCATCATGATGAGCGACTTGTTTAAACATGGTTGGTTTCATTTTTTTTTTGTTTATATGCTACATATCTAAAGTATCTCTTTGGTCTTTTTCTTTGTTATGTAACGAAATAAAAATTTAGAAGAAAAGATAGATCCGTGCCTTCTTTAGGCTAAGATACGATTTTCCCTTCTTCGTCAAGTTCTGGAAAGACTATTTGAACTGGGAGCTTGCCCCCAATAACCTTCTTTAAGCATGAAACATGGAAAACTGGGTGTACTCGGGAAGATGCAGGCATCTCCAATTTGTATTCCATAGTACCAATATTTTGCAACACCTTGTAAGGACCATAGTACTTGGGTGATAATTTATTATCCTTCTTAGCTTGGGTGAGGGACATTTTTTTGTATGGTTGCAGTCGTAAAAATACCTAATCTCCTACATCAAAACTTATTTTACTACGATGTTGATATGCCTGTTGTTTTATTTGATTCTGCACCATAGTGAGGTTATCCTTTAAGAGTTGGAGAACTTCTTGTTGATTCTCGATGTGATCTTCCACTCCTTGAACCTTAGAATTTTCTCTTAAATATGATGTGGTGGATGGTGGATGATATCCATAAAGCACCGTAAATGAGGTCATTTTTGCTACAGTATGGAAGGAACTTTTATACCACCATTTAGCTAGAGGTAACCACTTGACCCATTATGTTTATTTATTAGATACAAAGCAATGAAGATAACCTTCCAAACATTTTTTCACTATCTCATTTTTCTCGTTAGATTGAGGATGATAAGCTGAGCTATGAGCTAATTAAGTACATAGACAAGAAAATAATTCTGTCCAAATATTTCCTGTGAAATGAGATTTTTGTCACTTACAATAATATTTGGGTTTCCATGTAGATTTTGAATTGTTTCCATAAATGCAATAGCAACTGTACTGGCTTTAAAAGGATGAGATAATGCACATAAGTATGCATACTTGGTAAGTCTATCAACTACCACCATGATGACACTCTTTCCTTTAGACTTGGGCAAACCTGTGATAAAATCCATTGTGACATCTTCCCAACGCTGACTTGGAATGACTAAAGGTTGTAACATACCTGGGACCTTAATTGTCTCAACTTTATTTTGTTGGAAAACCAAACATTCTACCAAAAACTTTTGAATATCAGATTTAAGGCCATCCCAAAAAAATCCTTCTTGAACCTGATGTAAGTTTTTAAAAATCCTAAGTGCCCTCATAAGAAGGAGGCGCGCAATTCCAAAAGAATCTATTGTTTGAGTTGGGAATTCTTACAAATATATAAGCGATCTTTGTACCATAATGAATCATTTTTCCAGCTAAATGTATAAGATGCACTGGGATCTTTCTGCAACTTTTGAATGAGTTTCCACACCTCTTCGTCATTCTTCCATTCATCCCTTGCTTCAGTTATCCAATCAGGTTGGATAATAGAAATGGCACAAAGCAATGCTTCCACATCCTCATCCCTTCTTGAGAGTGCATCTACAACAACATTTTTCTTCCCTTTTATGTAGATGATTTCAAAGTCATAACCCAACATCTTTCTGACCCATTTGTGTTTCTCTTCAAAAGATAATATTTGTTCCAAAAAATATTTAAGACTATCATGACCTATTTTTACCTTGAAGTGTCTTCCCATTAGGTAAGGTCGCCATTGCTCTAGTTGGACGACTTTCAAAAGCAATGGGTCTTTCTTATTACATTAAAACAACACCAATTCCATTTCCCAAGGCATCACATTCCATAAAAAAGGTTAATGTATCTTTCTTTAGTAATATTGTTAGAGGTGCCGATATTCTCTTATAATTCTTAACAAACTTGCGATAATACCTTGTCAACCCGAGAAATACTTGAAGATGATTTATGGTTGTGGGGATTTTCCATTCCTTAATGGCTTTAATTTTGTTAGGGTCTACCTTAACACCTTCATGAGATACAATATGACCCAAATATTCCACCTCTTCTACTCCAAAGAAACATTTGGATGGTTTTTCATAAAATTGTTTCTACTCCAATAATTTGAGCACCCTATCAACATGTTGAACATGATCCTTCCAAGACTTGCTGTAGATTAGTATATCACCAAAAAATACTAACACAAATTTTCTAAGGAAAGGTTTGAAAATGGAATTCATCAAACATTGAAATGTGGAAGGTGCATTTGTAAGGCCAAAAGGCATAACCAAAAATTCATAATGACCCTCATGAGTTTTGAATTTTGTTTATAGAATGTCTTCAATCTTCATTCTAATTTGATGATATCATTAATGAAGATCCAACTTGGTGAAAAATCACTCCATGTAATTTATCCAACAATTCATCATTGACAGGAATGGGAAATTTATCTTTAATAATGAGATTTTTGAGCTCCCTATAATTCAGACATATATTCCATGATCCATCATTCTTATGCACCAATACTACTGGAGCAAATAAAGAACTTTGACTAGGTCGAATTATACCAACCTCTAGCATTTTTGCAACTATACATTCAGTTTCACTCTTTTGGGCATAGGGATATCTGTAATGCTTGATGTTTGGAGAAACACTTCCTAGAATAAAATGAACAGCATGAACTTGATCATGAATAGATGGGAGCTATTTAGGAGTCTCAAATACCTTGGAATGATTGTCCAAGACATTTTGTAGATCTAGAGAAATAGATGATTTCGATGTTTGAATCTCCAGAGAGCATAATTGTGTAATTACGACCTGTTGTTATTTCTTCAGAAGATTTGCCATGCCACTAGACCTGATTATATTTCTTGGTTTCCTCGTGATAGCTCATAATTCAACTTCCTTTTCTTCCCAAAAAAAATTCAATAAAATTTATTGAAAATTAAAAGCTATCGTCCCTAAAGATTGTAACCATTGGGCTCCTAGTACAACACCAACACCACCCATTGGAATAGAAAGCATTGGACTATTCGATACATATTCCCCCATGGTTATCTTGATATTATGACACTTTCTAGAGAAATTTATATTTCCTCCATTTGGAACCATCGCTTGAAACTATGGTGCTGGGTATAGGAAGAAATTAAATTTCTTGGCTATCTTACAATGAATAAAATTATGGGTACTACCCGAATCAATCAACACTATTACCTTTTTCTTCTTGATATATCCTTCTATATTGAGAGTTTGAGGAGTGGTAATTCCTGCCAATGCATTACAAGATATGGTCAGATTCATTTCTCCTTTCTATGTGGTCGGTTCCTAGTGTATATCCTCCTCTTTTGATGTTTCATGTTCCTTTTCTTCCTCCTCTTCACACTCTATGTAAAATAATTTCTTCTCACCACACTTATGACCTTTAGTGTGTTTTCTATCACAATTGTAAAAAATCCCTTTTTCTCCTTTTTCCTCCAATTTTTGTGGTGTCAACCTTGTAGGTTATGGAAGGCTAGGAGCAAAAACACTTCTATCTTTATAGTTGTGAGTGGTAGACTTCCTTGTTTCCACAATTTTGCTTTCAACTTTTCTTGCCACACTGAATTCCTTCTCTAATGAATCAGGTAGCCAAAGGCGAACCTCATGTTGGATGTTATCATTTAAATTCCCTATGAAGACATCAATCCTATGGTCCTCTGGAATATTAGTTACCCTAATATTCAATTTTTGGAAGTCCTCAATGTGCTCCTCCATTGAACCATTTTTTTTGAGATTTATCAATTGACTAAAGAAGGTGTTGCTTTTTGTATCCTCATAATGTGCTATGATTTCCTTCATAAAAATTGACTTAGTGAAAAGTGGTTTATGAAAAAAAATCTATCGATACCATACAAAATAATTGGGTTCTAAATATAAAGATGCAATGCGTACCTATTTGTGTGTGTTGCACATCATGGAGATCAAAATATTGCTCCATCTATAGTATCCATGTTACCAGATCCTTGCCATCAAACTTCTGTATATCAATATTTGAAATGTCATTGGTCTTCAACCCAAATTTAGAGTCTTTAAAGTCATTATTAGCATTCCTTTTATTCTCATCATGAGTTTCATGGAATACCTTGTCGCCGTTAGGAAGAATTTCTTGTAGAAAATTTGTCAAACCTTCCATATCCACCTTCAAACCTTCCATATTAACATTTCTGCCATCCTTTAAATCTTCCATGTTTGCTTTTAAACCATTCTTCAAAGCTTCCATTTCATTTTTGGTTACTCTTTTCGAGAGCGAAATTTGTTGCACTTGGTATCGTAATTTTGATATATCATGTTTCATTTCTTCTTCTTCATGTGTCATAGTAGAGCTTTATTGGATTCTTCAAGAAAGAGTTATGCCCAATCTCCCACGATGACCTGAGTATAGACTGATTTGGTAGTGCGAACTTGTATGAGGACTTTTATTTTGTATGTATATTTTTGTCATTATTGCTTCTCCCCATAAGAATTTTGGAATGTCTTCATCAAATATCATGGTCCTTGTTAGTGTCCTATAAATATAGGAGTCCTGTATAATTAATAAGTTATTCATCACATTGGGATATTGTAAAAAGTTAATTTTCATTTTAAATTTGTTTAGATCATAAAAGAAAAGACATACAAATAGAAAAATAGAAAAAAGAAATAAAAATAAAAAGAAAATAAAATGGGACAAAAAAAATGTATATATAAGAAAAATAAAAAAAATAGATCCCAAAGTATGGGTGAGCAAGTGTAAATTCCGCCAAAATCATTTAATTTTTAATTTCTATTTCAAATAAAAGGCAAAAAATGTATGACTAGATGGTTTTGTCATTTTCCAATAAAGTTATCGCACCTTTTGACATTGGCGATGGCCCCCATCCTGATCAGCGGCAAGAGATAGATTTCAGACCCTCCTGCACTATCGACGCTTAATGGAAGGGGGAGTCCCGAAAAGGGGGTTTGTATAAACACTGCCCTATGACGTGTTGGCTCCTAAAGGCTTTCAGGGGGTCCCTTCCCAAAACCACTTACCACCTCCACTCCCCTCCGAAAACTACCTTCCCGCTCTCATCTCCGCCCGTCACCTCTGCCCATCTGCTTGTGCCAGTTGTCATACCTTCTTCCATCCACGTCACTCCTCCATGTCATTCCCTCTCGATGTCATCTGACTGTTAAAATTTCAAATCACCTACTAAATCATAGATGAACATTGCACATTAAATTCCCTCCCACCAATCGACCCATTTTTGAATTAAATGCCTCCGCTCCTGGAATGGTGCAAATTCCATTATAATCCCCATGAATTCCATTATAAAAACCCCCTAGAAACTTGCAACTCATTCCTTTTCAATACTCTTTCAATTTTTGTAGGTCAGGCTCGAACCGTTCTTAAGTTGTCAAGCGTCTTTTCTTAGTCATCCCTCTTGTTACACAGTAATTTGTCACTGACCCCGCATTCACTGATTTGGGACACTTCCAATCCGTGTTGTTGACATCTGCCTTGTGGCACGTTGCAGATTGTGTGTCAATGTCTTCCTTGTCATCTCAGGAACAATACCTCAGTTCACTACTCCTGGAGCAGACCCTTTTTTACCCATGTTTTTGGGTTGTTGCGGGATAGCAGTTGTTCCACTCGCGAAGATGGCCAAGATTGCACTAGCCCTAGCGAAGTCTTCGCTTTGTCTGTGTGTTGCACTCATGACGAGCTACTTTTGGAGAGTTTTTTAAACAAACTATCGAAGCTTCGAAGTGTAACAGCTTCATGGGTGGTCCTAGGGCTGGTTGTTGGATCAGATGAGCTTGCCTCTCTCCTTTGGGATGGTTGTTCCACCTTTTGTGCAATCTCTCAAAGGGATAAGCTCTTTCTCCCATATCTTATGGAAGCTCCTCCTCCTATAAATACTTCCTCCATGGCTGAGATCATCTAGCTTGGTAGCTTCAGAGTTCAAGAATTCAATAGTAAAAGTAGAGAGTTTTGCTAGAGTGTGGAAGTAGCCTCTCATATAACTTAGCTTGGGATGGTTTTGAGTGGAGTTAACTTGATTGTAAGAGTGTTCTAGCATTAGCCTTTTGGGTAGGAGAGAGAGTTATTCGTCTTTTGGGAGACAGTCTATGAGTGAATGCTTGCGGAGACATGCTGACAGGACCCTTCAAGGAGGCTTACGATGTCAAGGCTTGGTTGTAAGTTCTACTTTAATTTACATTAATACAAATCAACAGCTTATTTCCTATATCGTATGTTGAATTGCGTAATGATAGCTTGAAGCTCCTTGACTCTTTAAGTAGATAGTTTTTGTCGTACTCTATTATGTTTGTGGTTGTGCTCTATATGTTGTTTTCAGGTACAAGTGATTAGAAGAACGAGAGCTGGAGCAACACAACAGGGACTTCATCGAACGACGGTTTGAAGGTAAGCCTTCATGGCATCAAATTTCTAAGGAAATTTGCTTTGGTATTGTCTTTGCTGTGACTAGACCCACTCTAGGGCTAGAGGGGTTGCCTCTGTCCGCAAAGGGAACTTGCTCGTGTCACAAATTGGTGACCATACTGGGGATCTCTGTTTTTTGTCTCTTGATTTGATTTTGTTTTACTTATTTATTGTCTGCTTTACATTTGGGATGAATTCTTCATGTTATGGGTTCTTTGAATACCCCTGGTAGTCTTCCCTCGATCATAAGTGATAGGTCTGGCCTTCCCTCAGCTGGATTTTGAAAATTTTCCTTTGTTTTATTGTTGTTACAGTTTTTTTTATGATAGTCACGAAGATAGTTGTGCTTGTGCTATTTGATTAGTTGGGCCTTCTACTATTTGGCACGATTAAATCACCTCATTCGGGAAGAGCTATGAAATCGACTAGGCTCTGTTAATTGGTGTACTTTGGTGATGATGTCGCAAAGTTGCTAGTTAGGGAGGTGCGACATTTTATTGTCAGCGCATGTTGTCAGTTTTATGCTCGCGAAGATTCCTGTAGGTTTCAATTTTGAGGTTTTGCTTGTTGATTGGCCATTGTGTCCTATCCTTTTGAACTTCTCTTCTGCCTCTTTATTGTGTGCCAAATTGTTGATTGTTAGAATATCTGATTCCAGGTTTTATTCCCTTGAAAATTCTCCTTTCGAACTGTGTGACCTATTTACCTTTCGGTTTCTTGAAACATTAGATTTTCTTGGGTTACTTGTTCATTTGGATCTTTGCGCTATGTTTGGCATGATCCCTTGCTTTGTTTGAGGATTCTCTTTATTAATTGTTTTTTCATCTTCCTGATTGGTATGTGACGTTTGGTTACCAAAACTTTCAAGTCTTGTTTGTTTGGTTTCCTTCCTTCACTTGGCATAGATCACATTGCTTCCCGGTTAGTGAGAAACCTTTCTAGTTTTGCAAAAACAAACATCTTCCTGGTTTTGAGTCTTTGGTTTGTTTTAGAGTAGAATGTTTCTCCTCACTTATTGAATGGTCTCATTTGGAAAAGGCTTAAAACTAGTATTGTTTTGGGTTTTGCATTTGGTTTCTTGTCATTTATTAGAAAGAACAAACTATTGCATTCATATTGCAATAGGAAATGAGAACAATCATTTGAATTAGTTGACATTTAGAAGTTGAAAAGCAAAGGATGCATTTTTCATTTTCTTAATTAGATTGCTTGCAAGTTAGTGAAACCTAGCGCATAACTCTTTCCTCTTGATTGGTTTGCTTGCAAAATAATGAAAAGTACCATTCTTGCATCTGCTTGCTTGTTGATTTGCTTGCCTTGAAATGAACTTCTCACTTTTCTTTAGTTAGTTGTTCATTGAAAAGGAATGGTTTCTTTTCTCATTTAGTTGCATTCTAGGAGTTTTTGAAGATACATTCGGTAGGGCCTTGAAACTAAGATCTAATTCAAGATCAACTGTTAAAATTTATTGAATTAACCTAAGGAAGCATTGAAACTTAACGCTCATATCGATAGGTCTAGGCTAGAGATGTCTTCTGGTATCTTTAAACCTAGTGGCTATTGTTTTCACTAAGGTTGGGTGATTCTTCCTTTCGTGATTTGATAAGTGCTAGTACAAACTTGTGCTCCCTGTACCATCGCATATATGATGGGAGACCCCACTAGGTTGCAATCCTATCATCCATAGGAAACCAAGTCAGACGCCTTGCAAACATGATACACCGAACAAAACATTCGGGGAGATTGCCTACTCGTACTTCTTGGTTTGCGGGAAGGTATTCTGCAGTGCACGCTTGCCTGGTGAACCTTTTTCCTAGAGTTCCAGAGCAACCACTTTCGTTCCTTTTCGACTCTCTAAAAGTAAAAGGATCATCAGAGCACTTGTCCTTTCGAGCGCGTTTCCAATCGAAAGCAATAGAGTCACCTTTTGTCCTTTTCTCGACTCGTAAAACATGAAAAGGAAAAGGTTTGTTTCAGTATTCTAAAATTAACTTCCCACAAAATATTCCTGGTAAAAGTTGACTTCCTTAGTAATTATTTAGATTCGATTCCAATGGCAACATTTCCAGAGTCTACCGGTTAAGGGTTCCCCTCAGAAGGGAATCTTGGTCTTTTTCCTTCCTTTGGAAACGATGGTGCTCCTTATATGGCAACATTGTCCCTCCCTGGGTTAACCATTGGTTTACCTGTCAGGTTATTTTTGACCCAGTGATCTCGAGTGTCTTAATTCCTGCCCCACCGTCTCCTTCATTCGAATCACGGCATGATGATTCTAAGGTTGATCCCTCGCCTTCTTCCCCTATTTCTTCACCTCCCTCTTCTACTTCTCATGGTGAAAGTTTCAAATCTAGTAACCAGGAGGCTAAGAAGAAGAAGAAGAAGATGAAGAAGGAGAAGTTAGTTAAGCAAGGGGCCGACCGTGCGACTGTTACTCCAAATGCAACTCCTATCAACAAACCTTCAGATTCTCCACGGAAGGTTAATTTCCCTTGCAGGTTGTGTAAGAGTGACCATATCCTCCGAGATTGCCTTGGAATTCCTAGAGTCTTGGAGGTATGGTCTCAAAATCTGGATCGACCATCCCCATCAACCTCTGTAGATCATGTCGATGCTACACACTTGGCTAGTGATGGTAAGAAGATAGGAAAGATTATATTTCCTTACAGGTTATGTCAAGGAGAGCATATTCTTCACGTTTGTCCTCTTATAGATAAAGCTTCCAAATTTTTGGAAAACCTTACAGCTCCTCAACCCCAACTTCCTGTTGGTTATCAGAAGCTTTCTTCTAACCCTCCCCCGATTGGTAAAGAGATTTACTTAGATTCATCTCTTTCCCATCCCACTTTTCCTCAGCGTGACTCTCTTGTGTCTGTTACCGACCAACCATTAGTCGAACAGAGTGTCGACTTGGTTTCACCACTAATTGCTCATTCTGTTCTGGAAGAGCATAGTGATCATACTACTCATGTTCTTCTCGTCTCCTCAGATTCTCATGAATCGAAGAGTGACCTTCCCGCCCTGGCTGTTAAGGAGAGTCCTTCTTTTATTCCTGTAGAGCATGGGGGCAATCATATGATACCCTCACCAAGTAGTTCTGTCATTTCCTTCGATTGGAGTCACTTGAATGCTTATCGTCTCCCATCTTATGTGCCTTTCCAGATTATAGTACAAGCCTATAATATGGTAGTACCTGGCACTATATTAGATGAAGGTGTGTCTGTTAGCATCATGTCTTCCACTACTTGGAAAGCTTTGGGCTCCCCACAGCTTGTGCTTGTCACCCAGAATCTGTTGGCTTTCAATGGAGGAACCAGTCAACCCTTAGGAATCCTTTCGTAGTTTCCTATTACTTTGGGAGGAAAGACCATCTACATAGACGTGATGGTGGTCCAAGGTCCGTTAGATTTCAATATCCTCCTTGGACGCGACTATGTTTATGTCGTGGGAGCTCTTGTTTCTTCACTTTTCTGTGTGGTTTGTTTTCCGCACGAAGGGAGAATAGTGACCATTGATCAATTGTCATTCATTGGTCACTAGGTGCCTCCCTTGCAACCATCATCCCCTATTAGCTCTTGTTTGCAAGCAATACCTTCCTTGCCATAGGTTAATTATGTGGCTACCCCTTTCGTCTCCACATCTTCTGATGATCACACAGATGGTATAGTACATTATGTATTGGGGGCATTGGAACCCAATCTATCTTTGGTACCAAATGACATGTATTCCTCCCGGAGCTTGGTCCTTCGGTCTAGTGAAGACCTCTTGGGAGCCATGTTCTCATATGGTCCATGAATAGTTTCCCAAGGATAGTTTGTTCTTGGGTCAACCTCGTTAAAAAATGAACCAAAGGGTATGAAGATAGTTCCTTGTCTTGTGTCAACATCGTTAAAAAAATGAAACAAAAAGTCTGAGCATAGTTCCTTGTCTTGTCTCGAGCTCATTAAAAAATGAAACAAGGGTCATGAGGATAGTTCTTTTACTATGTCAACATCATTAAAAAATGAAGCAACTCCCTTTTCCAAATCGAGTCTTTGATTAAGATCTCGTAAAATCCCAGTCGCGTCTTTCCAAGATCTCGTAAGTGAACCTTCATTCCATCCACCTAGTTGAATGAAATGAAGCTTGAGGGGCATGTACCTAGATTTGAGTCATTATGCTTGGGGCATGCAAAATTATAGCAAGCATAGTTTTTTTTGTTTCAAGCTTGCGTAAACATGAAACCAAATCCAAGCAGAATTCTCCATGGTTCAAGCTTGTCTAAAAATGAACCCATACCTGATTTACATCTTGTGATTACCATTTTAATTAGCTCTTTCTGCTAAATGAGCCTTGGTTGTTTCATTCCATCATCATCATCTCTTTGGCTGATCATATGCTTTCACTTGGTTGTTGGTCCTTTCCTGAGGGATAGCAGCGATGAGTGGTTTTATTAGCCAACCTCTTGACCATTACATGTTTTGAGCAGTTCCACCATTGCCGGAACCATTTGCTACCCTTTATACCACTCGTTCCTCCAGGATGAGTCACCTTTAAGCTCTTTTCTGACTCGTAAAATATGAAAATATTGCCGAGTATTTTTCCCTTTTTGACTCGTTAAAGAGAATAAAAATGGGGGTCCGCTTTCAGCTTTTTTCCGACCCTTTAAAAATGAAAAGATGGTCGAGCCCTTGTTGTTTCGAACTCGTTAATGGATGTGAAACGTTGTGTGCCCAGTATAAATTTACCCATTTTTCGGGTTGGGAGGCACTATTTACGAAAAAGGTACTCCTTGGCTGAAATGGTCAAGTAGTTCTCTCAAGTATTGTTTTCTACCTTTTCGGGCTCGAGAGACACAAACGTACGAAGAGGGACCATGTGGAGTTTTATTTTACGTGTCTTTTTCAAACTCTCTAAATATCAAAATACTCTGAGTTTTACCTTTGTCAGACTTGTTAAACCCTGATGACATTAGACTTATCATCATGACAAGACCGAGCTTCTCCTTCCTAGGGCTCGTTAAAATTTACTAGGTTGGATTTGTCTGAAGGACAAACTTATATTATAAGCATACGCTATTGCCTTCAAGCTTGTGTTTCAAAAATAATTGGGGTACTCGCCAGAAAAGTTGGGGGAAAATTTGGGGGAAAATTTGGAAGTATTCCATTGGTTGTATTAATTATTATGGCAGCTTGATGCTCTTGAACATCGACAATCTTTCTGCTTCACGTCAGGTTGGGATATCCTTACTTAATCGTTGGCCTTCTAGGTTTTGGGTTATCCATTTTGGCTCATTCCATATGATCCTTGCTGCATCATTATGACCTTTGATCCCTTGGTACCAAAATGCTGCCAAACTCTGGAGTCATGTTGTCGATATGTTCAAGAGCTTAATCCTTTTGCAGTTTGTATCCTTACACACCTTCCTCAAAATCTCTGTCTCATCCACATTCATCTCATTCCTTTGTCTCGTGTCGATGATGTGGGAAACATTATGGCCCTCCTTTGACTGATTGCTTCCTTTCAATTTTTGCTCATTATTTGGGAAGTTGATCTAGAGACTCCTTTCTGGTACCTTAGAGCTTGCATGCCTTAATGGCAAGTTCTTCACATTCGACGAGAGGCTGTCATCATTGGCCTTCGATCGGGTGATTTCACAGGTGTTCTAATTCAGATCATTCTTCACACTTCGTGGATTGTACTAACGGTACCTTGAGAACCATTGACATCACTGGTTGTCTCTCTCACGCTTGTTAACGGTTTACATCATTGATCGGTAATCAAGCTATTTTCTAGTATGCTCGACTTCAACACGTCTATTCGCATATTAGAATTTGTACCATAATCGGGTTGGGATTCAAGACCCTGGGCTCAGATTACACAAAGTCCAGGTTGCGCAGATTGGTTCATGATTGGATACATGACTCTTTTGATTGGATGGCTGTGACCATACCTGAGTCTTTCATATGGTCCTTTTGATTTGATGGTTGTGTCCATACCACAGATCATTTATGTTTATCTTATGGATGGCTGCGTCCATGCCTTATGCACATGTATTTCCTTTCACCATGTACTCATGTATAAGAGTTATCAGTTTTAATTGCGTTTGCAGGTTCTTTGTGATGGTGTTCTGTTTCAGTTATGGATTTGTAAAGCATTTCACCCCTCCCACTCTCTCGGCCTTCATGCTTTAGGGGGCATCTATTACATAGTAATTTGTCATCGACCCCACATTCCCTGATTCTAGACACTTCCGGTCCATGTTGTTGACATCTGCCTTGTGTCATGTTGCAAATTTTGTGTCAATATCTTCCTTATCATCTCAGGAAGAATACCTCAGTTCACTACTCCTGGAGCAGACCCTTTTTTACCCATGTTTTTGGGTCATCACGGGACAACAATTTTTCCACCCACTAAGATGGCCAAGATTGCACTAGCCCTAGCAAAGTCTTCGCTCTCTCTGTGTGTTGCACTCATGATGATCTACTTTTGGTGAGTTTTCTAAACAAACTATAGAAGCTTCGAAGTGTAACAACTTCATGGGCGGTTCTAGGGTTGGTTGTTGGATCAGATGAGCTCACCTCTCTCCTTTGGGATGGTTGTTCCACCTTTTGTGAAACCTCTCAAAGGGATAAGCTCTTTCTCCCATCTCTTATGGAAGATCCTCCTCCTATCAATACTTCCTCTATGGCTGAGATCATCTAGCTTGGTAGCTTCAGAGTTCAAGAATTCAATAGTAAAAGTAGAGAGTTTTGATATTGTGTGGAAGTAGCCTCTCATATAACTTAGCTTGGGATGGTTTTGAGTGGAGTTAACTTGATGGTAAGAGTGTTCTAGCATTAACCTTTTGGGTAGGAGAGAGAGTTATTCATCTTTTGGGAGACAGTCTATGAGTGAATGCTTGCGGAGACATGCTGACAAGACCCTTCAAGGAGGCTTACAACATTGAGGCTTGGTTGTAAGTTCTACTTTAATTTACATTATACAAATCAAAAACTTATTTCCTATATCATATGTCTAATTGCGTAACGATAGCTTGAAGCTCCTTGACTCTATAAGTAGATAGTTTTTGTCGTACTATATTATATTCATGGTTGCACTCTGTATGTTGTTTTCAGGTACAAGTGATTAGAAGAACAAGAGTTGGAGCAACACAACAGGGACTTCATCAAATGACGATTTGAAGGTAAGACTTCATGGCATCAACTTTCTAAGGAAATTTTCTTTGGTATTGTCTTTGCTGTGACTAGACCCACTCTAGGGCTAGAGGGGTTGCCTCTGTTCGCAGAGGGAACTTGCCCGCGTCACATCTTTCCAAAAATTCAACCAAACAAGCACTCTGGTAACTCCGTTCTTTCATTTTTCTCTATAATTGAAAATGTCAGGACGAAAGGGAAAAAAAAGATGCCCGAGGAAGATCCCATGATTCCCCCTGTCCCTGACCTTGATAAAACTCCATTGATCGATACCTAATACAAAATTGTTGAGACCCAATGCGACTTCGATCTATACGAACTCCATGATTGGGAAAAAAATAAATACCTAAATCACAATGACGACTTGAGCATTTGAGAGTCCTTTCTTCCTCAATTTACTTTTCCCCAAACTCATTTATTCCTTGAATTCTATACTTGGTGTCATCTCAGATACCTCCTAAGCCAAAATGCAGTGATTGCCCAGAACAATGAAGTCCTTTTTTCCATTTCCCCAAGAAGTATTTTCCAAACCTTGCAGATAAAACCCTAGGCATCCCTGCATCCATTTTCTACTGATGCATTGATGTAATTGTATAAGAAACTTACCTTCTCCTAGTGAGCTCACATTCTTGAATGATTTCTACCTGAAAATGCTGAGTTTCCCAGAACAAACCCATCATATTCTTTATCTTCCCAAAAATTTCAAGACAAGTGATCTCTATGGTTACTTGGTTGTTAGGTTATCCTACATACCAATGGGTTGATGAGGTAGTTTTAGGATTTTTATCATTTTTTGCAGTTGGTCAGAAGCCTTCACTTCTATTCAATTATAGTTAGTATTTATCACTTTTGTTTAAAGCTAAAGGTGTTTTCAAACACTAGCCAGTTTTGGTTTATTTAATGTTATTTCACTAGGTAGATAGATTCAAGTTTCAATTGCAAAAGATGGACAAGCAAGGTAAACCATTGTTAGTTATTCATTAGACTTCTCTGGTTTGAAGAAATTTAGAGGAGTATACTTATATAGATTTTTTATATCAGTTCCTTCACACATCTTTATGTTTATTATGCATTCATATTATACCGAGAATAGCTTTAGAAATGAAGAAATTTTTTCACCTCTCATAGCAGTCAAAGGTTGGAGATTTGTATTTATACTAGAAATATACAAAGATCAGAATTTATGGGTGTGAGCTCCCTCCTTATAGGTTACCAACCTTTGTGCCAGTGAGAATTTTCACCTTAGAATATGCCAAATAGATGTTGAACATGGATGAACTACACTTTGTGTCGAATAAGAAGAAGGCACTATTCAAGCTAAAGGAACAGGTAGGCCCTTATATTGTGAATACTAGAGAAACATCAAAGGAGGTGGAGGAAATTTTAATGCAGATGAAGTTCAAACTCAGTTTCACATGATTTTATTATCCTTTAGGGATATGTTGTAGTGGCTACAACCACCCTCCAAAATTTTGGCTCGCATGCAAATTTCGGAGCCTACTTTGGATCCTACGATCAATCATCCTTGGTCACTTGTTGGTAAGCTGATGATTTTAAGCTCCCCTCCTTGATCCTAAGATTTATCCGCGTTCTCTCTTTATTTAGCATGTGTAATTTTTGGGCATGGGGTTGTTTTCTCTCATGCAAAGGGAATGTTGTCTTGCTTCAAGGGAATTGTGTATGTATGAGTGTTCATCATCACATAGACATGTTTCACACTCACCCGACGCACTCTTGTCACGAAGGTTGCTGCATTAAGTAAAGTATGTATTTTGTATTCTGTATGGTCTATGTTGTGTCACTAAGTGTCCATGTGTGATCAAAATCAAGTTCTATCATGTTTACATATGTTTCACTCGTCTCACACTTAGCCATTTTCCTGAGCAACCTAGCCTCATCCAGTTTCCCTGAACTATGCGCTTTTCTTCTGCGACCATCAAGCTTCCTCCCTTTCTTGCTAAAACCCCACAGTGCGCAAAGAAACCAACCTCCCTTGCTTGCTGAAACCCTGTAGCCCACAGAGACCCCAACCAACACCACTCTCCAAAAATGCACAGAGCAGTGAGGCAGCCAACATTTCTCTCTAGAAATGCACAGAGTAGTCTAGCTACACTGCACTCAGAAATTGGGCAGAGGTTTCCTCCCAGGACTTATATCCCGCAGCAGTGCTTTGAGCCTCAAAATTGAGTAGTGTTGTCCAAGTTGTCTTGTCCATCTTACATGCAAAACCTGCACAGACGGGCCTCCCTGGGCCTCATTTTGGCAACGATCACTGTCCATTAAAATTGCGCAGATCTACCTCTCGGTGACTACAGGAAAAGGTGACATGGTAAAATCGCTTCCAAGGAATTAAGGAGAAGGACCAAGGAACTGAGTAATGGAAAATATCAGGACCGCATGCAAACTCCGTCGAATATATGATCAACTTGAGGGTAAGTATGATAAGTATGGTAAGTAAGGAACATCTTTCAAAGTATACCTATTAGTTGAGTATGCAGGACGACTTGTCATTGTCATATCAACCTGTCCTTAGTAACATGAATGTGCGCAAACATGAAAAGTCATCTTATGTGTTTCTTCTACATGTCTTGCTTCTTTTTTACTTGTTCGACCAACTGTCATCTTTCGCATGTTGATTGCTATTTCATGCTTGCAACCTCGTTCTAGTGATGTTGAAGGTTGTGTTTGAGTTGTGTTCTCCATGTACACATCTATCGCACTCACACAGGAAGTTGTATCCACTGTCATGCAAGATTCTTCGTGATCTTTCAATGATCTATCACAAGTGTCGCGCTTGTCACTCACATTGTCAGTCAGTAACACTAAGTATATGTTGCCTTGATGGTTTGAGGTGTCTTGTCATCGAGTCATGTTGAGTGTGTGTTTGCAAGGTCATGTATGCACAAGTTCACTCACCCACACACTTAGTCATTTTGCTGAAATTATGATGACCGGATCAGCCTCCAACAACCGGACCTTCGCTGAGATGCATTGCGCAAGTTCAGCCCTCAGTGATCATGTACTACTGCCGAGAATTGCATAGAGCTTGAGCTTGTCTCCCAGGTAGACTGCATTGTGCAATCCTGGAACCGACCAAACTGATTGTCACCTAGAATAACATAGAAGTTGCTCAGCAAGCCATTTCAATTATGCGTTGCCCACAACCACATCAACCAAGCCTACAACTAGTCAACCAGAGAGTTTGTCTCGACAGTGACCCCAAGACTCACTCCCCCAAAAAAATGCGAAAAATTTGCAAAGCTTGTTTGCTTGGTTGACTGAAGAAACTGCATAGACATGCCAGATAGACACCCTGTATCTGTCACTGTCTCCCTCAAAAAATTTCATAGTTTTTCGAGCCAGTCACCCAGTCAGCCGACCTGCCACTCACCCGAAAAATTGTGTAGTTTTCATGAGTAGTCACCCAACTACCGAACATCCTACTCAACTTAGAAACCACACAAGGATGTTTAGCGGGCCAACCTCATAGCAATTGCTCTATTTTTTTCCAGCAGAATCCCGCAACCTACTGCCAGCTCCCCAGAAAAATTGCGTAATTTTTCCAAGAAAGCCTCCTGATGTTTGTTGCCAACTCCCTGAGAAATTGCATAATTTTTTCTGCTAGACCCCCTCTTCTGCCTACACTACCTCCCTAAAAAAATTGTGCATATCTGCCCACCGTTTGAGACAAATCCTTCAGACTGTCATTGCTAATCTAGATTGTCCATCTCAGTCTCCTAGTGACCTCTGTGCAATTTTCACCAATAGTGCCTGGAGCCCGCATCCCGACTTGAAATATACCTTGCGATTTTTTAGATCCTTATCCTCTCCCTTGGTCACCTGCATCCAAAAGTGAATGTAATCAATCATGGTAGACTAGGATATTTATATATTTTATGTCGTCTCGTCATGAGCGATTGCAGATACATGTACATGGATGAGACATGATGCGGCGACAAACAAGATGAACAAGGAGAGCATGCGAGGAGATTTTTTTGCGAATGAATGAACGAGGAATGCATGCGAAGAGATTTGTTTGAGAACGAACGAACAAGGAATGCATGTGAGGAGTTTTTTATGTGAACGAATGGACGAGGAATGCATGCAATGAGATTTGTTCGCGGACAGACGAACACATGAAGCTTGTCAAAGTACAAGCGAAGCAGGAACATGCACATGGAAACATCAAGTGAACACCAAGACCATCGAAGACTTCACACACCTTGCCATGTAGAGATGAAGCTATGGTACACCAAGAGAACATCCATCACTTAACAACATTGTAGCTCAACATGGACACCAATAGCAAAGTGAACATACCAGCACTGTCGTGTCGAGTCGTGTCATGAGTCATCTCGGCCACATCACTACTGTGGACCATACTGTTTTAATCAATGTGATGTGGCGTGGAATTCCAAGAGACCCACATGTAAAGCTGAAGAGTCATGTAAGTCAAATAGTCATGAGGGAAGTTGAACAGTCACAAGGGTTAGTTTCACTCTTGGCTATAAATACCCATCATTTGTACATGCAAAGGAATTTTCACCTTCGCTCCTTCCACATAGCCTTGAGAGTATGTAATATTTTCTTTGAGGAGCGAGTAGTGGCTCCAACATCTCGCTTCCAGGGTTAGTGATGTATGGTGTATCGATGTGTCTTGCAACTTTCACTTAATTCAAAATCCTATTAACAGGGCAACATGTTTTCACACATGTATTGCAATTGTTTCTAAGACTATTCTTTGGACACTTGTAATGCATGTTTCTTTAAACTTTGTTAAGAAAGTTGAACTATTTTGGTTATTATAATACATATGTTTATGAAAATGTGTTGTATAAGTTGTTAACACTGTCTTGTCTATGTGGGTTGCCTCCCTGGACACTAGACAAAACTGTTCCCATAAGCTTGTTATAACGACCATCGTACTCACGTGACCTATTCCTCTGGGCATTATATGTGCTATCCATTCATTGTGTGTTTGTGACTCCCACATTCGTGTGGACTACTCTGCCAGAAGCTACGCATGTCCTATTGTGTTATGTGTCTCTGATAAAGTTGGGACTCTTCCCTTTCGACTAGAGACTCACTTCCACCCTCTCCCTCTGTGGTGAAAGAACCTTGACACAAGTAACACTAGCACTCGCCAGGTACACGAACCTCGTTGTTCGAAGACAAAGCATACCACTCTCACGTGTTGACAAGCAAGAGCTAAGGGATATATTTAAGATAATGGAAACTGGGTCATCATACCTGATGGGACTCCTACACCAAATGATGTGAGGTCTAGTTGGGACTTCAAACCGGGGAGATCCCATGAATGTTAGTGGGTCTAACACTGTCAACATTTCTGGCGCTAGAAGGAGGGCCAAATGACAAGAGGAGTCCTCTCAATATGTTTTGAATCTCTGCATACTTATCATGACTAAACACAAAATTTCTCTTCTAGAGTGTATGTCTTATGGAAATGACTTTGAAATCTTGGAAAATCTCTGGAATAACTTGTCGCGTAAAACATACGATTTGAAGGCTGAGTAGCCTTGGTTAGACACACGGTTGACGTTGTAGGCTCCTGTGAAAGGCATGAAATCTTTGAAGATTACATGACTTGCGCGCTATTCACATACATGGTTCAAGGGAACCCACTACATTGGTGTGCCACATTGCTCGAAAAGGCTATTCACTCTCTCCCTCATCTTGTCACAGAGATCGATCATGCTTTCAATCATTTTGATCATAAATCACTCAATAAAAAAATTCTGAAATTACAAAAAGCACCTGATGAATCCATTGAGTAATTTCACACATGATTTTGTAATCTTTCATACTGGTTTCCTGAAGACGAAATTTATTGGGAATCTCCTGACGGAAGATTTAAGTATCTTCTTTACATATTCGAAAATCCACAATTCTTAGAATCATTCGAACCCTGCTTAGCACACTTCAATGATGGAGTTGCACAATCACAAGTGGACATAGTTTTTTTCACAAGTGATTGTCCGCCTTCCCCTCATCAAACAACTCCACCACCGTAGAGTTATGCGGGAGAACATGCACACAAATCGGTTGAATTGTCACATCCTCCTACCCCACCTGCTCTTGATATTTGCGTAGATTTGGCTTGCAAGCTTGCTCGTTGTCATGTGGACTTGTTACCTCAACCTTCGTCCTTGTGTTTTGTTGATCCTTCAGATTGTACAGTCTTGAGTTCTTCTGTTTCAGACTCCATAGTGGTTGTGAACAAGGATCAAGTTGTCGATGTGGTTGGTGTTGTGCAGCAAACCTACGCTATCAACATAGTTACCAATCAAATGGGAACTATTACCTCAAAATGGGTACTCGAGCCAAAAAATAAAAAGTGTTGATTCTACATCACCATTTTTTTTCAGATTAAATTTTCAATATTTGTTAAAAATAAGAGTAAAAAACAATAAAATCCATTTTGCTTGGTGCAAAAAACACCTTGAAATTGAAAAGTGTTGATGCCGGAATAACATCTTTTTTTTTTTTTCATTTTTTTTTTCAGGGTACATTTTCAACATTTTTTAATAATGACATTAAAAATAAAATATCGTGACTCCTAAAAGCTTTAAATTTCCAATAATTTTCAAGCATGACATTAACGATAAAATATCAAGTCTTTGAAAAGCCTTAAAATTCCAACGATTTTTAAGCATTACATTAAATTTAAAATATCACTTCTTTGAAAACCCTTAAATTCCAACAATTTTCAAGCGCGGTGCTAAGAAAAAATATTTATAACTGTTTTCAACCATAACATTAATGATAAAATATCACGACCTAGAAAAACATTAAAATCTTGACAAATTTTCAACCATGGAATTAAAACCAAAGATTATGACTACAAAACAATCTTAAATTTTCAAAATATTTCAAACATGACATTATGGAAAAATTTTATGACTAAAAAAACTTAAAAAATGAACACCTGAATGAAAGAGTTATTATACCAAGAGTAATTTTTAAAAAATGCTAAATGTCAGGCCCTCATTGTCCTGAGGTTAATTCCACTTCTGATCAGAAAATTTTCAAAACACCCAAGGCTTCTCATCACTCTCTGCATCGCATTGAAGATCAACCAAACACCCAAGTTTCGCTTCCTCCACTCGAATCACACGATCCCATTGATTAAGATTTGGAGGAATCTTATAAAACGAGCATGCTCGCAAAGCATAAGATGTTGGTCTTTCTCATGTTCACTCATATGTCACAGTACAAATAGTGTGCATGTTTATCATCTGCATGCAGTGCATCACAACACCATGTTAAGTCCACAAAATGTCTGTCTTGTGCATTCGCTCTTTTCTTTTCTGTGGATGTTTTAAAACATGGAGTGTGTTGGTATTCATTGTTGTATCTTTTGTGTTTGATGGTTCACTTGACTGTGCTTCTCATGAACCATGCCTTCACCAACATGGGCCAGCCAATGCGCAGTGGCTGCCTTGGAAATAACATCATGTTAAGTCCACAAAATGTCTGTCTTGTGTATTCACTCTTTTATTTTCTATGGATGTTTTAGGACTTGGGGTGTGTTGGTCTTCATTGTTGTATCTTTTATGTTTGTTGGTTCTCTTGACTGTGCTTCTCATGCACCATGCCTTCACCAACATGGGCTAGCCAATGCGCCAGTGGCTGCATTGGAAATATCACTTCATGTGAGTAGGACCATCTACTGTTTAGCATAGGAGTAGGAGTAGTATTTTCTTCTTGATTTGCTTTTATTTTTGGTTTGCATGTTTGTTTGCTTGTTTACTCAATTTGGTTTGCTTGCTTGCTTGCTTTGCTTACTTGCTTTTCTTTCGCTTTACTTCTGCATTTTTTCTTTTTGCTTTCTTTTCTTGCTTGTACCCATAGGATAGCCTCTTGTGAAGCTATGTTCAACTCTCGAGACAAGCCGAGCGAATCTAAGAGGACTTGTACAACTATCAAAATTTGGTTATCGTTATCCTCTCTCTTTATGAAGAAATTATTGTCTACAGTTGATGATGCCTTAATGGAAAATATGTTCTATTTAGAGTGAGTCTTGCTGAAAAGACACAATTGCACTCTAACTAGTACCACCTACTCTAATTGGTTTTTTTGGGTTAACCCTTGTCAACTCAGTCAAGCAGAGTAAGGTGAGGGGGAAAACATTAACAAGTATGTCAGAGGTATACATAACATACCTCTCTAAAGGAACAACCTCTTCTTCTCTCAATAAGCCTGGATCCCTCTTCTACCTCTGAAATAAATAAGTGCCTATGCACAGTTCTTGAAAAGAAAAAATGAAAAATGAATAAGGTGAAATAAGAGAAAGGCTTCTTGCATAGAGAGGTGATGCATGTAACTCCACCGGGGTACTGACCAGGCTCATTGGCAACGGAGCGATGCTTGTGCTCCTGTGTAACTCCGTTGGGGGTACTGTCTAGGCCTGCTAGCAGTGGAGCAATACTAGAGATGAAACTTAAACTCTAACAGTTATAGTACTTGTGCATCAATATACCCCTCATCCCCACTTGAAATAACTAAGTTGACTTGGCTTGGAATGTGTTGAACGATCAAGAGAATGTAGGGACAACATCTTTCAACCAAGCTAATGTGGAAACCATGATGATCAAAGAATTGAACAATAATTTCGGAAGGGTTAGACTCACTTTTCACGAAACAAGGTCCATATAGAGAGATGGAGTTCTAATAGTGTCACCATGCATTGTAGTGGCTACAACCACCCTCGAGAATTTTGGCTCACATTAAAATTTCAGAGCCTACTTTGGATCCTACGATTGATCATCCTTGGTTTCTTATTGGTAAGCTGATGATTTTAAGCTCCCCTCCTTGATCCTAAGAGTTTTCCGCGTTCTCACTTTATGCAAGATGTGTCATTTTCAGGCATAGGGGCTGTTATTTTTCATGGAAAGGGAATGTTGTTTTTCTTCAAGGGAATTGTGTGTGTATGAGTGGTCATCATCACATAGACATGTTTCACACTCACCTTATGCACTCTTGCCACGAAGGTATTTGCATCAAGAAAAGTATGTCTTATGCATTCTGGATGGTCTACGTTGTGTCACTGAGTGTACGTGTTTGATCACAGTCAAGTAATATCATGTTTACATATGTTTCACTAGTCTCACACTTAGGCATTTTCCTGAGAAACCTAGCCTCATCCAGCTTCCCTGAATTGTGCGCTTTACTTATGCAACCATCAAGCTTGCTCCCTTGCCTGCTAAAACCCCATAGTTCGCAGAGACACCAACCTCCCTTGCCTACTGAAACCATGCAGCCCACAGAGACCCCAGCCAACACTGCTCTCTCAAAATGCACAGAGCGGTGAGGCAGCTAGCACTACTCTCCAAAAATGCGTAGAGCAGTCCAACTGCACTGCACTCAGAAATTGCGTAGAGGTGTCCTCCCAGGACCCCTGTCCCGTAGCAGTGCTTTGAGCCTCAAAATTGAGCAGTGTTGTCTGTCTTCCATGTAGAAACGGTACAGATGGGCCTCCCAGGGCCTCATTCTGGAAGCAGTCACTCTCCACTGAAATTGCGGATATCTACCTTGCAGTGACTACAGGAAAAGGTGACATGCTGAATCGCTTCCAAGGATTTGAGGAGAAGGACCAAGAAATTGAGTAATGGAAAAGATCAGGACCACATGCAAACTCTGTCAGATGCATGATCATCTTGAGGGTAAGTATGGTAAGTAAGGAACATCTTTCGAAGTACACCTCTTAGTTGAGTTTGTAGGACTACTTGTCATTTCCATACCAGCCTGTCCTCAGTAACATGCATGTGTGCAAACATGAAAAGTCATATTATGTGTTTCTTCTACATGTCTTGCTTCTTTTTCACTTATTTGACCAACTGTCATCTTTCACATGTTGATTGCTATGTCATTCTTGCAACCTCATTCTGGTGATGTTGGAGGTTGTGTTCGCCATGTACACATCTATCGCACTCACACACGATGTTGTATGCATTGTTGCTTAAGCATCATTATGTTCGTTCAACGATCTATCACAAGTGTCGCGCTTATCACTCGCATTTTTGGTCAGTCACACTAAGTATATGTTGTCTTGATGGTTTGAGGTGTCTTGTCATTGAGTCATGTTGAGTGTGTGTTCGCAAGGTCATGTATGCACAAGTTCACTCAACCACAATGTCATTTTTCTGAAATTCTGATGACCAGATCACCCTCTAACAACCGACCTTCACTGAGCTACATTATGTAGTTTCGACCCTCAGTGATCATGTACTACTATCCAAAATTGCGTAGAGCTTGAGTTTGTATCCCAAGCATCCTGCATTGCACAATCTTGGAATTGATCGGATTGACTATCACCCTGAACAAGGCAGAAGTTGCTCAGCAAGCCATTTCAATCTGCACTGCCCACAAGCACGTCAACCAAGCCTCCAATTGGTCAACCAGAGAGTTTGACCAGGCAGTGACCTCGAGACTCACTCCCCCAAAAAATTGCACAAAATCTGCAAAGATTACCCACTCTTCTAATTGAAGAAGCTACGTAGACATGCCGGACAGACACCCTGTGTCTGTCACTGTCTCCCTCAAAAAAGTGTGTAGTTTTTCCATTCAGTCACCCAGTTAGCCAACCTACTGCTCACCCGGAAAATTGTGCAATTTTCATGAGCAGTCACCCAACTTCCCAGCATTCCGGTCAGCTCAGAAAATGCGCAAGAATGTTCAGTAGGCTAGCCTCCCATCAATTGCGCAATTTTTTCCAGCAGCATCCCGTAGCTCATTGCCATCTCCCTAGAAAAATGTGCAATTTTTCCAAGCAAGCCTCCTACAGCCCGCTGCTAGCTCCTCGAAGAAATTATGCAATTTTTTCTGCTAGTCCCCATTTGCTACTTGCACCATCTCCCTGAAAAATTTTCACAGATCTTCCCACCAGCCGATTCAAATCGTGTGGACAGTCAGTGCTGATCCAGATTGTCCATTTCAGTCTCCCAATGACCTCTGCAAAATTTTCACCGGCATTGTCCAGAGCCCGTAGCTCAGCTTGAAATCTGCCTTGCGCTCTTTCCTAGTCTTATCCTCTCTTTCGATCACATGCATCTGAGAGATAACAATAATGCATTATGGTAGACTAGGAGATTCTAGATTTGATTTCGTCTCGTCATGAGTGATTGCAGATACAGGTACATGGATGAGACATGACGCGGAGACGAATGAGATGAATGAGGAGAGCATGCAAGGAGATTCGTTCACAAACGAATAAGGAATGCATGTGAGGAGATTTGTTCATGAATAGACGAATGAGGAAACATGTCAAAGTAGAATCGAAGGAGGAACATGCAGGTGCAAACATTAAGCGAACACCAAGACCATCAAATACTTCACACACCTTTCCATGCAGAGATGAAGCTATGATACACCAAGAGCACATCCATCACTTAGCAGCACTATAGCTCGACATGGACACCACCAACAACATGAACATACTAGCACTGTCGTGTCGAGTCGTGTCATGAGTCATCTCGGCCACATCACTATTATGGGCCATACTATTGTAATTAATGTAATGTAACGTGGAAGTCCGAGAGACCCACATGTAAATTTGAAGAGTCATGTAAGTCAAACAATCATGAGGGAAGCTGAACAGTCACAAGGGTTAGTTTCGCCCTTGTCTATAAATAACCTCATTTGTACATGCAATGAAATTTTCACCTTGGCTCCTACTACATATCCTTGAGAGTCTATAATATTTTCTTTGAGGAGTGAGCAATGGCTCCAATGCCCTGCTTCTAGGGTTAGTGATGTATGGTGTACTGTTGTGTCTTGCAACTTTCACTTAATTAAGAAGCCTATTAACAGGCCAGCACATTTTCACACATGTATTGTAATTGTTTGTAATACTATTCTTTGGACACTTGTAATACATGTTGCTTTAAACTGTGTTAAGACAATTGAACTATTTCGGTTGTTCTAGTACATGTGTTTATGAAAATTTGTTGTATAAGTTGTTAATGCTGACTTTCCCGTGTCGGATGCCTCTCCGGACACTAGACAGAACCATTCCCATAAACTTGTTAAAATGACCGCCGCACTTGCATGGACTATTCCGCTAGGTATTGTACGTGCTATCTATTCGTTGTGTGTTTATGACTGCTGCATCCGTGTGGACTACTCCGCTGGAAGCTGTGCATGTCCCGCTATGTTGTGTGCCTCTGACAGTGTTGGGACTCTTCTCTTTCGACTAGAGACTCACTTCCACCCTCTCCCTCTACGGGGAAATAACCTTGACACAAGTAACACTAGCACTCACTAGGCATGCGAACCTTGCTGTTCAAAGACAAAGCATACCACTCTCATGTGCTGACAAGAAAGATCTAAGGCATATCTTTAAGATAATGGCAACCAAGCCATCATACTGGATGGGACTCCTACACCAAAAGGTGTGAGATCTAGTTGGGACTTCATACCTGGGAGGTCCCCTGAATGTTGGCGGGTCTAGCACTATCAACAGGATACTTTCGAAGCTAGGGTTGAATAGAAGAGTACTCCATATCCCCATACACCAAGGGAAGAGATAGAGAATTATGTTAACCAAGAGGAATGGGTAGAAAACACATTACATGAAGTGGAAGAGCAGTTGGTCAGTCAATCTTCTTTACAAACTCCTATTCCTAAGGATAAAGAAATCAAGAGGCCAAGGGAAAGCATGTCCCCCACAGACTCGGAAACACAGGCTGCATATTTTTTTTGAACATAAAGAAGATGAACTATACCTTTCTGGTTGCCTTCTTTCTCGAATAGATCTTCTCACAACTAGAGTTTGTGGCTCTTCATCTTTTGATTCCTCTTCTACTGTAGAGTCTAATTCTTCCTCCTTTAGCTCAAACTCTATCTTCTTAGGTTCCATTGGTAGGAATTCATATTTAATAACATCTTTCACCTCTCTAAACACCACATCTCAGATGTACACAACCTTCCTTGTTACTGGCTTCCAAAGCTTATAACCTTTTAAACCATCCTTATACCCAATAAAGATGCACTTTCCAGATTTACTAGCCAACTTTGTTATTTTATCCTTTGTTATTTACTATCCAAATACCATCAGATGTGAAAGAGAGATTTTCTTACCAGTCCATACCTCTTGTGGAGTCTTATCCTCCAATGCTGATGAAGGTGATTTGTTGACCAGGTAACATGCAGTCTCCACCGCCTCTACCCAAAATTCCTGTCCTAACCCAACACCACTAAGCATGCTTCTTGCCCTTTCCATCAACGTCTTGTTCATTATTTCCGCAACTCCATTTTTCTCAGGTGTGTATGGAGTAGTCTTCTACCATGCTATACCACACTTCTTACAAAACTCTTCAAATTCCTTCTTGCAAAACTCTCCACCATTATTTGTCCTCAACACCTTTATCTTCTTCTCTATCTGGTTTTCCACCAGCGCCTTAAATTCTTTAAACTTGTCAAAGACTTCAAATTTTTTCTTGAGGAAATATATCCACGTATTCCTTGAGAATTCATCTATAAAGGATACATAGTACACAGACTTACCCAGTGATGGAACCGAAATAGGTCCAAACACATCATTGTGCACAAGCTCTAATATCTGTTTCACCCTCTTACCACCAGAGGGGAAACTCACCCGATTTTGCTTCCCATATACACAATTTTCACAGAAATCAAAATCCAGAGAGCTATTAGACATACCTTCTACCATACCTTTACCATGAATTATTTGAAGGCCCTTCTCTCCAATATGTCCAAGCCTTTGATGCCATAACATGGTCTTTTCTCCAGAGACCACTAGATTTTCTACTCCACTTTCAGGAACCACAGAACTATTGCACCCATCAATAACAATGCTACCTTGCAGCTTGTACAAAGTTCCAATCTGAACCCCCCGCATCAATACCAATGCTCCTCATACCATCTTGTAGGTATCTTTCTCGAACACTATTTTTACACCTGCATCATCCAATTTGCTTATAGAGATTAGCTTTCTGGCCAATGTAGGAATATACAGAACAGCTGGAAGCATTCTAATCCTTCCACCTTGCAACTTCAACTTGACTTTTCCATGACCAACAATTCTATCCTTCTTGCCATCCCCTAAGAAGACATCACCACCATCATATTTCTCATACTCACAAAACCACTCTCTATGGGGAGTGAAGTGAAAGGATGCACCTGAGTCAATCAACCATGCCTCATGATCTACATGTGTACTTGAAGAAGAAGCCATGTACACATCCCCACCTTCACCTGAGGTGGTTTTTGGCTCTGCAGAAGGAGAATCATCAGATCCCTTTCTTTTCTCGGGAGCTTTATATTTACAGTCCCTTTTGCAGTGCCCTTCCTTTCTGCATTTCCAGCACACCTTTATAGGTTTTCCTGGAGATTTAGATCTCCCTCTAGATTTATATCTCCCACTCTAGGAATTATTTTTGTTTCTATTCTGGGACCATCCTCGTATGGACAAGGAATCACCATTCTGGCTCTCCATATTTTTCCATCTCATCTCCTCCGTCAGCAAGGATGAGACTATTTCATCAAACTTCAAGGTAGTTGCATTGCTACCTATTGCAATAACCAGACTATTCCACGAATCTGGTAGAGAACAAAACAAATTGATGCACTTATCTTCATTTGAAATTTTAATATCAACAAATAATAACTAACTTACCACAGTATTCATTGTGTTTAGATGCTTTGTCACCGAGTCTCCCTCTTTCATCCTCAGGTTATACAACTTTTTCTGTTGGAACAATTTATTCACCAGAGACTTAGATTGGTACAAAATACCTAACTTGTCCCACAAAGCCTTCGCTGTAGCTTCCCCTGATACATTCAACAATATTGAATCTGAGACACACAATCATATTTTTCTTTTTGCCTTCTGATCTAACTTCTTCCATTCTTCATCCGACACTGCCGTTGGTTTAGTACCTAGATCTATTGCAATACACTGATCTTTATCCACCAACAAATCCTCCATCTTGAGTTTCCACAACTCAAAACTATAAAAATTAAATTTATTGATCTCTATCTTTCCACTGCTCACCATCTTCTTTCACCATAAGAATCGATCCCGCAAATCTCCCACTCAACAGGGTCTACCACAGGCCTGAGCAAAACCCCTCAGCAGCAAAGGCGTCCCCTTGAAGCCAAAACAAATATGATACCAAATTTAGTTTTTAACCCCATACATAAATTACCTGCATATGAATTCTAAAAACAAAAAATAAACAATGGCAAGAGCATAACACATAAAACAAATATACACAGAGATTTTTCCGTGGATCCCAAAACTGGGACTACCAGATTAATTTTTCATTATATTCCTTTCAATGTTACAATACATATATATACATGTCGAACCATCCATAAATCCCAATCCATTAACCCTGGATTATAACATAACCATAGTTCCCTTCACCAGATCTACAAAATACCATGGAATGAAAACCATCGCGCCCAAAACCATGTGGGAAATCCATGCACAAAGCCATAGCTAGGTAGTCATGGAAAGAATATAACAACCCAACAATGCAATCGATTAGATCAATTTGCATAAGCAGGCATGTGAGATGATATACTCAACTCTAACCAGCTCAGCTATGGCTACTTCTAAATTGCAGGTTTCTTTAAATAATATTCATTGACAGTTGAATATTGAAAGAATGTCTTATTTGGCCAAAGACACCAGAATCAAGAATGAAAATTATTAGGATATTGTCACTAGCTATCTAAAGAATGACTATATCATAATTCCATTATCATTCTATGAATATGCTGGTCATGATGTATCATATAATGTTTATGATACATTCTTTGACGTTCTTTTATCTAGGACCTAACTAGTTGAAGATCTAGTTACTGAACTATGATATGATCCTAGTGATGTTAAGGCAGCAGAGGAGATAATCAAAGGCAAGAATGCAGATATTCAATCTCTTAGGAAAAAACTCAAAATTCTAACTACAAAACACCCTCATGCTAAGGAAGTCACTAGTTTGGAGATGGAGAAAGAGAATCTATTCAAAATAGTAGTGGAACATAATGCTCAAATCCAGAAAATGGAACAAGACATGGAAGCAATACTGAATGAAAAGGAGCAATGGGAGACAGAAGGAACATCAACAACAGGAACATCAATAGCAGGTACTGTAACCAAGCTAACAACACAAGCATCGATTTCACATTCCTCATAAAAACTAGCTTAAGCCTTGGGAGAATTATCATTGACAAATAACCAAGTGGAGAAACTAACAACAACAATCAGCAAGATGTAAGAAGAAAAGATTAAGGCGGACAATACATACTTGTTAGAATTGAAAAAGAATTTCAAATTGGTTTAGCAAATTCAAAAGTATGAATATTAATCTATCATTATTCAGATGTTAGCAGAAGCCAAATGCAACATTTGGCACAATATCAATGCTAATGTTACTGAGTTGTGGCCATCAGTTCAAATAATTTTTGAACAAGAGGAACTGGTCCAGAGAGTTAAAGTAGTAGTGGAAAAAGCCAAATTTGATATTGAGCATAAGCCAAAAGAAGCACACAAAATCATAAGAATATTAAATTCCAAAAGCAAAGATGAGCTTGAGGAGCTGAACATTCAGGACACGACATAGACAGTGATGGAAGTCAAAAGAGTTTTGACTAAGAAAAATCTGATGGTGCAGTTGGATAATGAGTGTAAAGAATTGGAGCTACATGTCATAATATTTAACAAGAAGTTTTCTTTGTTGCAAGAGAAAGGACTTCCAACTCTTAGAAATTCTAATGGAAAATTGATTCCATTAGAAAATTACCAGGAACAATTACGCAACATAAGTGTAGATGCATTTAAGTTTGAAAAGGCAAAGGGAGCTATCAGTGGAGAATCCTTTTTGGAAGGCTTGTAGTTTGATTTAAACATACAACATGAGATTCATCATTTTTTTTTGAATAAACCAACTTTTCAAACTTACACTGAGGTATATGAAAGGTTTATAAACATGGTGAGGTTTTCTATCCCAGGTGAAGAATGATGGGGCTAATTATTGGAGTTGGTCAAATAAGGACAAACATAACACCTACAAGTTTGGTACAAAACAAGAAAAGGAACTAGAAAATAGCCACAATCAACAACATATTTCCTTCAAATTATCAGCAAACAACTGAATTTGTCTAGAACTTCTATTTTCTAGTTCTGTTTTAGAAATTAATTTTGTTAGATATTATTTTGTAATCAATTCCTTTCTAGAATCCTAAGTGAGTTCAATAGCAAGTCTATAAATATTTTGTAATAAGACTTAGAAAAGGTTGGAACTTGTATGAAGAAAATAACTGTACATTAATGTACGCCGTGGATGGTACTCGAAGTGATCAATTTATAGAAATATAGAGAAAGTTGTTCCAGGATTCCAGTGTCAAGCAATTGGTGATGTGTTTTCATATGTTAAATTGTTTCTTTTCTCAGTTTCCATATGTCTTTCCCTCTTTATTGTTGCAAGAAGATTAAGGGACGGATTCGCTTGAGTGTACTCTGCTCTGGCTTCTTAACAATATCAATGTTTTCTTTTTGATATTAAGTATATAATTCATCTCAGTATGCTCTATATTTAATTTAACTTAAGTCATAATCACCTTATTCACAACCCAAGCACTCTATAAGATATAGGAGTTTTCCTACCCTGCCCTGTTATAGTTTCTCTATTATTTTTATGATTTATTACTCATAATCTTATGACTCTATGCCCAATGGAATTTTCCAAAATATTTCAACCAAAATTTTGAAAAACCCTACTTGAACTTAAATAACTATCCTAAGATCTTAAAAACAGAAATCTAAATCATACATAGAGATCCATCTTTGAAGATGGAAGGGCTAGATCCCAACTTTAAAAGTGGTTTTGTGGTTACCTTTGTAGTTTTATTCCTCAACCTAGGAAAATTACGGAGTGATAAGAGTCCTGATGCATTTTTCAATGGTCATATTCTTCCTTTTTGCTACTCCATTTTGTTTGGGATTATAGGGAACTATGAGCTCCCTCTAAATACCTTATTCCTTGCAAAAGGCTATGAGTTCCTTAGATGTATATTCACCACCATTTTCAGATATGAGAGTCTTTATATTCCTTTTTGTCAAGTTCTACACTTTCGATTTGAAATCCTTGAATTTTTCAAAGACTTCATCCTTAGTTTTGAGAAGATAAATCCAAGTCTTCCTAAAATGATCATCAATGAAGGTCACATAGTATAGATGGCCTCCAAGAGATTTATTTGCCATTGGTCAACACACATATGAATGAATGAGGTCTAACACTTACTTAAACCTTGAATCACTGCTTGAAAAATGTTTCCATGTATTCTTCCCTAAATCACATCCCTTACATGCTCCTTCATGATCTTCCTTCAAGTTGGGCATGCCTTTTACCATTTTACTTAAAGAGGGAAATACTTTATATTGAAGGTGCCCATATCTTCAATGCCAAAGAAGAGGGACTATTATCCATGTGAACAAGAGCTTGAAAATAATTTGTTAAAAGTCTATACAATCTTCCTTGAGAAATCCTAATAACCCTTGCTTTATCAATGCTAGATTCCTTTACCCAAACATGAACTTTTCCATCTTCCAAAACAATTATATCTCCTTTATCTTATAAACAAGAAATAGAAAGAAAATTATTTTTCAAATTTGGAATATAGATGATGTCAATGAGATGAAGCTTTCCACCATTTTCTAGCTTCAACGAGGTAGATCCAAGGCCCTTGACTTCATAGCTTTTGTTGTCTCCAAGCTCCACTACATGAGATGATGATCCCATTGATAACGTTTGTAGTTGTACACTTTCTCCTATCATATGCCTTGAGGCTCCAATATCAATGATCCATGAATTGTCATCGTTAAGTGTACCTATAAGTGTTGTTATGTATCCTATAATATTGACTCTTCTAGATAGATTGTAGATGATATTGATTCCAAAGCTTCCTACAACTTTTAAGAAACCTTTAATATATTTGAGTCCCATCTTCAAGTAGCTTGCGATTGATGAGGGAGACATTTATTTCAAGAGTGATTTCCTTCCTTCAAATGATAGCCAACAAAGTGATATTCAAATAGTCCTTCGTTCATCTTAAATCTGATACCATGTTGAGAAATCAATGTATGTAGTTATTGGGGTTTGATTCATTTTTTCTTGATAATTAATTATGATATGTTTTAGGTTCTTTTACTTCTTTATTATGTTATCTTTCATCAAGAAATTACCAATTCAATAATGCATGAAGATAAAAAAAAAAGGACACAAGATGTAGGCACTCAACCAAGGAAAAACCCCTCTTCAAGGGGAAAACCCAGTAAACTCTTCTTCAATAATAGAATCAAGTCAAAGTGAGGCAATCTAGGACCTTTTGACCAAGACAAAGACTTCCTCCAATCACCAAGTCATCCATCCTTCCAAGTAGATATATCATGCTCTAGTCAATAATGGTCAACTCTTTCAAAACTGTGTCAATTTGGAATTTCGACTCCATACAACTCATAATTTTGGACCTACAGTTACTGCAGAAATTTCAACCCCTGCAACTTACCCAGAAATGCTAGAAGCCTCGCATGTGTGTGAGAGAGTTTCCTCAAAAAATTCTTTTTGGTATTCCTCAACTTTGTTTTTCCTTTTCCTTGACTTCAATCTTCTTTTCTCGTTCTTGAATTGCAAATCGAACTTGTGGATGAGTGAATTGAAAAATAGGTTGAGATTCTCTTCTATTTATACTTCTTCCACAGGGTTAAATATCCTCATTCTGGGCTGACTTCTTCAAGGCAATGCCAACTTGGTGAGGAGGTGACAAATTATGATTGTTTTGACTAAAAAATAATTTTATTTACATGATACAAAAGCCCCAGAAGGGTCAAACAAATATGAAAAGGACTATTTAAGAATCAAGAGAAACCCTAGAAGCCTAAAATCAAAGCTTTGACCTAATAAATAAATGAAAGAGCATGAAAACCATGCTTGAGAATAATTTTATTTTTATTGTTTTTAAATTTTGCAATAAATACATAATGAAAATGTAAAATAGAAATTATGAAGATTGACCATAGTTATGGTTTCAATAGTGTGGAAAGGAGCACTTACTTAATTATTTCCTGAATAAGCAACATAATGGCAAGAAAATTATTTATGTCCAAGAGACTACCACAATGGATGAAACAACCGAGACCATGTATAAAGTTCACACAATAGTGGAAGATAAAAGTAGTGCAATGAAAACATGTTAGGATTTGGTAGGTGTATCTAGTTATGAGAGGACACATGGAGAAATTAAGAAGGTTGAGTCACCTACCACCCTTTGTGAAGAGGAATGAGGGAGGAATAACAAAAATATCTCTAAGATGATTACAAAGTTAAAGGGGATCCTTGGGTATAGCTATGGGATTGAATATAAATAATGATGTTTGTACAATGCATAAATCTATATGCATAGGAGCACAAGGGGGAGGGTTCTCGTGGACCTCTTTAGAAAACATTTGGGTTTTGAGGTTATCATAGACTTTAAGGAAACTTCAACAAACTTTGTGCATATTATAATGTGATAATTTCCCTTGCAAAATAAATCAAGAGGGCATATTTTGAATGTTTAAAGATTAGTCAAAGTAGACTTGACTAGGATATATTTGAATCATGAAGTGGCTTGATATTAAGAGTGCTTAATTGATTGCTGAAAAATGAAAATGAATGAACGAATAAAATGAAATTGGTTGCTAAAGTAGAAATATCAAAACGACACATTTCACTAATTCAATTACCTAATTTGTGAATGCTATTTTGAAGGAGGAAAAGGTGCAAGTTACTCTAGAAAATTAATATTAAAATGCGATTTGAGGTAGTAGAAGTCTCTCCAGCCATATAAATGACTATGGGGACAATGAAAAGTGAATGAAAGGATAAACACGGAGCTAAGTGGATTCATTAAGAAAGTAGTAGATGAGAGTAATGAAAAACATTTAAGCCTAGAAATCAACAACAATGTAGCAACTACTAAGTTGAAGGATTAGGTAAGTACTTCTTCAAACCAAGCTATCATGATGAACAATAATTAAATAGGTGAGAGATACATCTCAAAGTTAAAGAAAACTTAGGATTGGTAATGCATGCTTGCCACAACATATTCAATTAAATATGATAAAGATGTTGTTACATTAGATATGATTCTAGTTTCTTAAAAATTTAGTATATGTGTGTTTGATGCATTTAATGGATGCATGCTTGTGTAGGACAATATTTAGTGTGACTAAATGTAATGAAAATAAAGATGGTTGATATTTTTAAATAACTAATGATTGTTGAAGTGAGTGGTGCAAAACCCTAACTCCAATGGAAGGAAAAATGGGAAAAATGGATTGCTAATAGATTATGAGATGAATATCTCAATAGAGAGAGTAAATATGAAACTCATGGCCTTGAGAGAATTTAAGTTGTGGACATGAAGGGCATAATTGTCATATGAAATCCTAAGAAAGATTGAATGGAATTCAAATGGTTTAATTATGTAATGCAATGACGGTCTCCTTTCAATAAAAGTATTATGCATCTGAATTGATTTAAAGGTTAACTGTGTGATGACTTTGAGTTGTTGTAAAATTATGTTGAAATATTTATACATATGAGACAAATAACATATTGTGGTTGAGTGCAAAGGTATAATTGCAAGTAAAATGGTAATGGATATGTCATGGGATGTAAGTCCATAATTGATCTGAATTTATGTAGGAACACAACAAATTACAGAAATAACCATAAATACAGAGATGCAGCAGAAACAATACTTCATTTCATTAATGTAAAATACTGAAATATGCTTACAAACAGAAATGGAAATAACCAACTAGGGCGATGGTAACTTATCTCTGAGGAGAGATGTGGTGGATACATGCCTCTGAATTGTGTTACAATGAGGCTCGAAGGCCTATTTATTGTTGAGAAACAATGGAAAACCCTAAACATCCAAAAACCTAACCCTAGGAGATGAAACGCCAAACTATGGGCCCCGTTTCAGGTAAATTGGTACATCAACCTCCTGGGGTCGTAACTTGGGCATACAATCTCTATTTGACATGCACAATAACTTGTTAGGAAGATCTATTGGAGGACTACAAATTTGGGAAAATCAACATGGTCCATGGACCCATGTTGCTCCCAGTTTTCCCAAAAAAATGTCGTTTAGGGCCTCAAAATGGCTCCAAAAGTTCAAGACCCGAAAAACTGCTAAAAATAGTAAACTGTGCTACAATTAAGGAAACTGAAAAATTGAAAGAAACAATGGTGTGGGTCCAAGTGGAATTGGCGAGTGGCCACCAATATCCACCTGGATCATTCCTCCTTAGGAAGTAATAGCCCCCATTGCGTTGAGTTCCTCCATGAGATGAGGAAACTTCTACTGAACCTGGTCCCTGGTGAGCCACTTGCCCTGGTGAAGGAGTTGGCCTGCTTTGACAACTCGATAAAGTTGGATCTTCTGCTGGTGAGTGTGCTTGATCTACATGTCCATGATCTGATCAGTTGCAACTTGTTCGATGCAATATAGATTTAACTTTGTTGGTGTGAGTTGTTCTACAATGTCGGATGTGTTTAGTAATGGTGAAAAGTATGGTCGAAGGCGGTCCACATTGAACATTGGGTGCAGACTAAGGAATGGGGGGAATGTTGAACTCAAATGCATTATCTCCTATAACCTTGGTAATGGTGTAAGGACCATATTGGAGTGGTTTGAGTTTCTGATAGGCTTTGGTAAGGTGTTCCTTCTGCAAATGCAACTAGTCTTTGTCGCCCACCTGAAACTTATGTGGCACACGATGTTGATCATGTTGCTGGTTGTACTTGGCATTTGATTTCTCTAGAGTGTCATTGACCTGTTGATGGAAATGTTGGATGTGCTTAATGAAGCTGTTTGGCCTTATCTGTTTTAGACTGGACATGAGCTGAATTTGCCTGAGTAGCTACAAATGGCATGGCCACATCAATGGGACATAGTGGCTAGAATCCTAAGCCCACTTGAAAGGGGTTGTGGCTAGTCGAGTTGTGGAGAGCCTGGTTATAGTTGTGTTGAACATAGGGGAGGCTGTCATCCCATGTGCATGGATTCTTTGAGTTGTACATGTGCAAAATGTGTACGATTATCCTATTGGCAACCTCTGTCTGACCATCAGTTTTGGGATGGAAGGCTGTGGACTTAGTGTGTTTGGTGTCCAACATCGACCAAAGACTGGACCAAAATGCACTGAGGAACCTGCTGTCCTGATCTGAGATGATTGACTGTGGGATCCCAAAGTGTACCCACACTTGTTCAAAGAAGAGTTTAGCAATGGCTTCTACTGTGATATTCTTCTTCCAGGCTGCCATAATGGCCATCTTTGAGAACCTTTCGATGACCACAAAAACAAAGTCATTTCCATGCTTAGTAGAAGGAAGGCCTGACATGTAATCCATGGAGATGGATTCCCAAGGTTGAATAGGGGTAGGCAACAGAGTATAGAGGCCTTGCTTCTTGATGGTCAGTTTGGCAATGGCGCAGGCAGTGCAGGATCTGATGTACTTCCGGACATCTTGTCGAAGATTCGGCCAATAGAAATACTTCTGCACTACTACCACTATTTTCTCAACCCCAAAATGCCCGGTAGCTTGACTGTAGTGTGCTTCCCAAATCATCTTGGCATGTTCACTTGAAGGAACACAAAGGTGACCCAGGTGGCATAACAGGGCATCCTGGAAGTGAAAACCTGGAACATGTTGACCCTCCAAGAGTGTCTGGTATGTGTGGCCGAATTTTGGGTCGCTCTTGTAGAGAAGTGGCCAATCATAAATCTCATGCCCATAAGAGTTGAGCACGGTGGTTAATGCCATGATTGGTGGTCGACTGAGGCAATCTGCAACATTATTGGTGCTTCCCTTATTATACTTGATATTCAAATGGAACTGTTGCAGGTATGTGGACCACTTCTGATGGCAATCATTCTAAAATTTCCCATGAGTCTATATGAACTCCAGGGGCTAGTGGTCTGTGTGGATGACCATTTCCTTCCCCAAAATGTAATGCTTCCATTGTCGACAAGCCTGTATAATGGAATAAATCGCTTTGTCATAAGTGGGATACTTCCAGACTGTGTCTGAAATTGTCTCACTGTGATATGCCATTGGATGCCCGCGTTGAGTAAGGACTTCCCCAATAGAATAGTCAGAGGCATCTGTCTCGATCTCAAATGGTTTTTGCAAGTCTGATAATGCGAGCACTGGTGCCGAGCAGATGTGATGTTTCAACTCTGTGAATGCCTTCTGTTGAGATTCAAACCAAAAGAATTTTTCTTTCTCTCCTCCCTTGGTGACTTGACTCAAGGGCCAAGTGATATGAGAAAATCCGAACAGGAACCTGTAGTAAAAGTTGGTAAGACCCAGAAAGCTGCGGAGCTCTGTTAGAGTGGTTGGAGATGGCCAATCCTGAATGACTTGGATCTTGGGTGGATCCAATTGCACCCCATATTCATCTATAATGTATCCTAGATAGTGAACTTGGGTCATGCCAAAAGTGCATTTCTCCAAATTGGCACATAACTTGTGTTTCCGTAGTGTTTGGAGAACTTGTCAGATGTGGTGGAGGTGCTCTTCCCAACTCTGGCTGAAGATCAATATGTCATTCAAATATACCACTACAAATGAGTTGGTGAATGGCTGCAAGATGTCATCCATTAGCCTCATGAAAGTTGTAGGAGCATTCGTCAACCCAAAAGGCATAACCACATTCAAAAAGGCCTTCCTTGGCTTTGAAGGCAGTCTTCCACACATTGGAGGGTTCGATTGGTACCTGGTGATATCCTGACTTCAAATCGATCTTGCTAAAATATTTTCCCCCCTTCAGTTGGTCCAGAAGGTCATCAATCCGTGGGATCGGGTACCTATTCCGACAATGATATTGTTTAACGCTCGATAGTCAATACATAGTCTCCAAGTCCCATCCTTCTTCTGTACCAACACGATTGGGCTCTCACAGGGCAACGAAACTGGTCGGATGTAACCTTTCTACAGCAGCTCCTGAATCTACCTCTTGATTTCATCGTTCTCTAGAACGGAGCACAAATACATTGGTCCATTGGGCAGTGGCACACCTAGGGTCAGGTCGATGGAGTGCTTGATCTGACAGTGTAGAGGAACCCCTATGGGGGAGGTTAAGATGTCCTTGTACTCCTCCACGACCTTGTCCATCTGTAGTTGTCATGCGGAGGGGCCCTGTATTGAGGTCGTGGCCACTGTCTTCTTCTTTCCTTGAGGGCATATCATCAGGAAAATAAATCTCCCGGTTTTGGAAATGAGCTTACTGCATTGTTTTGCAGTAACCAAAGAGATGGCAGTAGGCAGTTCTACCTCTGGTATCTTGTACAAATTATTTCCCAAAGTAATAATAATAACACGAGGCCTTGACTCATATACAGCATGTCGCTTCCATAAGTATGGTTGGCCTAATAATACATCACAAACATCAAGGGGAGAAATGTCACAGAATACCTCATTCGTGGAGGGCTTGATGTTGTATGGGAGGCAACACTGCTGGCTCATGCGAAGATCTTGTCCTTGGTGAAGCCACCCGATGGTGTATAGTTGTGGATGTGCTATGGTCGGTAAGCCCATCCGCTTCACAACCTCTACCGAAATGAGGTTCTTTTGGCTCCCACCATTGACAATGAACTGTAGCAGGGAGCCCTTTACCCACATCTAGGAGTGGAAGAGGCGCTCCTCCTCCTCTCGATCTTCCGGTTCCTCATTCTGGATCTTCGTGGTGGCAATGGTGGTGTTGGGCTCTGCATCAATAATCTGCTTCCCTTTGTCATTCCCTTTATTGGGTTCTAACTCAAAGTTTGAACATGCATCTGATTTCTAAAACTTTAGCTCTGCCACCAGTGACTTCTTGGCCCAACACTCACTTGTGTTGTGAGTGGAGCTCTTATGGAACTCACATCACTTTCTCGTGTCCTTCTTCGGCTTCATAGTGTTTTCCTTTGCTTGCGGCTTTGGTGGGTTGTCTCGGGCCACCACGTCATGGCTTTGTCCTTTTTTCAGCATTATGGGGGCGCCTTTCCCTTGCTTCGGATTTGCAAATGCAAAGTCTCGCTTCTTCTGTTTAAACTTCTGCTCGATCTTGACAGTGTACCGATACGTCGTGTCGAGCGAGGAGATGTATAGGAACTCCATCTCATCGTGGATGTACCTGTGTAGGCAGCTATGGTATTTGAATATGAAGTGCAGCTTAGAATCCTTGATACCCAACTTTGTGCGAAGGGTATGAAAAATATTGGTAAACTCCGACACGTCTTGGTCCCTTCCCTATCGCAGCATGGTCTACTTTATGTATTTATCCTCATATCTTTTAACAGGGTAGTACTACTCCTTGATGGAATTTCGAAATGAATTCCAAGTGGGTGCGGCTGAAAAAAATGAGGCCGTACTTTCATCCTTTTGCTCACAGTAGGTTTCCCACCTGTCCTTGACGTGGGGGGCGGCTTTGAGAAGAGTGAAAGTAATCTTTTCCCAGCCGGAAAAATCATGAACAGAAAGATACCCTTCTAGCATATATAACCATTTATCTACAATGTCAGCATCTATCTAACCCTCAGATATGGGAATGTCAAAGTTAACTTGTACCTTAAAGGGTGTGGTGCTTCCAGAGTAGCTGCTGGAAGTAGATGTGTCACCCCTGGGTAGCCACTGAAGGATCTGGGCAAAGCTGTCCATCTTCGTGTTCCTTTATCGCTCGAGGGCTTCTTCGATCAAGATTTTGATAGGATCTCCTTCCCCCTCGTATTTATTTTCATCCGCCATGGGAGGCCATCAGGATTTGCAAGGCTGGTCTTGCAAAGGTTAGACCAGTTCAAGCCCTAACTCCTTATATCCCAACCTCGTTGGGGACATGCAAAGAAAAACAGAGAAAGAGCATACCACTTTGATACCACTGATCTAGATTTATATAGGAACACAACAAATTACAGAAAAATCATAAATACAGAGATGCAGCAGAAATAATACTTCATTTCATTAATGTAAAATACTGAAATATTTACAAACAGAAATGGAAATAAACCAGCTAGGTCGATGGTAGCTTATCTCTAAGGAGAGATGTGGCGGCTACATGGCTCTGAACTGTGTTACAATGAGGCTCGAAGGCCTATTTATTGTTGAGAAACAATGGAAAACGCTAAATATCCAAAAACCTAACCCTAGGAGATGAAACACCAAACTATGGGCCTCGTTTCGAGTAAATTGGTACATCAACTTCCTGGGGTCGTAACTTTGGCATACGATCTTCGTTTGACGTGCAAAATACCTTGTTAGAAATATCTATTCGAGGAATACAACTTTGGGAAGAGCAACATCAGTCCATGGACCCATGTTGCTCCCAGTTTTCCCAATAAATGTTGTTTAGGGCCTCGAAACAGCTCCGGAAGTTCAGGACCCAAAAAACTGCTAAAAATAGTAAACTATGCTACAATTAAGGAAACTGAAAAATTGAAAGAAACAATGGTGTGGGTCCAAGTGGAATTGGTGGGTGGCCACCAATATCCACCTAGATCAACAATGAAAGATTAAATATCACCACCTACAAATAGATCAATGCTATGAGAAAATTCTCATGTTTGTGAGACTGAATTGTATATGAAGCAAGTTTGGGGATTAAATAAATTTATAATTGAAATTTTGATGGGTATATCTCATGCATACTAAATGTTGGAATACAAGTGAAGAGAGGAATTACCTAGGAAGGGTAGATAAAGGTTGAGAAGTAGAGAGCTTGGAAACAAGGCCACTAAAGAAAAATTGGGCCCTGAAACAAATAAATTAGGTTAGGTGAAAGCCAAAAAAAATTCTTTAATATAACACTCTAATAGTATTTTTAATATTCCTACATAGGAAATGCTAAGTTAGATAGATCACCCAAGGAAGGGTATTTCGTAGACACTAAAATGGTGAATAACTACCAGGAAGGACAAACTTGTCACACACTCACCAGATTGAGAGTGTGAATGGGTATATTAAATTACAAGTAGTGAGATAAAACATTACGTATGGAAGACTAATAAAGCAAAGGAAAGATACATAGATAATTATTAAGTTGAAAATTCCAATTGTTGAAATGTATGTTGCTTTGTCGAAATTGAGATTTTCCTATGAAAAATAATTAATGATTGCATATGGACATGGTCATAACACAAATTATATGTTGGTTTGCCGATGTAGATACTAAATGGATCTATGTAGGTCTGAAAGTGACTAGAAAATGAAGATAAATGTCATTTTTGAAGTAGCAAGAAAGGAAAAAAAATAGGAAGATGATGCTAATATACAAGGGCAAGGAAAAATGAAGGAGGATCATGTTGTAGATGTAGCTAAGGACACATAGAGGAAGCTGGTGCATATAAAAGGTAGGAGTCCATAAAATTTTGCAACAAATATAAAATCACTTGCCATAGTGAAATTGTATTGAAGATAACACTTGAAAGGGTGTGAACATTGAGGATGATATTCCTTTAAGGTGGAGTGTTGCCTTTGGTTGGGCTGACCTAGGTTCAGACTTTACTGCGCACCAATAAAACCCTAAATCACTGGCCCTTTCAGCAACGACCTTCAAGCAAATCACAGTCTCACTTGTAGTGACTATGGGAGGTTGTAGAACTAGGTTTCTGCAGCCTTGAGGGATAATGCGATGTGGCAATTCTGTATTCTCTTATGCTTTAACACGTATAAATTACTTCGCATTCATGAACTACTTTGCACTTGTATATTACTTCGCAGAATTACATTCATCACTTAACCATATCATAAACATACATAAAATTCATAGTACTAAAATAAAGTCTTTATAATAAGAAAAACAAATGAAGAAATAGATTTTACCGTGGTTCATCCCAATGCGGGACTACGTCCATAAGAACTGTTTCTTATAATAGAGAATTCAATACAAAAAACAGTTCTTTCACTGCACACACAATTGCAGGTTGTCTATGCACTAAGCTATAGACCCTTTCTTCAAAGTACAAATCATGAAGATACAACCATAAAACATAGTTCTGGAACAATAGTTTGCTTACTTCTTTATTATTCATCCCTATATATACTATTACATTGAGGGATTAAATCGCTACATTTCCATGGACCTGATACCATGGTTTCCAAAATACAAGGGATTGTGGTCCAAAACCATTCAAATTTTACAATATTATATTCTTTTACAAAAAGTGAGGGGCTTCACTATGAAGCCCCTATACTACGCGGTGAGTTTGCTGTGTGGTCTTTGTTGTGCTACGTTGCTTTGTTGCATGGTCCACTTCGCACTCTGCAACCTCCTTTATATTGCGCTCTCCACAGAATTCGGTTACCCAAAATCTGTCTAAGTTGGGTTGCACCCAACAGGCCCCTAACACTCACATGTGACTCGTCTTGAGTCACTCAGCTGCTTTTCCATTGATTTTGTCTGTAATGTTGTTGTATGCCTTATTAAATTGTTGCAGAATCTTTTCCAATGGTTTTTCTTCTTTGCACGCTTCTTTTAATAGTGCTTACGTGACATGCTCTGCAACCCTCTTTGTCAATTATGTCTCTCTTTGTCAAAGCTACTGAATCTTTTCATCGACTGCCTGTGATAGTTGAAGGGCCTCATCCTGTCAAGGTTGAATCCTTTCTATCAAGATCTGGTCTTCCTTCTTCATCTCTTTGATTTTATTTTGTAGCTCCTTTGACTCACTAATTTTTGTGAGCCTCTGGGAGATTGGCAAAGTCTTCGTAGATGCCAAAATCTCTTCCAACTAATGCTTCTTTTGTTGCATATGCTTGTGCAGTTTCTAAAAATTTGGATCTTCCTCCAGCGAAAACCAAATTTGCATGCTCTCATCCAACAATTTTCCACTAATGCTACTGGGATGCTAGCCATCCCACTCTCTAAGTTAATCTCCCTATGCTCGTGAACTTCTGGTGGCTTGGCTAGCTGCAACTTCATTTACATCTCACTGATATTCATCTCATACTTATATTGCACTTCAACAATTTCATCCTTCTGCTCCTTGACTACATGCATGAGCTTCGCGACCTTGTCTTTTGCTGATTCATCCTCGCAGACATCCATGTCCGGAATTTCCTTGCTAGTGGCTTTGACCACCTCCTTTAGTTTCTGCTATTGTTGCTTTGCTTGTTCCTTGTCCTTGATGGCCTAGTCAAGCTATTTCTTCAGTGCAACACGCTCCTATTCTATTTGAATGTTTAAGTGTGAGGTGCACTATTCTTGCTCCTTGAGCTCATTTGTGATACGTCGGTGAAATTCATGTAGGACCGAGTGGGCAGTGCCGCCATGTTCATATTGACATGTTCCAAACCTTACGAGAGATTTTTCGGTGAAAATCACATGAAATACCATTTGTCGACACGTTTCGAACCAACCAGTGACGATGAACCACACTGGTTGGTTCAAAACGCGTCGAAAAATGGTATTTCATGTGATTTTCGCCGAAAAATCTCTCTTAAACTTGATATGGATCACAGAAGCTTCAACTCTACAATGGTCCAAACCTTTTGTGCGCTGCTTGACTTCGACAGAGTCGAACTTTAAAGCTCCGGAAGGTATGTGCATTATACTCATCTCGAATGTTGTTGCTATCAGCCTTTCTTGATGGAGTCCTTGGCCTATCTGTACTGGTGGTCTGGATGTTTGTGCCCAAATCTTCATCTTTGCAATACTCTGCTACACACCTGTCATCAATTCGTAATAGAGATCTTCCACCGTATTCCAAGATTCCATGGTTATCTCTTGAACCTTGTGTTTGATTTGATCTAGGTCACCTTTAGTGAGAACCATTGGTGTGATTTCTTTTGATTTATTCGCCTTATGCTTCTTTATGCTTTTAATGGTTGCTTCGCCTTGGATTTTTCTTTTCTCTGGCAGTTTTATCTGTTTCCAACTTTTCTTTCTCCGTAGCCATATCCTCACCTCCTTGAGGATCCTCCTCATGGTGTTCTTCGTTATGGTGTTCTTCTTCCCCTTCCTCTTCCTCTGCTTCCTTCTCCTTGTCTCTTAAATTGCCTTTGCCATGGTGCGAAGTGTCCAACTCTTCTTCCCATGTTGCACTCTCTTGCTTCCTCCAACAGAGTCATCTATTCTACAGGCCGTGTCTATATTACTTCTACCAGATCATCTTCTTTGATCATATATGGAAATTCATGCCATTCCTTCTTCATGTCTCTGTGCGCCTATATGTACAATTTATAAAAATCCGCCATGAACCTCACCACAAGGAAGTAATGTTTGTGAAAAATTGACGAAAGGAACAAATGTTGTTTTACCAACATGTGTAGATCAATTTGATATAGTATAAAAAATAACCTTTTCTCCTATGCTCGTGATGCTTGAGTGGTATGCTACATCGGAGCATACCTCATGACCTCACATACATCTGCTTCTATTGGAGGAAACTACATATCCTCTGGCTCCTTCCATGTTGACATAGCAATGATCAATATTAACCAGGCATAGAGGAAAGATGTATCTTTTTGTTGAACCTCACGGTAGTCGTCCAATAATTCCTTGCATAAATAACCAGCCTAGTTATACTAGACTCCATTTGTGCACTGCGCGGCTAAAGAAATGACCGACACAGGAACTTCATTTGCGCGACACTTCCTCATGATCTTTCCGGCCAAAATATGCGTGGTGAAGTGGACTACTTGGTATCTGATAGAGTTTATGTCGTAGCCCCTATTTCCTTTAACTAGCCCATACTTCTTCTTCATGTTATCCACCAAACTGCGATCTTGATCCTTTCCCACAAAATCCTCCTCAAGGTTCCACCCTTGGGAAGGTAATCTATTGATCCTCCAGATCAACATTTGGTCTATGGGGACCTTATTCCCCATCCACATGTGTCCATGATGTATTAATACTAGTAATTTTGGTATGCACATTGTGTTTCCTAAACTTCTGCCGAAGTGCAACACATTCAACATGTTGAGCAATCCTGATAGCGTCAACCCATTTTCCTATCATTATGGCTCTAATCTTGTCACTCTGCTATTTGGGTAGTGAACCTACTACAAGTACCAGTCTGGTGCAAACTGAGGGTACTTATTTAAGTTATTAAAGTCATAGTCTGTAAATTTTAACTGCGAGATTTCCCCTAAAATATCTCCGAAAACAACACAACTTCCGGAAATAATGGTGTGAATGTCCCATACTTTGCGTCCTTGGAATCCTTTACTGGTTTGGCATTTGGCTTCCTTGGCGGGATATATGAGGGTAGAGGTGAGATGAATGCTACGCCAACTTCAACTACCTATATTTCCTCCACTTCTTCTTCAATATTGACCTGCTGAGGTTTCTTCTGAGGTTTCACAGGTTTGGCAGGTTTCTTGTCCTACTTTTTCTTGGTCCTTTCTTCCTTGGTTTTCTTTTGCCTTGGTGATTTCCACAACTTCTATGGTGGTGGTGCCTCTACTATGGGTGTTTTAACTACTAGCATAAACATATATATGGCTTCCATGACTCTAGAAAATCCCCGCTCATGAAAATTCCACACAATCTCCTCCCAAGATTGCTCAGTCGACATACATAATGGAGTCTCTTGCAACTTCTTCACACTATTAATCAATCAAGCTTTTGATTCAACAAATTTATTAATATGAGTTGGAGTCGGCTATTTATAACAATGCAACCCTTCAAACCTCATCATTAGATTTGATTTTGTCTTGATTATGTTTAGATTTTGTCATTAAATGCATATCTATCCTTAAACTATTCCAGTCCGTTGTCTTAAATGCAACTTTGTGCGTGTCTTTTCCCTTTTAACAAACATATTTCTACTTTTCCAGTGAACTTTGACACATTCCCTATTGTAGCGCACCTCCGTCTTATGTCTTAGATTTCTGTGAACTTCGACGTATCCCTGACTGTAGTGAAGTAATTTCTTTGTCGAAGCACTTTCTACAGCGTAGTTTATAGTCCAGTGCCCACTTTAGATTGCATGTGACACTAAGACTTTCCTTCTTTCTTCTTTGGGGTGAAGCTCTAGGGGTAGGGTTGTACTTGTACAACTTCAACCTACTTCCATTTACTTTTCTCTGAATTAATTCTCCATTTAACTTCTCTAATTGCACTGTGCTTCCATCAGTAATATAGTTAATAATATATGGGCCTAACCAGTGTGTTTTGAATTTCCATGGAAAATTTACAAACTTATTGTCATAGAGGAGAACAAGGTCTCCTACCTAAAACTTCTTTTGCTTAATGTGCCTGTCATGCCAAGCCTTTTCTATCGCTTTCTGTACTTGTTGATGGAGTCTTGCTATAAACCTCTCTTCTTCCAGAGCAAGTAACTATGACATCCTTTCTTCCATTATGTCGAGGTCTACCGTATTTTTAAAGGCTGCAATTCTTAGGCTAGGGACAATGTATTCCATAGGTGTCACAACTTCTTGCCCATAAACCAACCTAAAAAGTGTCTAATCTGTCAACTTTTTGCATGTAGTCTTATAAGCCCATAATACTGTTGGAATCCTAAGATCCCAGTCATCCCTGTTTACATTGCATACCTTGGTCAGTGCATTCTCCAAAATTTTATTGAATGCTTCCACAGTTCCATTTTCCTGAGGATGATAAGGAGTGCTCTTTTGGTGGTAAACTTGAAATTCCTCAGTTAATGCTTCAATGGTATTATTCAAGAAATATGATCCTTGATCACTCATCAATATCTTTGGACACCCAAATCTGGATAACATGTATTCAAAGACGAAATGTGCAACAATTTCTGTGCTACAATCCTTCAATGGCTGTGCTTCGACCCACTTTGTAAAATAATTAGTTGTAGTGATTATATACCTCGCAACAATCCTTCTCCCTGGTGGATTGGTAGGTCCAACAAAATCAATATCCCATTTATCAAAATCCTGAAATGTTACTTATGGCACTAGTGGAATTTCATCACTTCTTGAAGGTTTTCCTGTTCTTTGGCAGACGTCACAAGCTCAAAAATACTCCTTTGCATCTTTGTGTAGTGTAGGCCAACGTAATCCTGCTCTTAAAATTTTCCACACAATAGCTTTTCTTGCATTATTTCCACCAGCTGCATCACTATGAGCTTCTATTAAAATTATTTCTCTTTCGTACTCAGGAACATACCTGCGCAATATTTCATCTAGTCCTATCTTATACAAATGTCCTGTAATCAACGAAAAATCAGCTGCCTTAACCACCAATTCTTTCTTCTATTGTGTAGTGTATTCTGATGGAGCTATCCATGTGGTTAAGAACTAAATAATATTAGTGAAGTGATCATCTACAATCCCGATTGCAAACAACTGCGCATCAGGAAGATTATCATCTATATTCGTTGGTTCTTCTCTTGTTTTCAACCTTGACAAATGATTAGGTATAGCATTTAATCTTCCTGGTTTCACAACAACTTCAAAGTCATACTCCTAAAATAATAATAACCATCTTCAAATCTTTCCTCCTAAAATAGGCTTATTGACCAAAGTTTTTAATGTAGAGTGATTTGTGAACATATTGAAATTTGATCCCAACAAATAATGTCTAAAATTTTGTAAAGCATATACCATAGCCAGTCTTTCCCTTTTTGTAGTGTTTTTCCCGTAAGAAAAAATCGTAATTTTATTCATAAGATAAAATTACATTTTGTAGATGCTAATAGACCATATGCAAAAAATACTGTTCCTATTTTTCACAGAGAACAACAAAAACTATAACTAAATAAAATATTCTTTTCTCCCTTTCTTTTTCTCCACCTTACGCCATCCCCCAGTGTTGGGGGTAGTAGTTACAAGGGAGAGCTGATTTTCTGTTGTAGTTATGGGGGAGTCCTTGTTCGACTCAGATCCTTTTGATCCATGAGTTCTCTTGTTTCCAGTTATTTCCTTTTCTATTGTCTGGAAATCGTGTTGCTGCAATGGGTTATTGGGGGCTTCTGCTTGCATTTGCATGTTGTGTTGGATTTTTTGTTCTTCCTTTTTTGCTTGATCTTTTGTAATGTCTGCTGTATCTTCTTCTTCTTCTGGTGGCTCTGTATTTTTCCATCCTTTAGTCTTTCTTTGTTGCTTCGTGTTCCGATTGGGGATGTTTCTTGCATGTGGAAAAGCACTATGAAGGTGGCCTATTTGTAGGCATCCTCAGCATCAAAATGCTATGTTTTCATAGTCCAAGGATTGTATCCACTGGGTGTTGTTAAAGTTTAGTGTTATACTATCTGGTAGCCCCTGGTTGAGATCTACTTCAACATATATTTTGGCGAATGTAAATATTCCCCTTGTAATTCTGTCTTCATCAATCTTTAGAAATTTCCCCAGGGTATTGCCTATAGCAATTAAAACCTTGTCGTGCCAGAAATGTAGTGGAAGGTTGTGCAGTCTAATCTAGACTAGCATTTTTGATACTACCATTGTATTGGCATCAAAATCTGGAAACCATGGGGTGATGAAGAGCCCTGCACTACCCTAGAACCATGGCCCCTGATTAAGGATGTATTCCTTGACCTGTTCTGTGTGGAATCTTACTATAAAGAAACCTTTTGGGTATAAGTAAATATCACAGTCTGGTGTCCAGGTAGTGTGGATCCAGTGGTGCAGATCGCTAGATCTGGGCCAAAACCCATTGAATCTACAAATAATTGAGTGGGAATATAGATATGAGTACATAGCATTTACCTTAGGCATTGCAATGGTGAGCACATGATTCTCAATTTTTTGTTCTACAATGTAGGGTCCAGGAAGAACAGGGGCTGTTGTAGGATTGGCTTGTGCTTTCCCTTTACCCTTGACAACATCCTTGAAGGAGCCTGTGTTCTTGTAGTTGATGTTCTTTGAGCTGGTTCCAGAACATCCACCTCGCAACCAGAGGTTGATGATGATGGTCGAATATGTGGTTATGTTGTAATCCTGGAGGATATAGTTATCTTATAGGCTACATCCCGTGTAGAACAAATTTTGCCCCATTTCTGGTATGCCAAGTAATTTCTATATTTTATTTCTTAGCTCCTGGATGCTGCTGCCCTTCCATGACCTTAGGGAGTAATGTTTACCTTCTGGTGCTTTAATGGAGAACTGTATGTATTCTTCCTTTCTAGGGTTTAAGTTCGACTGAGTAGGGCTTGAGTCCGACTGAAATTGCCTCCGATCTGCTCCCCAGGTCATCCCGTTCCCCATCCCTAGATTGTCACAATACAATCGGCACTATTCTGCGATTGTGGCCCGGGAGTTAGGGCATAGGGGACTCCGAATGGTTGTGTGTCCCTAGATTTGGTTTTTGTGTAGTCTATTGATTCTTCTGAGTTCCAGATATGTTGATTCAATGGCGGATCTGAGCCACTTTTTGCCTTCCATGGCTAGGATTCTCATTCCAGATCTGTGCATTGACCCTGCAAATACATCTTGAACAAGTTTGGGAAAATATGGAGGGTATAGAACATACGATTTGACCCTTACCGCATATATAATGCCTTGTATAGATCCAGCTTGAGCCCTCATATTGCCCTCATGCCATATGACCTTTTTAGAGATCTGAGGATTCGGGTCAGAGTTGTATTCCTGGGCCTGCTTCTTTATAGCTACCGTCTATTGCTTGGTGATGCATACACAATAGGCTGGGTTGGTTTGACGAACAAACCCTAATACATCGCTGTTCCAACAATGTTTCTCAGAATAAGGTTTCAGATCGATTGTTCTTGGCATATTTGTCTATTGTGTGCCAGATCTATTAGGTCAATGATAGCTTTGGGGTTTTTGCACCCTTCCGTAGTGAGAGTGATCAACTCGGCTCCTTGCACCAGCCTTCTAGGGGTTGTAGTAGCAGATCTGGTAAACTGACCAACAGACTAACCCTGTCATCCTTGATAACTCCTTTCCTCCTCTCATATCTTTTATTGCTCAAAGCATCCGACTTAGCTGCGCATCTTTGTCGGTAACTTTCCCTGGCCCCGTTTGCGATGGACATGAACTTTGCGGTGCAAACCCTCCCGTCCTCCATAGCCCTCGTTGATTTTTCCACCAATTAAACATATAATTCTGGATGATCTCTCTTCTCTTTATGTAGTTGTATAGTTCTTCTTTGCTTTAGATAGTTACCTTCTTGCAAAATCTATAGGGTGATCGATTTATCCTGCACTAGGCTGTGCCAATACCACTCCTAAAGTTATGCATGAAGCATCCAAATGAACATGAAATTCTTTATTCCAATATGGGAAAACTAAGATAGGTGCAGTTACCATCTTTTCTTTTAGTGTGTTAAGGCTCTTTTGACATTCTTCATTCCATAAGAATTTTACATCTTTCTTCAACAATTTTTCCATAGGTGCAGTGATCTTTGCATATCCTTGGATAAATTTTCTATAGTACCCTGTATGTCCTAATGTAGTACGAATCTATCTCACCATCTTTGGTGGAGGTAAATTCACAATAATAGCAATCTTCACAGGATCCACCATCAATCCTTGCTTGCAAACAATATCTCCTAGTAATATACCAAAAAGTACATGTTGATGGTGCTAGATCCACCAACATGTAAGGAGATCTCCCAGGTAATAAGTCCCAATTAGACCTCAGACCATTTGGTTTAGGAGTCCTAGCAGTGGGTCATACGGTAATGCCTCGACCATGATTTCGCACAGAGGAAAGTAAGATGTCTCTGTTGGTAGCAAGGGTGTGACAGTTGCAGCAAGCCAAGGCAGGTGCATGAGAGGTTGTAACACACTGAGGGTGAGGTGAGTGCACCCCTTGGAAACCTGTAGTAGTACACAGCTTGGAAGGGAACACACGATCGAAGATGAATCACAAGCTAGAAAGAAAGTTAGCGAGAAATCCAAAGTGATTGTTAAACCAACAACATATTTCATAAAGATTCATACATACTTATACAGAATAGTCCATACATGCATGCGTAAGAAAACAAATACATATATCATTTAGAGTAAACCAGATAACATATAATACAATACAACATATGCATGAAACGTGTTGGCTCTGTTATATTAAGTGTAAGTTCTAGTCATACAATACATCCATGTCCAACCACTAGTTCCAATAGTGGAACGTTACAGCCACAACCGCCTACTCCTCCAAAGTGATGTACTAGCTCTGTATAGTGGAGAAGCCAAGGCTCATTACAATACTGTCCAAGCTTTCTCTAAGATATTCCTATCGAAGCTTGGCTGACCAAAAGCCTTTACAATGAGTTATGAGGTTCTATTTATAACAAAGGGTGGGGTGACCCTTGACATTCCCCTTTCTGACAGTTCATCTACCCTCATGACTCTTCATCTACTCTATGACTGTTACATCCAACTATAGACACTTGAACTACCACTTGGCAAGACGTTACATTACAATGCACATGTGCTCATGTGAGACAAAATGGCTTGAGCAAGCCATGCAAGAAATCATTGACACTCGGTCCGTTGTGGTGAGACCAACTATTTGAGATGTTTGTGATGGTGAAGGTGGTGAACTGATGCCAAGCTTGATCGTCCGTGATGGTGTACATGCATTCCATGGTGACATCTTACTGAAGTGAACTCTCGCCTCCATTACATCCAGGTGCATTGGTATGGCTCCTTCATTCAAATCGTCTACTAGCATGCACATGGTATTCTTGGTGCAACCGAGCTGGAAACACACTGATGCATAGTGTTCATGCTGATCTTCTAGTGTGTGCTGGTGGTCATGCGCATCAACTATCAACTACATGCTCAGCTCTAGTCGGAATTGCTTCTTGTCTTCGCCTTGGTGAGTGTGCTGAATGGGTTGGATCATGTGAGTGTGCATAATGACATGCATGCTGATGAATCCCTTGCATGTGATCAACAACACTAGTCACCATGTCTGATCCATGCCAGCGAATGGGATGGATCTATAACTTGTATGGGCATAATTTCATCAGTGAGTGCATGTTGCGCCCCCTACTATTCCTATTCTCGTTGCAACTCATTCACTTGTCTATGTAGCTCATGTCCTTCCTTGAGTTGCTGCTTCAACACATGCAACTCCATCTTTGTTCCATTCTCTTTCTTCCTGTGATTGTGTCGTCACCTCATAGCCCGAGTCTCCAAATCTTCTTTCATCATCAGTGGATCTGCTTGAGCTTGCAACCTTGTTCCTCCTCTGTGTTGTCAACAACCTTCCTCTTACATTTGTTGCATCTGATATGCTCCCTTTAGTTACTATTCATGATCATGCTTTTTGTGATGATGTTGCTGTCATATCTTGATGTCCTTGTCTACGAAAAACTTGATGTATTCGTGAGTAGGCAAGCTCATAGACATTTGATTGATTGAATCCCCAAGTGTGCTCTGAACAGTGTCTTTGACTCTGCTCTCCTGAAACCATTGTACCTTTGTTGCTGAGATGCAGATGAACACCTATGATACCTGGAGACATGGCGACACTCATGGCAAGCAATCCATGAGTCGAAAACCAAAATGAACTTGAGAAATGACTTGCAACATACCTGTGTGAATGATTGTGATGGTCGTGCAATTTCCACCGGGACGTTGGGAGACTGACTGCCAAGAGTACACAAGGCACATTTTGGCTGCTGGGAGGCTGACTTATTGTTGGAAATTCACAGTGCACAGTCCAGTCTAGATGTTGACTGTTGGAATTGCACAATGCACAATCTCAGCTGGAAATGGTTGCAGGGTCAGTGACTGCATTGCACAATTTTCCAGGCCAGCAGTCACTATCCCTTAGAATTGCGCAATGCAAGACTGGAGGATAGTCACTGGGCATAAATGTTCATTTCCTTAGAGGAATATAGATCCTTCCCTCTCAGGATTGCACAATGCTGTCTTCGTGAGGTGCCGTCTGGGCTAAGGCTACCTAGACTTGCCGACAGACAACTGAAAGTGAATGTGAAAGAGAATGCATGGTAATACTGAGTGTAAGCATAAGAGAAATATTTTGCATGCAAACGGTGAATGACAGATTCAGAAAATGGAACAACATGCATGTGGGTGAGGTGGGTTGCCGAACCGGTGATCATTCATGAAAAAAATTTCATGCATGCAACAACAGTGAGATGTAAATGAAAAATGAAATGATGCTAGTACAAGCTAATATGTATCAAAACAACATCAAGCACTAACTGAAATCAAGTAGAAAACATTCATATGAAGCGAAACACAAAAAGCGCTAGAAATGCAACAAAAGACATGGAAAGCGGCCTTACCCCAAAACAACTAAGTTGAATGTGCCGAAAACTCCTAGATGCGATGTGGGATGTCATAGCTGCAAGGTTGATGTGAGGAATGAGCTTTGCAGCATCTGGTTGATGATTTTTGATAAAATCGAGGTTGTGACACGCATGTCACAAACCTAGGGAAAGTGACACTTGGTGGGAGGTTTCTAAAATGATCCTTGCATGTAACCTCCAACAGCCAAAAATAGATCCTTGAAACAAGGGTTGCCTTTGCATGCTGCCCTGGGAGAAGTAGCCTATGCATGCAAGTCTGTTTTCCTCAATCCCAGAGGGAATTGGTCAACTCAGCTACACATGCAAGAGGCTGCTCAACTGCTGGGACAAAATTCACATTTTTGGCTGGGAGCTGGGTTGGATGCTCATAAGATTTGTCTAATTTCTAGGCAAAGTAGCTGGCTGTTGCCTATATTTGCACAAATTTTGGGCTGAGTAGCCCAGCTGGGAAGGATTGCGTAATTTTTTGGGTGAAGCTTTCTCATAAGCTACACAATTCTAGGGCCCAGTAGGTTGTTAGTCACGATTGTGCAATTTCTGGAGGGAAGGCTAGTTTCCATCTAGATTTTCACAAATTCTTGAAGGAGCTACTCAGCTTGCTACTGGACCAAGTCCGGATGAACAATTTTCGAGGGAAATGCATCAAGGTTTGATCGACAGGCTATCTTTCTGCAAGAAAATCACTAGAGCTTGTGTACTTGATGAAGCAAGACATGCTGTTGTGAAGGTTGGTAGGGAGGATCCAAAATGAAGCTAAGGAAATATTTTGGAGGGTGCTTGTAGCCACTGCAACACTTGGAGACACACTGGTAAAATCTAGCTCTCTGAATAGACCTTGTTCATGAAATCAAGTCTAACACCTCCGGAAGTATTGTTCAGTTCTCAGCTTGTCTTGGTTTCACACTAGCTTGATTGTAAGATGTAGCATCTGCCAAGATCTTGGTCAATTGACACACATTCCAAGCCAAGTCAACACAGTTGTTTCGATTGGGGTTGAGGCGTATATTGATGCACAAGAATTATAGTTGTCAGAGTCTTAGTTTCATCTCTGGTGTTGCTCCGCTACCAGCAGGCCTGGAATGTACCCCAAAGGAGTCACATAGGAACACAAGCATGGCTCCACTGCGAGCGAGCCTGGTCAATACCCCGAGAAAGTTACTTGCATCACCTCTCTACACAGGAAGCCTTTCTCTTATTTTGCCTTGTTAATTTTTCATTTTTTTTATTATTATTTTTTAATACTTTTTTTCATTTTCATAACTATACATAGCACTTATTCATTTCAGAGGTGGAAGAGGTATCCCAACTTATTGAGAGCAGAAGTGGTTGTTCCTGTAGAGAAGTAGTTTATTATACCTCTAACGTGCCTGTTAAAGCTTTCCCCCTCACCTTACTCTACTTGACTGAGCTGACAAGGATTAACCCAAAAACAACCGAGTAGAGTAGGTGATACTAGTGAGTGCACAAGCATTGTGTTTTCACCAAGGTTCACTTTGAACAACATGTATTTTCCATTGATGTATCATGGAATGAAGAAAACAAGTTTTTACATAAGACAATGGACAACAGATAACCAAATTTTGATAGTTGTACAAGTCCTCTCGTACTTTACCCAACTTATTTCAAGAGTCATACATGGTTTCACGTGAAACTAACTTACGAACAAAACAAGCAAACAAATAACAAAGCAAAGCAGAAGCAGAAGAAAAAGAGAAAGCAAAGTGAGTAAGAAAACAAGCAAGCAAGTGAACAAACCAACAAAGCAAGTAAGTAAATAAGCATGGAATAAAACAGACTGAAAGCAAACATTACTCCTACTCCTAAGCTAACGGTGCATGGGTCATCTCACATGAAGTGATACTTCCAATGCAGCCACCGAAACATTGGTTGTCCCATGTTGGTGAAGGCACGGTTTGCGAGAAAGATAGTTATGCGAACCAACAAACAAGAAAGATATAACAGTGAAGACAAACACACTCTGAGTTTACAAGCGACCATAGAACATAGATGAGTGAAAGCGCATGACATGCACTTTGTGGAGCTACGATGGTGATATTGTACACTGCATGAAGATGTTGAGTGTGTGCATTATCTTGACTATGACATGCAAGCAAATGTGAGAAAGGTAGACCACTTATGTTGTGCATGTGTGCTTGCTGTGTAATATTCCTCCAATGCATGAGCGATGGGATCGTGTAGTTCGAGTGGAGGAAGCGAAATCTAGGTGTTTGGTTGATCTTCAATGCAAAGAAGAGAGTGATGAGGAGCCTTGAGTGTTTCAATAATTTCCTGACCGAAAGTGAAACTAACCTCTGGACATCGAGGGCATGAGATAACCATCAGCGCGGGCTGAAGTGCCTTGACAGTCTGCATGGTTTCTACTTCATTGACAGATAGATCATCGTAGAATAGTGTCTTAGACAGATAAAAAATGATTTTATCAACATCGTGATTAGATGAAGAAGTAGAGAGATCACGACAGCCAAGATCAAAAAATTCAGGATGTTTGTTGGCATCCTCATGATTTGATGAATCGAGCAGAGGGGTATATGGAAAGAAAATATGTTCGCCCTTTGTGTTTTCAGAAATGCTAGATGACAGATTGGACGGATTTCTAGAGGAAGATGTGTCCTCTCTGCACTGTGATGATAGACTGACATCTAATGTGTCCTGTGAATGATTGGAAGTAGAAACATCTAGAAATGGGTTTTCATAGGGGAAATCAGGAGTGGCAGAATCACAAGGGATGTCAGGATGAACCAGATGAGGCGCGGTTGGAAGCGAGTCATCCTTCACCATAGGTTCTTCTTTAGATTCCTGCACACACTCATCATGAATGATGGTGCAGGTTTGCTGCATAACAACAACTCTGTCGACAACTTGATCCTCATTCACATTAGGTGAGGAGTTCGGAATGAAAGAACACAGGACGGTACAATCCCGAGGATCATCAGAACGTGAGGACGAAGGTCGAGGGAACGAATCCACATGATAACCAATAGGCTTGCAAGCTAAATCTGTGCAGATATGAAGAGCAGGTGGGGTGGGAGGATGTGACAGTTCAACATAGGTGTGTGCATGATCTCCCACATCACTCCATGGTGGTGGAGTTGTTTGATGAGGCGAAGGCGGACAATCACTTTTGACAGTGGATGTGCCTACTCGTGATTGATCAGTTCCATCACCGGAGTATGAGCGGGATTCGAGTGATTTCAAGAATTTTAGATATGTAAAGAAGATAATCAAATATCCCATCTAGAAATTCCTAATCAATATCATCTTCAGGGAATAGGTATGCAAGATTACAAAAGCGTGTGTGAAACTGTTCAATGGATTCATCAGGTGCTTTTTCGTAATTTCAAAATTTCTTTGTTGAGTGCTTTATGGTCAAAGTGATTGAAAGCACGGTCTATCTTTGCAACTTGATGAGCAAGAGAATGAATATATTTTTTGGGCAGCGTGGAACACCAGTGCATTGGGTGCCCTCGAAGTGTGTAGATAAACAATGTGCAACTAATGTATTCTTCAAAGAATCCATGTCTTTTGCATGAGCCTACAATGCCGATCACATGCCTAATGAAGGGTACGTGGCCTCCACCATATGTTTTATGAGACAAGTTATCTAAGAGCTTTTTCGAGATAATGAAGTCATTTCCATAGGACATGCACTCTCGAAGAGCAACTCGGTAGTTAGTCATGATAGATGTGTAGAGATTCAAAATAGATGTGAGGACTCAGCTTGTCATATGGCCCTCCTTCTAGAGCCAGCATATTGATGGTGCTAGATCCACCAACATGTAAGGGGATCTCCCCAGTAAGAAGTCACGATTAGACCTCATACAGTTTGGTGTAGGAGTCCCAACAATGGTTCATATGGTAATTCCTTAACTGCGATTTCGCATAGAGGCAAGTAAGATGTCTTTGTTGGTAGCAAGGGTGTGACAACTGCAACAAGCTAAGGAAGGTGCATGAGAGGTTCTAACACACTAAGGGTGAGGTGAGTGCATGCCTTGGAAACCTATAGTAGTACGTGGCTTGGAAGGGAACACACGAGCAAAGATGCATCACAAGCTGGAAAGCAAGTTATAGAGCAATCCAAAGTGATGGTTAAACCAACAACACATTTTAGAAATATCCATACATACTTATATAGAATAGTCCATACATGCATGCGTAAGAAAACAAATATATATATCATTTATATTAAACCAGATAGCATATAATACAATACAACATATGCATGAAACGTGTTGGCTCTGTTACATTAAGTGTAAGTTCTAGTCATACAAGACATCAATTTCCAACCACTAGTTCCAATAGTGGAACATTACAACCACAACTGCTTGCTCAACCAAAGAGATGTACTAGCTCCACATAGTGAAGAAGCCAAGGCTCACTATAATACTGTCCAAGCATTCTCTAAGATACTCCTATCGAAGCTTGGCTGACTAAAATCCTTTACAATGAGTTATGAGGTTCTATTTATAGCAAAGGGAGGGGTGACCCTTGACATTCCCCTTTGTGACAGTTCATCTACCCTCACGACTCTTCATCTACTCTATGACTGTTACATCCAACTATCAACACTTGAACTTCCACTTGACAAGATGTTGCATTACAATGCACATGTGCTCATGTGAGACAAAATGGCTTGAGCAAGCCATGCAAGACATCACTGACACTCAGTTCATTGTAGTGAGACCAACTATCTGACATGCTTTTGATGGTGAAGGTGGTGAGATGATGCCAAGCTTGGTTGTCTATGGTGGTGTACATGCACTCCATGGTGACATCTTGCTGAAGTGAACTCTTGCTACCGCTGCATCCAGGTGCATTGGTATGGATCCTTCATCCAACTCGTCTGCTAGCATGTGCATGGTCTTCTTGGTGCAATAGAACCAGAAACACACTGATGCATAGTGTCTATGTTGATATTCCAGTGTGTGCTGGTGGTCATGCACATCAACTTTCAACTACATGCTCAGCTCCAGTCGGACTTGCTTCTTGTCTTCGCCTTGGTGAGTGTGCTGAATGGTTTGGATTGCATGTGTGTGCACAATGACATGCATGTTGTTGAATCCCTTGCATGCAATCAAAAAATTTCTCATCATGTCTACTCCGTGCCAGCTGTTGGGATGAATCTATAACTTGTATGGTCATATTTTCATCCATGAGTGCATGTTGCACCCCCTGCTGTTCTTGTTCTTGTTACAACTCATTCTCTTGTCTATGTAGCTCATGTCCTTCATTGAGTTGCTACTTCAGCACATGAAACTCCCTCTTTGTTCCATTCTTTGTCTTCACGTGATTGCACCGTCACCTAATAGCTTGAGTCTCCAAAGTTTCTTTCAGCATCAATGGATCTGCTTGAGCTTGTAACTTTGTTCTGCCTCCCTGTTGTCAACAACCTTCCTCTTGCATTCGTTGCATCCGGTATGCTGCCTTTAGTTGTTGTTCATGATGATACTCGCTGTGATGTTGCTACCATCATATCTCCATGTCCTTGTCTATGAACAACTTGATGTCTTCGTAAGTAGGCAAGCTCATAGACACTTGATCGACTACATCCCCAAGTGTGCTCGTACCGGTGTCTTCGATTCTGCTCTCCTGAAACCATTTTACCTGTGTTGCTGAGAGGCAGATGAACACCTGCGATACCTGGAGACATGGCAACACTTATGACAAGAAATATGTCGGCCAAAAACCAAAATGAACTTGAAAACTGACTTGCAACATGCCTATGTCACTGATCATGAAGGTCACGCAATTTCTGCCGGGAGTTCTGGAGACTGATTGACAAGACTGTGCAAGGCACAGTCTGGGCTACTGGGAGGCTGATTAATTGCTGGAATTGCACAATGCACAGTCCAGTCTGGCTACTGACTACTGGAATTGTGCAATTCACAATCTTAGCTGGCAATGGTTGTAGGTTCAGTGACTTCATTGCACAATTTTCTAGGCCAACAGTCATTGTCCCTCAGAATTATGCAATGCAAGACTGGAGGACAGTCACTGGGAAGAAATGCACATTTCCTGAGATGAAGATAGAGCCTTCCATCTCAGGATTGCGCCATGCTGTCTTGGTGAGGTGGAGTCCGGGCCAAGGTTGCCTAGACTCACCGATGGGCAATTGAACGCGAATGTGAAAGCGAATGCATGGTGATACTAAGTGTAATCATAAGAGAAAGATTGTGCATGAAAATGGTGAATGAAAATTCAGAAAATGGAACAACATGCATGTGGGTGAGGCGGGTCATTGAATCGACAACCATTCGTGAAAAACAATTTCATGCATGCGACAATAGTGAGATGTTAATGAAAACTGAAACGGTGCTAGTGCAAGCTAGCATGTATCAAAACGAAAGAAAGCACTCACTGAAATCAAGTAGACAACGTTCATACGAAGAGAAAAAAAAAGTGCCAAAAATGCATCACAAGACATGGAAAGCGGGCATACCCCAAAACAGCTGAGCTGAATGTGCCAATATCTCCTAGATTCGAAGTGGGATGTCAGAGCTACAAGGTTGATGTGAGGAGTGAGCTCTACAGTGTCCGGTTGATGATTTTTGATAAAATTGAGGTTGTGACACGCATGCCACAAATCTAGGGAAAGCGACATTTGGTGGGAGGTTTATGAAATAATCCTTACATGTAACCTCCAACTACCAAAAATAATTCCTTGAAATAAGGGATGCCTTTGTATGCTGCCTTGGGAGAAGTAGCCCATGCATGTGAGTCTATTTTCCTCGACCCCGAAGGGAACCGGTCAACTCAACTACACATGCAAGAGGATGCTCAACTGCTGGAACAAAATGTGCATTTCTGACTGGGAGCTGGGCTAGCTGCTCAGAATATTTGCACAATTTCTGGGCACAGCAGCTGACTGTTGCCTATATTTGCGCAACTTCTGGGCTGAGCAACCCAATTAGGAAGGATTTTGCAATTTTCTAGTTGAATCTTGCTCAGCAGAACTATGCAATTATGGCTCCTAGCAGGCTGCTAGTCAGGATTGTGCAATTTCTGGAGGGAAGGCTAGTTGCCCTCCAGATTTGTGCAAATTATTGAAGGAGCTACTCAGCTTGCTACTGGACCAAGTCTGGAATAACAGTCTGTGAGGGGAATTCATCAAGGTTTGATTGAAAGGCAGTCTTTCTAGAAGAAAATCACTAGAGCTTGCATACTTGACAAAGCAAGACATGCTGTTGTGAAGGTTTGTAGGGAGGCTCCAAAATGAAGCTAAGGAAAAATTTTGGAGGGTGGTTGTATCTGCTACAAAAGTACATAAAATATGCAATTTCTGTTATTCAGAGAAATTAGATACTATCTGCATGTGTCAAGCATCAGTCTTAAACTTGCAACATGTTTCTTTAATAACCCAAATACTGTCAAATCATTGAAGTATGATTCTAAAAGGTTGTGAATATATACTTTGAAAATGCAACCACCACTCTTGAAAAGATGGTAGGGGAATTCTTCAGTCCCAAAGGAATCATTGTATATTGACATGAACCCCATTCTGTAGCAAAGGTGGTCTTATTTCGATCTTCTAGTGCAATTCTAATCTGATGCTTTCCTGAAAATCCATTTGTAAATGAATAGGCTTCCAAACCTCCTGCATTGTCCAATACTTCATCAATGAAAGGAGTAGGGAATGGGTCATGTAGACATGCATAATTTAAATTCCTTAAATCAACACAGATCCTGATTTCTCCTTGTGTTTTCTTTTCTTGTACCACCATAGGACTCACCCACTCTTATTCTTCCACAGGTTCAATGATTCCAGCTGCTATCATTTTTTCAAGTTCTTTCTTCACTTTTTCTTTGTAATTTGGATACAGCCTATAAGGCCTTTTCTTAACTGGTTTCACATCAGGCTTTAGAGGGATTTTCATAACTCCTAAATCTCCTACTATGCCCTTCATATTTGAAAACTTAGTGGGAAATAACTCCTGGTATTCATGAAGAAGATATGTCACTTTTTTGGCATAGGTTGGGCTGACCTAGGTTTGGACTTTACTGCGCACCAACAAAACCCCCAATCAATGGGACTTTCGGAAACGACCTTCAAGGAAGTTGTAGTCGTAGTCTCACTCGAAGTGACTATGGGAGGTTGAAGAAATAGGTTTCTGTAGCCTTGAGGGATACTGCAATGTGGCAATTCTGTATTCTCTTATTCTTTAACACTTATAAATTACTTCACATTCATGAACTACTTCACACTTATATATTACTTCACAGAATTACATTCATCACTTAACCATTTCATAAACATACATAAACTTAACAGTACTGAAATAAAGTGCAGATAATAAGCAAAAACACATGGAGACACATATTTTACCATGGTTCATCCCAATGTGGGAATACATCCACAAGAACTGTTTCTTATAATAGAGAATTTGGTACAACAAACAGTTCTTTCCCTGTGCACACAGATGTAGGTTGTATGTGCACTCTGCTGTAGACGGTCTATGCACTATGCTGCAAACCTAGGCCTAAGCGCACTCAACTGCAGACCCTCACCCCTTTCTCTGAAGTACAGATCATCAAGATACAACCATAAAACATAGATCTGGAACGATAACTTTCTTCCCTTTTTATTATTCATATGCATATATGCTATTACATTGAGGGATTACATCGCTACATTACCATGGATCTAACATCATGGTTTCCAAAATACAAGGGACTATAGTCCAAAACCATTCAACTTTTACAATATTATGTTCTTTTACAAAAAGTGAGGGGCTTCGCCACGAAGCCCCTATAATGCAAGATGATTTTTCTCGTGGTCTTCGTTGTGCTCCGCTGTTTTGTTGCATGGTCCACTTTGCACTCCGCGACAAGCTTTGTACTGCGCACTCCACAAAATTCCGTTGCCCAAAATATGGCCAAGTTGAGCTGCGCCCAATAGGGAGGGGATTGTGACATGCCTTTTTCTAATCCCTAAGTTTTATAATGTAATTAAAGGATGATAATGCTGGAGGGACCACATAGATATTTGCAAAAACTACTTTACGTAAATATCTTATTTAATTAAAATATAAATTGCTAAAGCTAAAGATACGGACAAGCATATATGAAGCCCAATGTCTAGTAGGATAGCTTGCTTAGGAAGCTTGTAAGGGAGGTTGTGAATTTTCCTTATGGATATGTATTCCTTATGAATATTAAATATTTTGTGAAATGGAAGACCTTTTGTGATGCTAAAAGTGAGAATCACTATATGTTGTATGTTCCTAATGGGAAAGGGTAGCCTTGACTATAATGTATGTATTTACCTAATGTATGAAGGTTTCTTGGCTAAAACCAGTGGTTATTGAAGGAAATTTGAAAACCATTGTGACTAATAGAGGTGAACTTTGGTATAATTATGAAGATATTTCAGAAAATTTGGAGTTCGAGCCCTTGTTTTGGACCAAGGGAAAAATTGGGGTCCAATCCTTGCATTACTAAGCTATTAAAATAAATATGGGGTTTATCCCATGGTGCAGAATTCCATGAAATTTTGGGGATGGAAGTTTCCCGATTTTTAATTAGAAAAGCAATAGAAACTTGGAGTTTGTTTAGCTCCGGCCCTAGACTTTGGTCACATGGAGAAATGGGAGTTGGGACATGGAGCTAGACAAAGGGGGATTACCAATATATTGGGCCTTATTAGTAATGCATGAAATGCTTTTTGAGGGATTCCTCTGTATAGTGCAAATCAAGTGAAAAACAGTCATATGATGGTCCTATTCCCCTTTACTAGGGAAATAAACTAATGATCTAAAAAATTAGAGTATCGAGGCCTTGGAAGGATGATGTCATAATGAATTCATGTTTAGTGACGTGTTAATGCCATGTGGATGACATGTTCCACCTAAATATAGCCTTTTTCTACATGATAGTTTTATAGAAATGAGTTACACGTGGCACATGTAAGAAGTGTCACATGGCGTTGGACAAGTCGACACCTACCATGGGTCAAGCGGTGATTTCTTTTCTGTGATTGATGTGGCATGCTGAATTTTCATATCAACATATCAAGGGTTTGGGAGTACTATGTCCTGGAAAACCATCGATATCATGATATATTGATATACATGTCATCTTTTTCGATGTGGTAGACACATCAAACTTCTCCACGCGACTAAATATGATTTGATAACATTGGTATGAGGTGGCATGATGAGTTGGCCACTAACCTATCATCCCATCAATCTTTGCTAATGATTTCCAATTATAAAGAGATTTATAGATTTTTTGTTTACCATGTTGAAAAATTACTATATTGGCATATCGACAGATCCAGGGTGGGGTGGGGGTTATGTGCATATCAGTGGATTAGGGGGTCTATGCCTATATTTTCACATCAGCCATATCGATTGTATTGGAGATTAACCATTTAAATGTATTCATAGTTTCCCTTCCCTACTGGCCATACCAGTATATCGACATACCAAATCCTTAAGAGTTCAGGCAGTGTATAATTATAGAAATAATTGACATGGTGAGGCCCTGCAAGACCTGCAAGCCTTGGGAAATGGAAAAATTCAAAGGTTCCATGTGGCCATGGGATCCAAATGTTAGCCATGCAGGCATATGTATCATTATGTGACCCTTAAGGGAAAAATGTTCAAATGGGGATGAATTTGTGCCCATAGCTTAGAATGAGATGAAATTTATATTGTTGGAAAGATATCAATGAACGAAAGATTATGGTGGAATCAAAATTGTGATTTGAGGTGATAAAACAAAGAGGAATTTTGGATAAACTGATCTTCATAATGAATCGCAAAGGTTAGGTCTAATTATGCTCCGCACCTCTAATAAGGTGTCAGGGGTTTGGGTGTGTTACACTGGTAGTAAACATGGATCTTGATGCCTAAGAGTAAGTTGAAAGGGGGAATGGGAAGTTTCCTACATTACCTCATTTAAATATCCATATTTCAGATTTGGTAGTTGAACAACCTAATTATCAATAGTGATGGAAAGGAATGGGAAGTTGCATTGAATTGCTCCAAAGGTATGGACTATGTACCCAATCAAGTAACTTCTGAATTGATTACACAACTCAAGGTAAGGACCATAAATTCTTAGACAAGGTGATTTTGGTGTGGCACAAAAAGAGTATGGGAGTGCATGTTGTTGTAGAGTGAGAGCTAGATCATGCGAGTGTGGTTGGGAACATGGAGATAAAGTAGAGAAGTGCATATGAAATTGAAACAACCTATGAAAAAAGAAGAGAAGCTGGACTACACATGGGTGCTAATAGCATGAATTTGAATAAAAGGTGATATAAATCCTTTGATTCACAAAAACCCATGTAAAGTTGTGAATTTACTTGAATTGGGTAAATTAGTCAATGTGGAAGCGTTTAACTTGAGCTAGAGGGTTAGGATATTTTTTGATTAATTTGTCTAAAGTAAGTATATATGGCATTAAGAAAGATGAAGTACTATGGAACTACTAGATCAAAGAAGGAGTCAATTTTATATTGTGTAGGCCATTGTAGCGTTATTGTGAGCATTAATAGGTCTCGACCTAGTGGTTGAAAGGAAACATGTTGATTTCTATGTGTAAAGTAGGGTGGATTTCATGCCCTCTATCATACTTTGCGCCTTGCTATCCTTGAGTGAGTATTCCTCTTAAGGCATCATATTTTTCTTGGGGGTAGCTAGCTCCAAGAAAATGTAGTGTAAATGAGCTTATAATTTGGTGGAGAGTTGCTCTCCCTTCTTCAGTTTCTAGTAAAGGTTAGAGTGACACATATAAGTTTTTCATTTCACATTTAATGAAATGATATTATTCATAAGCTTCATAAACATCATAGGGTTGGGTTACTAAATATCAATTTATTATTACTAAGAAATATTGGTTAAGTATGCTTTCCTCTAATAATTTTGAAGTGTATTGTGTTATGGAAAAGAAATCAAAAGTTTCAAATGAGTTTTGAGGCTCTTTATGTATCTATAATTGGAATGGTATTTACCAAGCCAGTTGTGGGATGGAATAATTTTAAAGTATCCTTGTGCTTGGAGAATTTGTTTCCTCTAGAGATAAGCCAAAATGTTATCCTCTTTTTTTGTAAGAGTTTATAGTTGGAGATGTGAGGTTTGCAGTCCCAAAGGAGTGAGAAAAGTCTCATTTAGCAAGGTGGAGTTCTGGATTTGGCCATGGTCCATCTCTTTGTCATATTCTAAAAAAGTAGGCTAATTTTTGGTAGTGTTTTTCAAGGCATTTATATCTTGTTTAATATTTTTGAACCTTTAGAGGTATTTGGGAAATTTTTTTCCCCGTTGGAGTCAATTGCATTCCTTTGAAATTGGCTTGAAACCTCAACAAAAGTTTTAAAAATTCGGGGATTTCTTAGTGGAAGTTTTGGAAATTTGGTAATTAGAGTTCTAGCCCTAGCCCCATTCATATGGCCTGATAGGATCCACGACCATGAGCTAGAGGAAAGGGATAAATGAGTACAAAATCTGTAATCCATCAAATACCACAATTTGTAAAGTGCAGTAAATAAACACTAAAATTAGTCAAGTGCTAAAACCAAATATTATAATATCAAGTAAGGAATCCAAAAGGAGAAGAAATTTGGTTGTTTGTAAAGTAATTAGCAAACGAGGTGGGGATGTTATGGATATTTGGAGATTCTAAAAAAATTTGTAGGGATTTTTTCTCAAAATGTTGGATGTTGAATGGGGATTTGAAATCTATTAAGTGTAACAAATGGGAATCTATCATGGGTAGAAGACCAAACATTTGTGAAAACTTATAAATAGAAATTTAACAAAAATACATATGTCGGATGGCCCAAATGCTGAAACCACAAGTGATGGAAATCTATGCTTGAGGAAATTTCAATTCAAGGTTACATGAAAAATAGGGATCTCGAAAAAGTTACAATGCTAATATTTTTGAAAAACCCCTGTGTGGATGCCAACACAACATAACACATAGAATTTATGTGGAGCCCATGATCCATAAAGTTCCATGAATATTCCATTTGATAGTTCATCACAATCAATTTGATAAAAACATATTGAAATATGAAAAATGTACTATGAGAGTCTTTCTTTAGACTTTTTGGATTTATTAACTTATTGTTTCCTAATTAATAATGCAATAGAGAAAAATATGAGAAAATAGAGAAAAATAAAAAATAGACACTCATAAACCACAATGAACACAATATTTTCTCTAGGAAACCCTTATGAGAGAAAACCAGTTGGAAGACAGGGCTGCTTTGCTCTATATTTATTTAAGTGGAAATGGTGTAAATACAATGGAGATATTCTTATGGCCCTGTTGTGACCATCAACAACCCCCCTTTTTTATAGTGTTAGCAATGACATTAATAAATGGGGACCCTTCCAAAAAATAAAAAATAAGCACTTAATAATGTTTTTTGTTTAAAATAAAACAAGATATCAAAGTGAAACTTACTAAAACGTGTAAATTTACTTTTTCCATACCTAAAGTGCTATATGGCTGTAAAACCCAAGAAAAGCTTTGAAAGCGGAAAGTCTTAAATATTAGGTAAACCTTTCACAAAACCCGCTTTTCAAACAATAGTATCACATTGCAAAAAGGTCATGGCGGACATCTCTTACACAAAGAACTGCTTGAAAATGCGATCCACAAGAATGTAAGATCACAAAGCCTTACAACCTCATCGCACATCGTAGATTTCAAATTCCACAGTGCCACTTAATGTAAAACACCCAAATATTGCGAAATGCGATAAGCTTCTCGCAAATCGCATATCGCAGCTGCCCGACGAAACAATAGTTGTTAATGATAATAGGTTTTGCGATATCGCGATCAGCGATATTGCAAACAAAATTGCAAAATCACTTTATCATAAATCTAAGGGCTCAGAGTTCTATGACAATACTTTCTGTCGTTCGATGCAAAGTTATGAGCATTAAATTTTATCTTAATGGTCTATTAGTGGTTATTTATTCGGATCAAGGTAAAAGGACCATCTCACGTAAGGTGATATCTTTAATATGATTTAAAGAATTAAAAGCTTTCCCGTCACCTTATTTTTTTTGTTATTCACTATCATCCTTATCGTATCTTTGTTCTCTGCTTGCAATTTTCAGGAGCAGTGCGCAGAGCAGCACATAGAATGTAATGGGAAAGAAAGGCAAGGCTCCTGCATCTGAAAAGTTAGAAATGACTCCGTTATTCACAAACACCACTTGTACTAAGGAAGAAGGGATATCTACCTGGGAAGCCATGTACCGACTGTTAGGAGAGGAAAACCCGAGAATTATGAAGGTTACAGTTACAACAGATGGACACAGCTCCTTCGAAGTGTCCCTAATTGAGCTTGCATGCTCGTTTCTACATCGTATTGCGGCAAGGCCGAAGATACTCCCCTACACTAATATGGTTAAATGGGTCATAGATCATGAAGATATATCTAATAGAGAGTTCAAGATGGCTAGTCAACTAGTCATGGGGTCATTTACCCCAAGCAATTTGAGATGCATGTATCACTTGCTAGAACCACAGGCTTCCTACAGCGAGAAATTTGTAGAAAAATTCACCAAGGACAACGAAGATTTGGCAGAGTGCACAAAAAGCTGGTCTGCTAAGGAGAAACCACTAAAGAAGGACAAAAACAGTATGTATGCCACTGGCTCTCTCTGTTCTCCTTATTGTTTTTCCGCTGCAATGTTATGTAGACTATTTGGGAGGCTAGATATCAACAAGTTTTTGTCAGAATGGTTGTCTTTATTGGATGTGGCCACCAATGCCACCATAATAGATTGGCCCCAGATTTTATCAGTCAATTTAGCCCTTGCTATTTTAGGATATCGAACTAAAAGAAGTTTTGCTCAAAGGGTTTACCCTCCATTCTTTTTAAGTGCCTACGTCATGGATGCCATTTGTTTTGTCTTTGATTTTCCTATCATGGGGTGGAAATGGACAGTACAAAAGCCTCTTCCTATTCAGGCTTATCACAAAGAACTGTGGAATCCAATTTCATCCCACATTTCTACAAGATTTGTCATGGAGTGATGCTCCCTATTCATAGAATGCTTTACAACAAAGACACCCCAAAATTCTCCCCAGAAGCTGAAGTTGACATTCTCCCTATGGGAAGGTGGTTCGGGGAGGAATTATTCACATACATCAGGGTATTTAGTAGCATTACTTCCCCCCACGTACTTCCTTTTTATGTCCCCGAAAAACTAATGGCTAGAGAAATAACTTACCAGACCTGTGGTGATGGGGGAATGAGCAAAGTACTCAAGGATTCTAAGAAGGCCATTTGGCCTCAATTCCCTGTAGTTTGCGGGGCTTTTGCATTATTTGATTTAGGTCATGATTTTAAAGAGGTTGATAATATGCTATGTTTACAGCTACCAAAGTTCCTGGGGAGGCAGTATGATCCCTTTGGTGTTGTAAAGAATTTTACCACAGTGGTTAAAATAAAAGTGTTTACCAATGAAGAAGATTCCTTTGACGATGTCTTTCTACAGAAGAACACTTTTAGAGAAGTCTTACATATGGCAAAAATTTAGTTTGATCAAGAAAAACTTCAAAAGTTTAACAATTACAGAGAACAGAGGTTAAAAAAGGTCCCATTGGATAAATTGCGTATTGAACCAATAAGGGAGCCTACTCCCAGTATTAGCATAAGTGGAAGTTCAGAAGAAGAGAAGTTTAAATCCAATTCTGAAAAAGAATTGGTTGAAAAGTCTGATGATTAGTCCAAAAGTGAAAACAACAAAAGTGAAGGGTCAGTTAAAGATACAACTCAATCTACAGAGAAGCCTGATCAGCAGGTTTTGTCCCCAGAACAAACTACAACTCCCACTTCCCTTGCAAAGCCAACAAAGCCACTTGTAGTGGATCTAGGAAAGGACTGGGAGAATTTTAATGAGTTAATCAACACTGAGGAACGGATAGTAGATCCACTAACAAACCTAGTAGAGACAGCCACAAAAATGGTGGTGGAAGGGGCTACCAATACTCAAGAGACAGAGCATATTCCTGTTTCTCCATCATCCGAAATCATACTGAAAATAGAGGAGATTCCTCCTCTGGATTTATTTTATAGCCCGCAACATAAGGTTGTCGTTAAGAGGCAAAGGAAGAAAAGAAAAATAGATGTCGTGCTCTCTCCAGAGGTTGAACCTTTGGATGTTCTATGGAAAGACCCAACTATGGACCCATCGGAAAACCTAACTAGACTCTCTCAGATCGCAGGGGCATATTCTTCTGCAACAATTGATAAGGCAACTGAAGTTCAAATGCTATTAAAAGAAAAGGAGGATGGGATTCTATTTTTGGAACAACAACTACAACAGGGAAGCATCAGTCAAGAAGCAAAGATACAATTGACAAAACTTCCAGCAAATGAAATTGGATTATCAAAGCAGTTTGGCTAATAAAGAAGAACAGTTACAGACCATGATAGGACTGCATAAGGATGATGTTAAGATTGAAGAATTTATCACAGAATCACTTGCTCTTAATACCCAACTCTTGCAACAGGAAGAAAAACTCTGCCAAAATATCTCGCAATGGAATTCCCATTACGAAAAAAGTGATAACATTACAAATCAAGTTGTAGACTTACGAGTTGGTTATGATTCAATTTTTAAGAAGGTTGCTGACTTTTTGAGCTGGCAGAAATCAGATGAAGGAAAAAGAGCGGAATTTCCCAGAATCAATGAATCTCATAAAGAAATGTTATTTGAAAAATGGGATTCCCAGCTTAAAGAAGTAGAGCAGGTGATGGAGGAAGCAGCAACAGCAGCAAACAACATCATCGAGTGCATCAATGAAAATCTACACAAGGCAGATTTGATATAAGAGACCACTCCAGGATTCCTCCCAAAGGCACAACAGTTTCAAATAAAGTGGAAACAAACAACAGAGGAAAAGGCTGAGTCAATTAAACAGGTAAACAGGTTAAACTGGGACACATACTAGCAGTACCTGGTAAAGCCACATAGCCAATGGATGACCCTAAAATGTCTCATAACCTTCGTCGAGAAGATAGTTCCAACTCTTGCCAGTTATGTATTTGTAGGGCAATTAAAAGATGAAGTCTGCCAACTGACACTCTTGAAGCCAATGCTGGATATTTGCAACTTAAAAGAACAGATGCATGATTTATCATAGATACAATTTAGTTTTATTTTTAGTTCATTTTTGCTTAAAATGAGGAAGGTGGTTTAAACTTCCTCATCTATTTTTGTAATATTTATTTTTAGATTTCGTTAGAGTAGTATTTAAACCCCTATCATGCATTTAGAGAGAGGTCCAGAGTTTTATCAAAAACAATTCTTCAGAACATGAAGTTTGCCCCCCACTGAGGAGGTTTTGATAAAATGAATGGAATGAGATTTATTTTTATATGAGTTTGATGTTTGCTACTAAAATGAACTTTTGTACTCTTAGTGGATGTTGAGTTATTTGAAGATAAATCCATATTGCTGAAGCTCATGAGTAGAACCTATTACACATGGTATTTTTATCTCCTAATACTTTTTACTTATGTGCCAAGAGATCAATTATTTTCAGTTATTGATATATGAAAGTATGAATGTTTAATTGTCATTATTGCACTTCTGTATGGTGATAACTATTATTTTTATGCCAAGTATATGAATAACTCTTATGTGATATGTTTCTCATAATTTTTTCGGCTAATTTCTTATACAAAACAATCATTTTTAATGGATTCCTTTCTTGTAGTGATTGAACGATTTTTATTATCAATTGCTATTAGAAATTACTTTAGATCACATAAGTGAAGCGTTACTCCCAAAATAATTTAAAGTTAGATGTTTTCTTTCATTAGAATAAATTGCATATGTTAGTTAATAGATAGATTAGATTTAGAATAAGAATTCACTCCATAAACCCAAAAATAAAAACATCATCCCGATAGCACACCATCATAAACAGATTGAGAAACTGGTCCCATCACCCCTAGTCGGAGCCACTATCCCAAATGGAAAAGGAGCTGCTTTCAAGGTTCGGACCAGGTGGTTATCCCCCTTGTTGTAGACCCGATTTTTGGGCCTTAAACATATTTGGCGCTAGAAGGAGGGCCTGAACTATGAATGGCGAGCAAATTCAAATCCATAACCCATTCTAAGAGTAAAACTTCCTCAACATCTCCCCGACTTCTCCCTCACATACTTAATCTCCAATTTCTAAGCGAGAAGTTGAGAAAACAACAACCATTGTTGAAAACCTGAACATTTCAAATAAATCTGCTCTTGAACCTCCTGAAGTTCAGTCTTTAATTCATAAACTTCAAGGATTTTCAATATCACCATAGAAATCTGAGTTATCTCAAGGAAGTGTGACTTCGCAATACATTCCTTCCCATCCTCTTACCAGATTAGAGAGTGAAAAGCTTAGAATTGAACCAACATAATTCCCACTTCCTAAAAGAAAGAGAGAAAGGAAGACACTAGAAGAGTCTGATAGTGAGACTCTTTCATCATTATCATCCATTTCATCTAATCCATTGCAAAGTCATCCATACACTCCCCAACTCCATATCGTTGTTCAACAAGGTATTGGAAATTCAACATCGTCTTCCCAACCAGTTGTAACTTCATCTGTGCTTTCCTCTGTTAGTAGCTCATCAATGGCACAGAGACGATGGACAAATCTAGGGGCAGTCACAATGCCTGTGCCCTTGAGTCAATTGTCGGCTCATCCCGAAAAATGGTTGCCCAAGTTTAACCTAGATACATGCATACTGGCAGAAGAACACATAAAAAACTTTATGTTGTCAATAAACTTAAATGGATTTTCTGAAGAAGACACTATTGTTAGCCTTTTCCCATATACCTTACAAGGAGCAGCTGGGTCTTGGTATTTTTCATTACCATTAGGATCCATTACTAGTTGGAATATTTTCCAAGAGCAGTTCTTGACTAAATTCGGTGATGATAGGTCTACAACGACATTAATCAATGATCTCTTAAATCTTAAAACTGAATCAAGAGAACATATCAAAGATTTCAACTCGTGATTTAATAAGCTCTTAAATAAGATTCCTACCACATCTAAACCTAGTGAAGAGGTTCGAAGTGAATGGTATATATTTGCCTTACCTTTGAATATAACGATCTTTGTATATAGGGCTGCCAAGCCAACATTAGCTAAAAATATGAAAGAAGCGATAGCGGTAGAAAAACGTATCCTAGCTTTAGAAAAGAAAAACGTTGTAGATGAAAGAAAGTATAAAAAGGTCGCTTTTAGAGATGACCCTAAGAAAAACAATCAAAGGACCCGTTCGACTTGGAAGGGTTACAAAAAGTTTTAAAAACCATGTCCAACAAAATGGTTGATATTAAGAAACAAGTGGTAGAGACCTCTTCCAAGAAACCTTTTGAACCTTTCAGGAGGAACCCTTCAACCGATCCGAAGCCTCCCTACACTATAACAAACATAGAATCGAAAGGGGATGAAGATGAAGTTTCGAATGAGGAACATACTGATGATGATGAGGTTGTAGAACTACAAGGAATGTGGGATTTCATTCTTCCAGATGAAGAATATCAAGATGCATTACCAGTGACTACTAGAAGTAGAAATCAACTTGATCCTCCACAATCCAGTTCTAAATAGAAAAACCCAAGCCCAGCTTCTAAAGATAAAATCACAGTTAAGAAATCCTCACTAAAGGCGACTTAGACAAACCCTGTCCAATCTGATTCAACAACTCCATCTAAAACACTTATCATTTCCGATGAAATGGAGTATAATATTGTTGAAGACATGAAGAAGACTAGGGCCAACATTACTTTTCATGAGCTGAGTAAATTAAAGCATCAACAAAAACTACTTTTGAAAGAGTTGCATGCAGTACCTATTGCGCCTCTACCTGCCACTATAATCTCACAAGCTACTCATGAAATGGGAAGACCTTCGATTGGTATGTCAAATAAAGTCGATCCAAATGACCTTGCTTTAATTGGAGGAAGGTCAAAATCCCATACTCCTCCATTCCTCCTTACCTTTGAAGTTTTCAATAAAAATTTGCATAACTGTTTGGTAGACTCTGGTGCTTCATCTAATATTTTGCCTAAGACAGTTTGCACAAAGTTAAATGTCCAACCTCAAAAGTCTACAATACGCATAGTACAGCTGGATCGGTCTCAAGTCGAAGTTATCGGTGAGCTCAATCAAGTGACCATAAGGATTTCATTGAATCCAAAGGTATGTCAAGTCATTGATATACTTGTTGTAGATATTCCTGAGTTTTATGGATTAATTCTTAGCAGGGATTGGTCAGAGAAGCTTCACCGTTACTTTGCGACCAACTGGCCACATATGTGGCTCCCTTACAATGGTAAACCAAATCAGATAAAGGTTGACCGAGAAAGGCACCAAAAGTACATAGTAACAGACTTAGAAGGAGAAATGAAACTATAGTATACAACAATAATATAATTGGAAACTATTCTGTTGATTCGTTCTTAGGGAATTTCAATGCCCACACTTCACCTTTTTTAGAAAATTTAGTTTTATCTCAGATAGAAATTTTTTCTCAAACAGATACTTCTAGATGCATTAATTTTGTAGATAGGCCTGTAAATAAATCTTTGTTTTGGAAATTATTTTTCAATGGTTCTAAGTCTAATGGTGGAGTAGGAGCAGGTTGTATATTAATTAGTCCAAAAGGAGAGAAAACCATGCTAACCTGTAGACTCGAGTTTGATTGCACAAATAATACTGTGGAATATGAAGCTCTAGTTCAAGGGTTATACAAGGCAATCAGGCTTGATATCAAATATCTATAAGTCTTTGGGGATTCTGAGATTGTTATCAAGCAGGTAAGAAATACTATACAATGTCTATCAGGTCACTTGAAGGATTATCAATCGTTAGTACAAGACTTGACTTCACACTTTATAACATTCAATATTTCATCTATTCCCAGACTCCCAAACGCTAGTGCTGACCTCATTGCTAATGTAGCTTCCAAGCTCATTCCCTTAGAAGACTATAGTCCAGACAGAGTCTCAATCGAATTAATATTTAGACCCTCCATCCCAGATAATGTTACCAACTGGAGAGTTTTTAACGATGATCCTGATATTGTAAGTTTTGTGACTTCAGAAGGCTCTTACAATAATTAGATAATTGATGAAGACCAACATGACAAGCAGTTAGAACAAGGAAGCACCAATAATGCTATACCTAATTCTGTAGTCAAGTTGGAAGACCTATATAATTTAAAGGACAGATTCAAAAGGTCCACCAATTCAAAACTTCAGAGTTCAACTCTGAGATATGAATTAGTGAATCTAGGAGCTGACATAAAACCATAGAATATCAATTTAGGTCTTGGTCTAACTCTCAAGGAAAAATCAGTCTTCATTAAACTTTTGATATAGTATAAAAATGTCTTTGCTTGAAATTATGATGACCTCAAAACTTACGACACTTCAATCATACAACATACAATTCCGATGATCGCTGATGAAAAACCAGTCCAGCAGAAGCTAAGGGAAATCCATCCTAATTTGGAAAACCAGATTAAGCATGAGCTGAACAAATTACTGAAAGACAAAATTATTTTTCCTATTCGACATTATAGATGGGATTCCAACTTGGTACCAGTCAGAAAGAAAAACAGATATATCCAGATTTATATTGACTTTCGAAATCTCAATAAAGCTTGCTAAAAGGATAATTTTCCACTACCCCCTATGGAACAGATATTACAAGAAATTGTGGGGTCTAAGCTGATGTCCTTTTTAGATGGCTTCTCGGGGTACAACCAAATTTTAGTCCATCTGGATGATCAATTGAAAACAACATTTAGAACGAAATGGGGCACGGATGCATATCAAAAGATGCCATTTGAGCTGATTAATGCTGGTGCCACATTCCAAAGGGCCATGGATATTGCATTTAAAGGATTAGTGAATAAGTCAGTGGTGATTTACTTAGATGACATAACAGTGTATTCTAAAAAATGTAGTAATCACCTCAGAGATTTAAAGCAGATCTTCCAACGATGTCAAAAATATGGGATCTCACTTAATCCAAAAAAGTCCTTTTTTGCATTAAGTGAAGGAAAGCTTCTCGGATTCATAGTGTCTAAATCTGGAATCCATATTGATCTAGATAGGATTAAGGATATTTCTGAGATATCTTACCCCATACCAAAAAAGGAATGCAATTCTTCCTTGGTCGGATCAATTTCATTAAAAGATTTGTCCCCGAGTTCTCAAGAATTGTGTCACGTCTCCAAGCAATGATTAAGAAAAACTCTCTCTTCAAATGTGGTCAGGCAGAACATGAAGCGTTCAGCCTGATAAAACAAGCAATTATAAATGCCCCATCTCTAGCGACTCCAAACTTTTTTGATCCTTTGATTTTGTATACATTTGCCTCTGAGAAATCGTATGCTGCAATACTCACACAAGCCAACCATGATAAAGCCAAAGCCCCAATTGCCTTCTTCAGTTCAAACTTACAAGGAGCTGAATTAAATTATTCTGACATTGAGAAATAGGCTTATGCTGTATTTAAAGCGATCAAACACTTTAGACCCTTTCTTCTCAAGACTCATACAAAAATAATAGTATGATTTTCAGCAGTGAGAAATCTTTGGTACATAAAGACGTGGGTGAAAAGAGAGCAAATTGGGTCACATCCCTGCAAGAATATGACGTTGAAATCAAGCCAACAAATATTGTAAAAGGTCAAGGTTTTTGCAGGATGTTGGCTAGAGCATTGCACATATCAGAAATACAGTCCCCAGACAGCGAGGTACAAATGTGTGAGGTAAGCCTAAATGATAATGAATCAAGATATGATGATATCATGTTTTACTTAAAGAATGGATATGCTCCTTCACATTTGAATCATACAAAGAAAAGATCCTTGAGATTAAAAGCTAAGCAATATCAAATTGTAAATGATGTGCTCTTTAAGATGAATTATGATTATGTTCTTCTTGGATGCCTTGAGAAATCTGAAGCTGAAAAAGTATTGCAGGAACTTCATGATGGACCAGCAGGTGGACATTATGCAGGAGATGTGACAGCACACAAAATCTTGTGCACAAGCTACTACTGGCCAACATTAATTAAGGATGCACATAGCTATGTAAGAAGATGTTAGATTTGTCAAACTGCTGCTGGAAGATAGAGGAAACCATCATTGCCATTACAACTGGTCAACATCGATCAACCATTTGAACAATGGGGATTAGATATAATAGGTGAGATCATTCCTCACTCTTCTAAACAACATAAGTACATCCTTACAACTACCAATTACTTTACCAAATGGGTAGAAGCAGTTCCACTCAAGTCAGCCAAGTATGAGAGCATCATCAATTTTATAGATCAATTCATAACTACCAGGTTTGGCTTACCTTCGGCTTTAATGTTTGATAATGCATCATATTTTTCTGGTAATACTATGACTTAATTTGCACTCAAAAGAGGTTTTAAACTTAAGTATTCTACCAATTATTACCCACAAGGAAATGGGTTGGTTGAATCAACAAATAAAAACCTTATCAGAATCATTAAACAGACTATTGATCAAAATAATAGAAACTGGCATAAGTCTTTGATGTACACTCTTTGGGCAGATCGAATAACTCAGAAATCTTCTATTGACACTTCTACTTTTAATTTATTTTATGGGAAAGAAGTGGTCCTCCCAACACATCTAGCTATTCCTTCTTTAGCCTTAGTTCAATTCATTGAAGAAACTCCTTCCTCATCCTTGCAACTAAGACAATTGCAGATTCTTAAGCTAGAAGAGGAACGAAAAATGGCCAGAATTACCCATGCACATCATCAACAATTAGTAAAGGCTTCTTTTGATTCAAACTTGGCATCTAGAAAATATTTTCAGCTTGGAGATTTAGTATTGAAATGGGATAATGCCCATGAAGAGAAAGGCAAGCATACTAAATTCCAACGGATGTGGCTTTGACCATTCCAAATTGTTGAAATCATAGGTCCATCGACTTTCATGTTACAAGACTTAGCAGGGAAAAGAGAGTCTTTACCTGTTAATGGGCAGATCCTTAAAAAATACTTCAATAAAAGATGACTTCTATTTTTGTAAATTATTATTTTTAGTTTGTTTTTATTTTATTAATAAAATAGGTTGAAAATGTTTACCTTTGGTTTCCACGAAAAGAGTAGTGTCTCTTGTCAATTTTGTTTTTCGCTTGTATAAGTGGAAGTGGTTTGGAAAATTAATCTTTATTTTTGAAACATACGGTCAAGTGCTATAATTCTGAAAGTTTTTACTTGTTCTTTTGTTTCAACTTAACAAGTTTTGATTAAAAACAACCTTAAGTAGAAGTTTGCTTTATATCAGTCATGAAGAGTATCAATAACAAGACAAAGATTCTCTACAGAAAAGCTATTTTTAAACTCTACAATTGTCATCCAGAAGAACTCTTAAGGAACCAATGAATTCCTCCCCACTTTACGAAATTGCAACATTCAAAGAGTAATCCAGTTATGCAATTTAAACTTAAAGAATAAGAGGTCTCATCAAGAGCCGGCTTATCATGATCATAAAGATTATAACTAACTGAAATTGCCAAACTGCATACTAAAACAGGGTAGTGGCTCTAGATTGTTTCAATCAAAAGACAAGGGGTCTCATCATGAGCCAGCTTGTTCAATTAAGTTATAAATCAAGTGAATGGCACTGTCAATTTTGGCCACCAAACCAAGACATTGTTTTTTAAGAATTAAAAGAAAAGAAAAAGCAATAAGTGTATATGAGGATTTATCTTTGAAAATTATGTACTTCTTAAGTAGGATACTAGATCATTCCTGGGTAATAGGTAACCCTGTCGAGGCTATGGATGCCTACTAGTAGCATAGGCTCTACCTATGACAAATGAGTACACCTAAACTGATCTACGAAGATGTATTTGTTTTTATCTTTATAAACCAAGTAATGGCTGATTTAAGTACAATGACTAACTTTGGGAAGAAGATAATCAGAATTAGGATAGATGGAACAAGATTTTCTTCTTAGCAAACAGCACTGTTTACCATATATTTCTACAATAAAGTTTGATTTTCCAAAAAAAAATTCTGTTTTAAAAGTTTTAGAAAATTCAAAAAACTATCAGAGATAATTGGTTCTTTCAAGTGAATTGCCAATTGTTGTGACCGTCAACAACCCCCCTTTTTTTTAGTGTTAGCAATGACATTAATAAATAGGGACCATTCCAAAAAATCAAAACTAAGCACTTAATATTTCTTTTTGTTTAAAATAAAACAAGATATCAAAGTAAAACTTGCTAAAACGTGTAAATTTACCTTTTCCATACCTAAAGCGCTATTTGGCCATAAAACCAAAGAAAAGCTTTGAAAGCGGAAAGTCTTAAATATTAGGTAAACCTTTGACAAAACCCGCTTTTCAAACAATAGTATCACATTGCAAAAAGGTCATGGCGGACATCTCTTACACAAAGAACTCCTTGAAAATGCGATCCACGAGAATGCGAGATCACAAAGCCTTACAACCTCATCGCACATCACAGATTTCAAATTCCTTAGTGCCACTTAATGTGAAACGCCCAAATATTGTGAAATGCGATAAGCTTCTCGCAAATCACATATCGCAGCCGCCCGACGAAACAATGGTTGTTAATGATAATAGGTTTTGTGATATCGTGATCTGTGATATTGCGAAGCAAATCACAAAATCGCTTTATCACAAATCTAAGGGCTCAGAGTTCTATGACAGTACTTTCCGTCATTCGATGCAAAGCTATGAGCATTAAATTTTAGCTTAACGGTCCATTAGTGGTTATTTATTTAGATCAGGGTAAAAGGACCATCTCACATAAGGTGATATCTTTGATATGATTTAAAGAATTAAAAGCTTTCCCATCACCTTATTTTTGTTCATTATTCACTATCATCCTTATCGTATCTTTGTTCTCTGCTTGCAATTTTTAGGAGCAGTACGCAGAGCAGCACACATAACGTAATGGGAAAGAAAGGCAAGGCTCCTGCATCTGAAAATGCAAAAATGACTCCGTTATTCACAGATACCACTTGTATTAAGGAAGCAGGGATATCTACCTGAGAAGCCATGTACCAACTGTTAGAAGAGGAAAACCTGAGAATTATGAAGGTTACAGTTACAGCAGATGGACGCGGCTCCTCCGAAGCATCCCTAACTAAGCTTGCATTCTCATTTCTACATCATATTGTGGCGAGGCCGAAGATACTCCCCTACACTAATATGGTTAAATGGGTCATATATCATGGAGATATATCTGATAGAGAGTTCAAGACGGCCAGTCAACTAGTCATGGGGTCATTTACCCCAAGCAATTTGAGATGCATGTATCACTTTCCGGAACCTTAGGCTTCCTACAACAAGCAATTTGTAGGAAAATTCACCAAGGACAATGAAAATATGGTGGAGTGCACAAAAAACTGGTATGCCAAGGAGGAACCACTAAAGAAGGATAAAAATGGTATGTATGTCACTGGATTTCACTATTCTCCTTATTGTTTCAGCACTGTAATGTTATGTAGACTATTTGGGAAGCCAGATATCAACAAGTTTTTGTCAGAATGGTTGCCTTTATTGGATGCAACCACCAATGCCACCATAATGGATTGGGCCTAGATTTTATCAGATAATTTAGCCTATGCTATTTTAGAATATCGAACTAAAAGAAGTTTTGCTCAGAGGGTTTACCCTCCATTCTTTTTAAGTGCCTACGTCATAGATGCCATTTGTTTTGTCTCTGATTTTCCTATCATGGGGTGGAAATGGATAGTACAAAACCCTCTTCCTATTCAGGCTTATCACAAAGAACTGTGGGAATCCAATTTCATCCCACATTTCTACAAGATTTTTCATGGAGTGATGCTCCGTATTCATAGAATGCTTTACAAAAAAGACACCCCAAGATTCTCCCCAAAAGTTGAAATTGACATTCTCCCTGTGGGAAGGTGGTTTGGAGAGGAATTATTCACATACGTCAGGGTATTTGGTAGCATTACTCCCCCCCATGTACTTCCTTTGTATGTCCATGACAAACTAATGGCCAGAGAAATAGCTTACTAGAAATGTGGTGTTGGGGGAATGAGCAAAGTACTTAAGGATTCTAAGAAGGCCATTTGGCCTCAATTCCCTGTAGTCCGAGGGGCTTTTTCATTATTTGATTTAGGTCATGCTTTTAAAGATGTTGATAATATGCTATGTTTACATCTACCAAAGTTCTAGGGGAGGCAGCATGATCACTTTGGTGTTGTAAAGAATTTTACCACAACGGTTAAAATAAAAGTGTTTACCAATGAAGAAGATTCTTTTGACAATGTCTTTCTGTAGAAGCACACTTTCAGAGAGGTCTTACATATGGCACAAATTTAGTTTGATCAGGAAAAACTTCAAAAGTTTAACAATTACAGAGAACTGAGGTTAAAAAAGGTCCCATTGGACAAATTGTGTATTGAACCAATAAGGGAGCCCACTCCCAGTATTAGCATAAGTGGAAGTTCAGAAGAAGAGAAGTCTAAATCCAATTTCTAAAAGAATTGGCTGAAAATTCTGATGATCAGTCCAAAAGTGAAAACAACAGAAGTGAAGGGTTAGTTAAAGATACAACTCAATCTATAGAGAAGCCTGATTGACAGGTTTTTTCCCCAGAACAAATTGAAACTCCCACTTCCCTTCCAAAGCCAACAAAGCCACTTGTAGTGGATCTAGAAAAGGAATGGGAGAATTTTAATGAGTTTATCAACATTGAGGAACAGAGCACAGAGCCAATGACAAACCTAGGAGAGACAACCATAGAAATGGTGGTGGAAGGGGCTACCAATGCTCAAGATACAGAGCATATTCGTGTTGCTCCATCATCCGAAATCGTACTGAAAATAGAGGAGATTCCTCCTCTGGCTGTATTTTATAGCCCGCAACATAAGGCTGTCGTCAGGAGGCAAAGGAAGAAAAGAAAAATAGATGCCGTGCTCTCTCCAGAGGCTGAACCTCTAGATGTTCTATGGAAAGACCCAACTACAGACCCATCGGAAAACCTAACTCGATTCTCTCAAATCGCAAGGGCATATGCTTCTACAACAATTGATAAGGCAACTGAAGTTCAAATGCTATTAAAAGAAAAGGAGGATAGGATTCTATTTTTGGAACTTAAACTACAACAGGCCAGCATCAGTCAAGAAGTAGAGATACAATTGACAAAACTCCAACAAGACTTCTAACAAATGTAATTGGATTATCAAAGCAGTCTGGCCAATAAAGAAGAACAATTATAGACCATGATAGGACTGCATAAGAATGATCCTAAGATTGAAGAATTTATCACAGAAGCACTCGCTCTTAATACCCATCTCTTGCAACAGGAAGAAACACTTTTCCAAAAGATCTTGCAATCGAATTCGCATTGCGAAAAGAGCGATAACATTACAAATCAAGTCATAGACTTACGAATTGATTATGATTCAATTTTTAAGAAGGTTTCTGACTTTTTGAGTTGGCAGAAATCAGATGAAGGAAAAAGAGCAAAATTGCCTAGAACCGATGAATCTCATAAAGAAATTTTATTTGAAAAATGGGATTCCCAGCTTAAAGAAGCAGAGCAGGTGATGGAGCAAGCAACGACAACAAGAAACAACGTCATCGAGTGCATCAATGAAAATCTGCACAAGGAAAATTTGATATCAGATACGACTGCAGGATTCCTCCCAAAGGCACAATAGCTTCAAATAAAGTGGAAACAAACAACAGAGGTAAAGGCTGAGTCAATTAAATAGGTAAACAGGTTAAACTGGGACACATACTGGTAGTACCTAGTAAAGTCACATAGCCAATGGATGACCCTAAAATGTCTCATAACCTCTGCTGAGAAGATAGTGCCAACTCTTTCCAATTCCATATTTGCAGGGAAATTAAAAGCTGAAGTCGGCCCACCGACACTCTTGAAGCCAATGCTGGATATTTGCAACTTAAAAGAGTAGATGCATGATTTATCATAGATACAGTTTAGTTTTATTTTTAGTTCATTTTTTCTTAAAATGATGAAGGTGGTTTAAACCTCCTCATCTATTTTTGTAATATTTATTTTTAGATTTCATTAGAGTAGTATTTAAACCCCTCTCATGCATTTAGAGAGAGGTCTAGAGTTTTATCAAAAACAATTCTTCAAAACGTGCAGTTTGCCCCCCACTGAGGAGGTTTTGATAAAATGAATGGAACGAGATTTATTTTTATATGAGTTTGATGTCTGCTATTGAAATGCACTTTTGTACTCTTAGTGGATGTTGAATTATTTGAAGATAAATCTATATTGCTGAAGCTCATGAATAGAACCTATTACCAATGGTATTTTTATCTCCTAATACTTTTTACTTATGTGCCAAGTGATCGATTATTTTCAGTTATTGATATATGAAAGTCTGAATGTTTAGTTGTCATTATTGTGCTTATGTATGGTGATAACTATTCTTTTCATGCCAAGTATATGAATAACTCTTATGCGATATGTTTCTCATAATTGTTTCGGCTAATTTCTTATTCGAAACAATCATTTTTAATGGATTCCTTTCTTGTAGTGATTGAATGATTTTTATTATCAATTGCTGTTAGAAATTACTTTAGATCGCATAAGTGAAGCGTTACTCTCGGGATAGTTTAAAGTCAGATGTTTTCTTTCAATAGAATAAATTGCATATGTTAATTAATAGACAGATTAGATTTAGAACAAGCATTCACCCCATAAACCCAAAAAGAAAAAAATCATCCTGATAGCACACCATCATAAATAGATTGGGAAACTGGTCCCATCACCCCCAGTCGGAGCCACTATTCCAAATGGAAAAGGAGTTGCTTTCAAGGTCTGGACCGGGTGGTTATCCCCCTTGTTGTAGACCCGATTTTCGGACCTTCAATAGGCCCATGGGTTACTACAAAGCAAAAAATGTCATTCATTTCTCTCTCTATCCACTCTCAACTACTTTTCTTATATGTGGAACAAAATGCACTCAAATAGAGTGGAACCCCTTTTCCTCCAAGTGGATTAGTTATAAGCCATCTCAATAGCCAACTAGTGGTTAATTTTGATTCCTTCAACTCCTAGCTAGAGTTACAATATTGAAATTTATAGAGTATTATTAATCATGGTCACATGGATAGCATGTTTTTGTGAGTAATCGGGCTGATGTGGCATCCTTTTGAATCATGGTGGATAAAACATGAAGGTCAACTTCCAAGTTGCATAATGTTTGCATACATACTTAGTTTCAAGTCTTTCTTATGTCATTGGAATAGTAAATAAATGTAGAACAATGTTATGGGGTATTGCATAAGAAAGAGTTTTTAGACACCATAAATGCTCATCAAATTCCTAAAACTACCTTTGGAAGGTTGTAAATCCTAATTCGCCAAAGTAGGACATGTGAGTAAAAGTGGTCCTATGAGATGATTATTTCAAATTTTACCCTCTATCAACATCATTATGGATGAAAAATATTATAATTATCTAATCTAGAGCACACCTCTCCATTTTGGGATGCATTTATTCCCAAAAATATTTTACTTGATGAGGCGAGTTAATTTTTATTCTACATTCTCCTTGGAGTTCCCTTTAGTGTTGCTTGTCAGCTATCATTTCAACCAGATTTTCCAAAGGTCATGCTACCTTTGTCTTATAGTTCTATACTTTTTTCAAAAAATGTATCCTTTTTCAACTCTACCTAAGCATATGGTGTTAAATTTTCTATAGAAGGTTGGACCTGTTCCTCTTCTTGATTTAGCATGGAAGGCTAAAAAAGTTCCATATTATTTACATTCACCGCTGAGTAGATGCACATGTATGGGAGTACTCTAAGTCTATAGGAATTATCTCCCACATTTTCCAATACCTCAAGGGCACCATATCACAGAGCCTTGATTTTCTTACTAGGAACCGGTAGCCTCTCCTCTTTCAACTATAGCCATACTATGTTTCCCACCTAGAATAACTTCTTTGTTCTATATTGATCATGCCTAACCTTGTATTTTTCTTATTACTTCTACAATTTCTCCTACACTTATAAATGAATCCACCTGATCTTCTTAAAAATATTCTCTAGCTTTAAGGCATTCATTGTGAGATCCTTCCTAAGTCCTTCATGTTGTCCATATGCAATATCCAAAGGTGAAGGTGGAAAATATTTAAAACAAGTTTAAAATAAGGATTTAATAGTAGAATTTTATACTACCCTATTATAAGAATGTTTTATATATGCCACATTTTCATCCCAAGTGTTCATATGCTTTTAATTGTAGCCCTAAAAATCTACAAAAAAGTTATGTTGACTACTTCTATTTTCCCATTTGTTCATGGATGGAATATTATAGACCTCTTCAACTTCGTGTCTATCTCATCCATAAACATAGCCCACAATACACTAATAAATATTGTGTCCTTGCTTGAAAGAATATCCTTGGTATCTCAAAGTGCACCTAGACTTGTCCAAAGAGCAATTTTTTTGCTTGTTCATTTCTGGTCATTTTACAAGGCATGGGAATCCATATCTTGCTGATTTTTTCTACTACCACAAATAGGTAGTTACGTCCCTTCTTACTTATTTTCAAGCCTCCCACATATTTCATGGAAATTATTTCCCAAGGATGAGTGGGTATAGGTAATAGATTATGTAGACATTGTTTCCTATTACTAGGCTTGTTGGTAAAACAAAGGATACATACTCTTATAAATATAGCTACATCTTCTTTAACCCTAGTCTAATACACATATCTCTGTATTTTTCCTACACTTAAATGCACTACAAACTTAGGGGTGTGATCCTCTTTGATTACTTTTTGTCACTCGCTTTTAGGAACGCATAACTTTTCCATCATATAGAGTAACCCATCGTGTACATGAAATTAGCTCTATAACTACTAAAACACCTCTTTTGTGTCCTTATCCTTTGTGTATGACTCTTTGTGTGAAACATGCGTGAAAGGATCCATGTGTACAAGAATAAATTGTGCTTTCATCATGTTACACATGAATATAACTTTACAGCTACTAAAACACCTCCTTGAAGTCATCATCCTCTATCTATGCCTCTCTGTATCCATCATGGGTGAAATGCTTCAGGCACATCAAAGTTCCAAAATACGTGGGTGGCCTTGAAAGAATGCTATCCAACTTAATTGTGCTTACCTTCTTGTACTTAATTATTAAATGAAATTTATATAAAACCCCCATCCACTTGTAATCCATGGTTTTTTGTAGCTTACACAAGGCATTAAGGTATTTAGCAGTTGGTGATCTATGTGAATTATTGTCTCCCTTCTGATTAGATAATGTTTCCACTTTTTGACTGCTTGTACCAAGACATAGATATCCTTGTCATAGGTAGGGTAGTTTAGAATCACCACATGAAATACTTTAGAATTTCAAAATACAATCTTCCCTTCATGCATCAACACCACTCCTGTAACACACCCACTCACATTTATCTCCACTTCAAAGTGATGCTGAAAGTTTGGTAATGCAAGAACCAATGCCCAACTAATTTTATACTTTAACTCAAATGAATTCTGTTAACCCTTTCCCCATTAGAAACTCTTTCCACTCATTGTTATAGAGTGGATTAGTGTTTCTATTGCTAAAATCGAGGCTATGAACTTCCTCTAGTACAATGTTTTTGCAACAAAACTCCCGAGCTCAGAAATATTTGTAGGTAGTGGCCACTTCATGATGGCCTTGATCTTGGAAGGATCTATATTTATATCTCCTCTACCATTCACATATCCTAAATACACCAAATACTATATTTCAAACTCACATTTCTTGATATTTTCCAGTAGTTAATGCTTCTTCAATGTCTCTATCACCTACATTAAATGTGAGATGTGCTCCTCCCAGGTAGCACTTTATACCGATATATCATCCAAATACACAATAAAAAATAAATCTAAACATGGGCACAATATATCATGAATATAGTTGGTGCATTACTCATAAAAACCTTCGGTAGTTTTGAAGGTGATTTATAGATATACTCTTCTCTGACTTGAACCTCGTGATATCATGATTTTAAGTCCATCTTGTTGAAATATTTTTCTTATTGCAACTCATCTTGAAAATCATATATCCTTGGTAGGGGGTACCTATTATTGAGTGTTGATTTTTACAATTCCCTATAATAAATACACATTTTCCAAGTCCTATCCTTGTTAGGCACAATTATGATGAGTGATCCACATAGTGAGGTACTTGGTCGAATAATGCCTTACTCCAACAACCGCTACAACTGTTCTTCACCTCTTTTTCTTATATTATATACTACCTATACAACCCATTTTTTTGAAATGGAGATTTTGGCAATAATTAGATCTCATGCTCCACTTCCCCCTAGGGTGATATCCCTTTAGGATCTTAGAGCACTCCCTTGTATTCCTGTTGAAAATATTCCAATTATTGTAATTATTCCTCAGTAAACCCCTCCAAGGATGCATTTACTCTCATTGAATCTTCTAGAAATTAATTCTCTCTTAAAATTACCAAAACATACTTCATGCTAGAACTGATTAACTTCTTGGTTTGGCTCGTACTTACTAGAAAATTTTTAGACCTAGCATGTGCACATTGATGGTGAAGAATTTTCCATCATTAATGAGGTGGTACAGGTTATATTTTTGCATGAATATTGCATCACACATGTGCATATAGGGACTCCAAAACACCACTCCACATACATAAAGTAGAACTACATCCAACTCTACTTCATTAATAAAATTAGAATATTATTTTGTTACCTTTATTTCCATATCCTTATTTATCCGTCCCAATGGATATGGGCCAAGATGGTATTGAACTTGCATCCTCAATTTTTTAACCTACTATGATAGAATGAGACCCATGTATCATCCTTAGTTGAACAACACATTAATTTTCATTTTCTTAACCTATATCTTTATATGGAAGGGTTTGGTCATAGAATTCTCTTCATGTTGCTAAAGGCTACTCAAATTCACCCCTTCTATACTAATGTGTAAACACTATTTTTCATCCATGTCTCAGCTTCTTTCCACCTAATTTCTTAGATTAGTGGCTGATGGGCCTCCAAATTAGACATAAATTAAGCCCCATATGACCATCCTTCAACACACTAAATCTCTCTTTTTGCATTAGATGACATATTTTTAGCTTTAATATTTTCATTAGGAAGGTTTAGAGATAATTGCAAGTATTGCATATTTGTGCGTAATATTACTTATTTTTGTATAATATTATGAGAATATTGGGCAGATTATGAAGACTTGGAGGATTAGATAATCTAGGGAATTTATCTCTACTATAGGAGGACCAATATTGGATAATAAATGAACATGATATAATGAAATTATTGAAGAAATTATGGAGCTCCAGTGATTGAGAAAATCTAGGAATGTGCTCCCTGTCATTCAATGCAGATCCCTAGTGTTGGGAACTAGATCCATAATTTGAGAATTTTGGAGGGGAAATCTTCCTCCTTTCAAGGAGAATGCTTATCCATCAATTTGTATAAGTACCAATTCGAATTTTCTTCCAGGGGCAGGGATTTCTTAGTCTTCTTGTGGAGAAAACTTGTTATTTAGTAGCCACTTTCATTTCTAGCAGGGATGTGCTTGGATTCATTCAAATAATGAAGCTTGGTGCCATTTTTAGCTTCTAAAGTTTGGTTCCTTCATAGGATTCTGAGTATCCTTTGGATTGGCCATCCCAGGAGCCTTATATCCATCTTGTACAATCTCTTTGTTTTCTTTGAATGCCTTTTTCACTTACATCTCTTATTTTTGCATTTACTATTCATGCTTCTTTTGTTGTAGGTCATATTGGTTAAATGATTGAAGTGAGTTGTTTTACACTTTATTTACATAGTCAAAAGCATGATTCATCCTTACAACAACTTTGAAAATTGATATTCATCAATGAGCTACTTGGATTGGTTTGCTAGGTTACACATTTAGAATTTCTGGAAGTCTCTTGTAGCAAAAAAGTAATATTTTTAGGTATTTTTTATAACATGTAAATGAGCTTCATTTGAGTTGATTCCACTTATATTGGGTCATAAGAACATTCAAGCTAATAAATTTTTTTACCCCATATCACTTGCATTTGATTAGGTTAGGAATTTGATAGGTTAACTAGCTCACTAATTCTTGAATTTCTGATTTCTAGAGTAGTAATTTTTTGCTATTTTTTAGCACATGTTAACATGGGTATTTTTGTGTGATTCCACTTGGAATGGAGTCATAGGGCATCCTAATTCATTAAAAAAAATGTCCCATCTCATTTGGATTTTATTTTCTTGGGCATTCGATAAGTTATCACACTCCTGTCGTAGTCTTGTAGCAAACTTGTAGAAATTTGTTTTCGCGATTTTCCTTGCCTATATTCACTCCAAATTCATGGTAGAAGTATATTTATAGACTATGAAGGCTCTGATGCCACTTATTCTGAGCTGAGGTCTGGTGAGGCCACCATTTAACTCTTATATTTCTTTCCTCTTTAATGTTGATTTCTGCAAATCAGTCTAGATTCCTCTTCCACAATTTACTTTATGCAAAGTGTGATTTCCTTTTTTTAAGAGTACTCTAGGAATTTCCTTTCCTAAAAAATAGAATACATCTCCTTTAAATTTAATTTCCTTTCCAGAAAGATAGATTATATTTTCTTAGTTGTCAGTATGCTTTAAATGTTTGCAAATCGAATATATTTCCTTCCTGCCATTTACTTTCCAAGTAGAATAGATTTTCTTATTGTTATTTACCTTTTGCTACTTAGGATTGGCAGATTACTTAGATATTTTTTCATTTGAAGTTGATTCATTTCTTCGTTCACTTTCATCAAAGGGATGTTGGGAAAAATACTAAGACGGGGAGGCGGGGGGGTGGGTGAATCAATATTTTAAAACTCACAATAATATTTTTTTTCTTTTCTGAAATGTATATGAAACTTAACTAAACCCAACTAGCATATATCCACGACTGTTGTAAAGGAAACTAGCGTATTCCTGGTAAACTTTGTAAAACAACTAATTCTTTATCTATTAAAATTTGAACCAGAATGTAAGAGATTTATCAGGCATTTTATCAATAGTAAACAGGTGCAGTAAGAACATAATAAAATATCACACATAAGTAAACACACATGAACACCAGGATTTAAGGTGGAAACCCATTGTGGGAGAAAACCACTGCTGCTGTTGTCTCAGTCTTCAAAACTTATTAATATAAAAAACTTCTTACATTCTTGTACTATTGCATACTCATACCAGTACATATGCACCCACCTATGAAGGCTACAAACTTCACTCATTCTCTAGCTCCTACTGGAAGGGAGCTCCAACCCCCAGATCTGATCACCAACTACTACTGGAAGGAAGCTTCGACTTCCTCATTGAAGGCTCCAACCCTCCGCAACATCCATGGACCATGTTTCATCAAATTTTCTGACTGGATCCAATATCAACACTTATTCTCAATCATCACTCTAAAAAAATCATTAATCTCCAACAAATAGAATCAACGAATCACTCAAACCAAAACAACTGATGCATAATCAAAACTTAACCAATGAAGTGGAACAATCAGATTATTGTAACCAGTACACATAACTAAAACTAGAATACTACATCAACGCACAGAATGAATTGCAACCCTGATCATTCATTTGCCAAAATGTATATGCTACTTCACTTAAAACAACCCAAGTGCATACACGCTTTTATGTAGAGAAACCCACGTATAGAGCTTAATATACTGAAAAATTAAAATTTGACCACTGCAATTTCTGAAAAGAACAATGAATCACACTCAGATCTATTGTAACATTCTCAACCAATCATAGAACTATCTTTGATCTTCAATCACAATCAACAAGTAATCTTAACATTCATCAATCAATTTATACCCAAATTCAACTTCATCATTCAATTAGATCTACTTAAGACATTATCACTCAACCCAAATCAACATGAGGACATCATTGATAGACAATAGAGAAACAACAACACTGATCAGGTTGATCAGTCATTTATGAACATAAAATCCTTACTTTATATACGTGACTTTGCAGAAGTGAACCCGCATGTATATGCGCTTTTCTTGAAACCAACCAATGTATAGATCTACAAATTTTGACCTAAAATTGTGCATCTCTTCAGAACTTCAGAAAGACCCAGATCATAATAATCAAAGATAAAAACATGTGTCAGTACTTAGATCCAGTCAATCCTTGAACAAATCATACAATGAACAGTCATTTCAGGTCTCATGATCCTAATCCATCATTGTATTCATCGGTGCATAATTATTTCATATCAATGTGACAATTATGGCCCTTACAATGAAAATATACTTCAGATTGAAGTATTCATCAAAAACTCTTTCACTTGCACCCATAGCCCTTTGATCTTCACTTCTTTATATATTTTAGCCCTCATCCAATACCATGGGTCAAAACAACATTAGTGCCAGTGGTAATATTTGACGGGATCAATATTCGTTGTCGCGCTCATTACTATGGGCCAATACCATGGTAAGGACCCCTGGTATTTAGAATACCATGGTACAAAAACCATACACTACTTTTATTCACTGAACTCACGTGCATACACAACTTGGCTTAACAGAACACACGTATAGTTTTTGAACTTCCAATTTTATCATTCCTCTGAACTAATTCCTCTGAATTGTCATGCATTCTGTCACATCTGTATTCATTCTCATATTTTGTTGTATTCACTCTGACACCTCTAAACTGACATGTGAATTCTGTTATAAGTGAGTTTCCATCAAGGACAACACATGTATCATAATGCCAACAATCTTCCCCTTTGGACTTGATGGAAACCATTTGGTGTTTGGTCACCACAACCTGTAAATAACATCAAGTCAAACACCAATATTTTTAAAACATCAAGCTACTCTCCAAACACCAAGCTACTCTCCCCCTTTGACATCAAGGGAAAAGGGTTGACCAATATTAAATGAAGACTTCCATATCTGAACTATTGGATATGATGAACTACTGAACTGCTCCCCTTGTGCACATGCTGTATTCTCTGATCATGTTCCCCCTGAGCACATGCCGAAATATTTGATGGATGTAGAATGAAATATATGGCTCTGTGACTATGACCTTCCTATCACCAAGGACCCATACTTACATCAATCACCCAACTAAGTGGGATTACATTTAAACACAACCACCCAACTAAGTGGGATTACATATTGGACATGATCTCAAAAGTCTATACATGACCGAATATGACAATTATTACATCATAGGTCTTTACATGAACTTTACATAAAACGATATACATGATATTTAAAGACAAAAATATCTTAAAAATAACATAATTCAACAACCAGAATGCCAACAATGCATTATATTCTGCAAGGATACTGCTCCCCCTAAACCTGTGCTACCTGATCATATTCAACAACTCATTCATCAAAGCATCTTCATCAATCAGAGAAATGTCAATGAGAAAAACATAACTCAATACCATATTAGCAGATTGTACCCATGATCATCAGACCAAGAGAACTCAGATCATAGCTATCAGAAGCATGTTAGGGGATGATCTTGAGTCAATACCACTGTTTTTCTACCAGAGAAAAACATATGCAACTTTCCACAAAGAAATGCATGTATGTATGCGACTATACTTAATGAAACTTGCGTATAGCGAGTAAGCTTTTGAATTTTCACCTATAGACTGAGAAAACTGATTTAACAACAAAGTGAGATAGAGACAACTCCCAGTTTCTGTCTGAGATATTTGAATGCTTCTCTAGGAAGAGGTTTAGTAAATATATCAACAACTTGTTCTTTGGAGGGAACATACTCCAATTTAACCTTTTTCTCAAGCACTTGTTCTCATAGAAAGTGATACTTAATAGGAATATGCTTGGTCTTGGAGTGCATAACAAGATTTTTCAAAATACTAATAGCACTTGTATTATCACATAGGATGGAGATGGGTGGAGAACATTTGATTTGTATATCCTGTAATGTTTGCATCATCCAGAGAAGTTGTGTGCAACAAGATGCAACAACTACATATTCTGCTTCTGTTGTAGATAAGGCAATGGAACTTTGTTTCTTGCTGAACCAAGATACCAATCAGGGCCCCATGTAAAATGCACCTCCACTAGTTCTTTTCCGGTCATCAACATTTCCATCCCAATCTGCATCTGTGTATGCATGAAGGGTAAGATCTGCATCTTTAGGATACCATAGACCAAAATCTTGGGTTCCTTGGAGATATTTGAATATTCTCTTTACTGCCTAAAGATGTGATTCCTTTGGATTGGCTTGGAAACGTCCAACAATCCCAATTGCATGCATGATATCTGGTCTAGTACCTATTAGATAAAGTAGACTACTAATCATAGACATGTACTCTGGTTGGTTTACTGCAGGAGAATCATCATTAGAACTGAGGCTACATCCTGTCATCATGGGAGTACATACAAGTTTGCATTCTTCCATCCCATACTTCTTTAGAATTTTCTTGAGATATTTTGTTTGTGAGAGAAAGATTCCATCTTTTGCTTGTTGTACTTGTAGACCAAGAAAATAGGTTAGTTCCCCAAGTAAAGACATTTCAAATTCTTGCTACATAACAGAAGCAAAGTTTTGACTCATAGATTCTTCATTACTACCAAAAATGATATCATCAACATAAACAACAATAATTAGTAGTTTATCACCTTCAATGTTTGTGTACACGTTGCTGTCTGTGGATCCTTTTGTGAAACCTTGTTGTTGAAGATATTTGTCAAGATGATAATACCATGCCCGTGGAGCTTGTTTTAGCCCATATAAAGCCTTTTTGAGTTTGCATACAAGGTTTTCATCATTCCCCAAAATTAATCCTTCTGGTTGTTCAATATATACTTCTTCTTCTAGATCTCCATTAAGGAAGGCATATTTTACATCCATTTGATAAACTTTGAAATTTCGAAAACTTGAAAATGCAAGAAACATTCTTATGGATTCAAGTCTGGCTACTGGTGAAAATGTTTCTTCAAAGTCTATACCTTCTTGTTGAGCATAACCTTTACAAACAAGTCTAGCTTTGTTCTTAATGACTTCTCCATTTTCATTCAACTTATTTTTGAATATCCATTTTGTCCCTATAACATTTTTATCATGACGCCTTGGAACCAATTCCCAAGTATCATTATTTTCAATTTGATCAAGTTCATTAACCCAACATTCATAATTACTAGCTTGATTTACATTGTGTGGTTCAATGGTGGATAATAAAGCTAGATAACTAGAGGATCCTACAAGAGCTCTTCTTGTTTGTACCCCAGATTTGTTTTCTCCTAGAATTTGAGTTTCCGGATGATTCTTTTGAACATACATGGATGGAGCCTTTTCTTTATCTGATGTATCTTCTTCTATTGCTTCATTAGTTTCTTCTTCTATATCATTGTGACTTGATGTGGGAAAGCATTCATTATCATCATCATTCTCTTTTGCTAATGTTACTTGTTTGGGCCCTATGCGTGCTTCATCAATCACAACATCAGTGCATTCAACAATTTTCCGAAGTCTCTTATTGTAACATTTGTATCCTTTACATATGGATGAGTAAACAAGAAATATTCCTTCATTTTCTCTAGGTTCAAACTTACCAAATTTTTCATCATTATTTTTGATGAAAAATTTGCTTCCAAAAACTCTAAAATGATTTATAGTGGGAGGCTTACCATACCAAAGTTTATATGGAGTTTTATCACTATTCACATGAACATGAGCCTTGTTGAGAATATTTACTATAGTATGTGCAACTTCACCCCATAAGGTATAAGGAGTACCAGATTCATCAAGCATAGCACGAGCCATTTGTTGAATAGTTCAATTCATTCTTTCTACCACATCATTTTGTTGAGGATTTTTAGCTACCGAAAATTATCTTTTTAGGCCATGTTGTTCACAAAAATCAGAGAATTCATTTGATATGTACTCTCATCCTTGATCAGATTTGAGACATTTGATTTTTATATCAACTTCATTTTCAACTAATGCCTTAAAAACTTTAAATTTATCAAATTCTTCATCTTTGTGTTTTAAAATACCGATCTAGCACATTGTAGAAAAGTCATCAATGAATAATATAGAGTATTGTTCTCCACAAGGTGAGTTTTTCCTTACTGGTCCACACAAATCAGTATGTATAAGTTCAAGAGGCTTACTTGTTGGTCCTTCCTTGGCATTGAGTTGAAATCTGGTTTGCTTGTCGAATTAACATGACTTACATATGGTACTTTATGGTATGGTGATGTAGGGTAGATCACGAACAGGTTTGAGCCAACAGGGTTTGCTTACTTGAGAAAATATGAGATGTCCCAACCTTCTGTGCCAGAATCAGTTTTCTTCTTCCTTTCCTAGGCAACATTGTTCTTGGCCACCTTTCAATATATACAGATTGCTTGGGGTTTTTGTTCCTTTTATTATGGTCTTTCCTGTCATGTGTTTTGAGAATCCACTATCAATGTAAAATTTATTTTCTCTTCCTTTTGCAAACAATGCTATGCCACAACTTTCAGACTGTACCTCCTTCCTTTTCCATACCTTGGAATTTGTTGATAGTTGCTCCTTTTGAGATGTTGGCTATAATTTTCTCCTGCATTTAGATTTTTCAAGACCAAAGTTATTGCAATCTGAGCATTCAATTTCATATATAAGAGGTGAGAATATATTATAGGAGTTCTTCTTGACTCCTATCTCATTCCTTTGTTCTCTTGCTTCTCTAGTCATGATAGTTTTGTATGAAACACATTGAGAATCCTTATGACCAAAATCATGACATGAGAAACATTGTCCATTAAAGAATAAATTTCTGTGACCATAAAATCTTCTGGTGTTGTTTACCTTTTGAATGGAGCTTCTGTTTTTGTTCATCCTTGGATTGGAGTGGACATGATTTACCTGAGGAATTCCTTTATTCTTTTGCTAAGGACTACAGTTTTGCTGGCTGGGTTTCACTGCATTACTGAAGCTTTGCTGACTGGTTTTTTCTGCATTTAGATAGCTTCCAGTGGTGGCTGAAGAATTTTGTGGTTGAGATGTTTCTTCAGTGTATCCAATACCATTCTTCAAAAGAGGAGAGCATTGTACCTTGATAATTTCATCTAAGGTTTCAGATCCTTTAGCAAATCTAAGATTCAAAGTTTTTATTTTCTTAAGTTCCTTTCTTAGACTTACTACTTGACATTCTAACTTCTCATTATGATTTTATTTTTCTATGGGTTGATGCTTGGAAGTATCTATGGCTACTTTGTTTTCTTCCATGAAAATTTTGAGTTGAGCAATTTCTTCAAAGAAATTATTTTCTTCTAATGCATCCAAAAATTTATCATTAGATTCATTAGTATTTTTCTCAAAAGACATGAGTAATTTAAGATCTTGATTAGATTCACCTTCTTCACTATTTGACAAGCCATCACTATCTTCATGAGTATAATAACTTCTTCTACTGTCAAACTCTCTCCTATTGTTTATTGCAGAATCCTTCCTCTTGTCATGGTTTTCTTTATGAGGACATTTAGCAACATAATGATCAACTCTACCATAAGAAAAAAAATTGAAGGGAAGCTTACCTCTGAACCTTCCGGTGCCTACTTGAAGTTTCTTTACAAAGTTCACCTCATCTTCTTATGATATGTATCCTGATTCCTTGTGTTCCTCAATTTCTTTTCCTTTTGTAGATGCTTTAAATGAAACTTCTCTGACTTCTGAGAGACCTCCTTTCTGTCACACGGAATCTGTCAAGGGTGCGGACACGACTGACCTTCCTAGAAGTCTAAGACATTCTAATGACAAACAAGACAAAATGGAGTGATCTTTCTCTAAATACACCTTTTACAACATGAAAACTACAAGTGTTTAGGCTTACCTTATTCCAAAACGCTGTTGTTGAAGTCCGTTCTTGACGATCCGGATGAGCTCCTCCTTCAAGTCAATTCCTGCAACCACAAACAATCAAACAATTACCAAGCACTTGCATTTCATATAATAAAACATATATTCAACATGCAGACCAAGGAACACATGAAATAACTCATTAACACAAGCTATTGAGAAAAATAAACCAGTTTGTATTAATAACGAAACAAGAAACTCTTACAACCTGGCCTTGGTGTTGTGCAAGTTCCTCCCAGGGTCCATCAAGGGTTTTCCTCTACTTTGACAAAGCTCACCCTCTCCCAAGTAGAATCAAGTGAAGACAATCTCTCCTCACAAAGGCTCTAATGGAAGACCTAAATCCTGCAGCATTTACCCAAAGAAAATGTATAGTTCCAACCTCCTCTCCTTCTGGCTCAATGCCTTTATTTATAGTGCTGTAAAGAGGTTATTCAGGTCCACTATCAATGGGATCATCCCCCTCTATGGGTGGGATAGCTCCCTTATTGATGGGATAAGTTCCCCCTTAATAGAGATACATGAACCAACTGGAGGCGCATCCATTTCATCAAACCGACCTCTAGAATGTTCTAGAAGTAACCACAAGTAACTTTTTCAAGATAAAACTCGCGCATTTTGCCTTTTACAGAGGGACGCACCTGTCCCTTAACATACAGAGCGTCCATGGACGCAGATTTTGTGAACATGGTCAGCGTCCCCGCAGGTAAGGCTAGAGAGAACCTGCGACCCCAGAGATAAACATAGTTTTTACAAGACTTTCTCTCTTCTTTGAGTTTGAGATGGATAACAGAGGCATGAGACTTGCCTAAGAGGGTAGCATGACTGTTGATTTGAGCCATACTAACTGTAAGTAGTCAAGGTGACATTTTTTAGTGTAACAGATTGCCCCCTAAAGTGCGAAGCCTGGAATAGAATAGGGTTTTGTAATTCTAGGAAGGGTGAAGCGCTTTATCATTTCAAGGATTGCCTTGTGGATGGCCTGGTTGGAACCTGCAATTTTCAACACAAAATACATGGATAAGATTATATCATCACTGAGGTAGGCATTCCCATACTCAGATTCAAAACTTTAACTAATGGACTAACTATTCTGATACAGGAATGATCTTGCAGTACATCATTTTTATAGACTTTTGTAGACACAGTATGGACGCAGCCATCTGTTTATGATTAGTCTACATAGATAATGAATACAAAACTCCTCGCAGCCTGGATGGTAGAAACTAGATCCAGGGTCTTCACTTCTACTTCCCGAATTGGTACGATTCTAGCCATGTGATTAAATGATTCGATGTCGAACATGGTAGAAACCACTTGATTACCAGTCAATGATGTAAACTGTTAACAAGCGTGAGAGAAACCACCAGTAATGTCAATGGTTCTCAAAGTACCAAGCACAACCCGTGAAATGTGAATAGATGTTTTGATGTCGAACACTTCACGGAATCCTCTGATCGAAAGTCAATGATGTAAACTGACGTCAAAGGCGAGAAACCTGCCATTGATGCATGCAGACTTCAAGGTACTGTCGATTCCTAAGTCATCTTTCTAGATAATGTGTCGATGTCGATAGAAAGCGACCCGTTGCAGGCAAGCCCGCAACACGAAATCATTGTTCAAGTTGAAGAAATGTTGCTGTAAGGACTGACTCAGGGATGGTCAAATGGATGACAAGTATTTTGCAGATGAAAGTTTTTTCTTGCAGACCTCTTGAACACATAACGACACAACAGATGGCTTGGTGACGTATAACTCAAAGTTAACCCCTGGAACCCGGTTAAAGACTTTCAAAGTGATTTGGTCAACTGTGAGGTAAAAGATTTCCCAACCCAGGTGAATGAAAAGTGTCGTGTTCAAGAGCGGTAATAAAGTTTCTTCTGAGACAAAAGGTGACAAATAGGTTCATTCTTCTCTTTTTTCCCCCACCATTTCTGGCAAGTACCTCTTTATTTTTAACAAGCTTGAGGAGGATAACATATGCTTGATTATAAGCTCATCCTTCGGACGAGTCCAACCTAGTTTAAATTCGAACCCTAGGAAGGAGTGGTTCGTTCCTGTTTGTAATTGAACAGGTCCTCTACTGTAAAAGTTTAACGAGCCCAGTATAGGAGAAACTCGGCGTTTTTCAATTTTAGAGAGTCTGAAAAAACTAAAGGAGACTCCACGTTGAACTTTTTCGTATATTTGTGTCCCTCAAGCCCAAAAAAGTATAAAATAATACCTGGGGGAACCGCTTGATCTTGCGACCAAGGAGTACTTTCATAATAGTGTCGTTAACCTGAAAAGTAAAAAGCGATCAAGGACACGTCGTTTTATTTCCTTATCGAGTTCGAAACGACAAAAACCCGGCAATCTTTTCCTGATTTTGCGGTCAGAAAAGAGCTAAAAGGGGACCGTCTTTTAATTCCGTTTTAACGAGTGAAAAAGAAACACTCGGCGATCTTTTCATGTTTTAGGAGTCAGAAAAGGGCTTAAAAGATGACTCTGAAATTTTGTTTGTGAAAAATTACAATTTCCCTCGAAATCCCTTTGTCCTGCACAAAAGCGACACATTACTCATACCTGTTTAAAATAGGCAAAAATACATTCAAAAACATCTTTTCATGGTAAAAAATGAACTAATTCATCCAAAAAACCTATAAAAAGACCTTTTACCATGTCATTTTTACCGTTTCACTGTTGAGGTTGAAAAAGGAGCTTTTGACAAGAAACTTCCCGTGGTCGCTGCGGAAAATCTGACCGTTGGAATCGAACGCCGTCTCATCCAGGTATTTTACACATCCTACTCTGCATTTCTATCCGTTTAGAATCAATTTTTAGGTTTTAGTTTCATTTTTTGGGGGGGTTTTGGTTTTGGAATGCGCCTCTCGGCGGACGCAGGTGCCCTTCGGGTGACCTGCGTCCCCCGACTTTTTCTCATACGGGAAAACGGTCGGAAGACGCAGCCCGCCTTCAGGCCAGCTGCGTCCGGGCGCCCTGTGCTACAAAGCCGGGGTGCGTCCTCCGAGAAACGCGCATTTCAAAACCCCAACTCTCTCAAAAAACCACCAAAAATTCCCAAATTAATTTCTAATTGCTATTTTTGATATGCAGGGCATTAATCATGTTAGACTGGAGAGAAAGAGAGCATGTAGAGGAAGATGAAGCTGCAATAAATCATCAACCTTCCCTGGATGCCCTAAGAGCATGCGGATTATACAAATATTGGACCATACCGGGCATGAGGGGCCAGGTAAGATTCTTGGAATGGCTGGTTGAGCGATGGAACGTACAAGAACAATGCTTTTACATAGGAGGGCACCAGCTCGAGATAGAGCCCTCGGATGTATACTTTCTCACTGGCTTGCCAAACAGAGGTGAGCAACTCAGTCTTGCGGGGACTAGGCCGGGTGGCCAATCCCTTGATAGTCTCCGCGAGAATTGGTGCACACCTGGGGCTCACCATTCAAAAGGCATAGAGATAAAACACATCACTCTGCCGGAACTCAAAGTCATAGCGTTCACGGTTACCAGAATTTGCGGCGCGGCCGCTTTACACATTGCTTCCGGATCCCAAATGCGGATGGCAATTGACTGTTACCAAGGCACCATTTTCAACTGGTGTGAAGCTGTGTCGGCTCATATGAAGAGCCAACTGACCAAGGCAAAGAACGGACGACTAAAGACTTTTGGATATGGGCCTATAGTCGTGAGCTTTGCCTTGGAGAGAATTCCAATGCTGATCCCTCAGCAACTCACTGTTGATATCTTGGGTCCCCAGCAGCCAAAGCTGATACGATGGGTTGCGGTGATGGCCCGGCATCCTGACGAGGGCGCGACAGTAGTTCGATTCTCAGATAGTTATTTTGACTGGTTAGAGGGCCAGCTTTTTGTGATACAGGACTTTCCGTATGCCGGAATGGATTTCAGAGGTGATCCGGACATGGTTCTTCCACAGGGAGAACAATGGGACGACAGAGGTACTTTTTATTTTCACAAGTTTTCTAGTTATGTATTTTTTGTATTTTTTATATATATCGTCTCAAAACTAATAGTAAATCTTTCAAAATGCAGATGTTGGTCCACAGCGTCCAGCCAACCTCCGGCCTTATGATAGACTACATCCAGCTGCACCGGTACCGGCCCCACAGGATGCGACAGCAGAAGTACTAGCTGAGTTGGAGCATGATCTAGAGCGTCTCACGGCAGATATACCTGAGACTACTATGGACGACATTCCTATCAGGCTTCAGCGCTTCGTAGTCGCGGTCCCTGGACCGTTTAGGAGATTTTTGCGTAAGGTAGCCCGCGCAGTGGTGTCGTACAGAGAGCACCACCAGTGATTGACTAGTCACTTTTGTAGTCACATGTGACATTTTTGACTTTTTGTACTATCATTTTGCCGATCATAAGGTGTTTTAAACCTATGATCGAAGACGATGTATATATTTTTTGACACACTTCTATCTATATATATCACTATTACCGGCTTATCTTGTTTAACATATATGATGAAATGTTTTTAAATTTACTTGCATGATTATCGTAAATGTCTGTCCAACATTCGAGAAGCAATTGCATCTGCTAATGTATTCAAAGACCTTGGAATATGTTGATATTCAATGTAATCAAATTCACGTTCCAAGAGACGCACTCTCAAAAACAACCTTAATAACACAGGATTTCTAATGGCATAAACTCTATTAAGCTGTAATACAACAAGTTCAGAATCTAACCTCACTATCAAACGTCGAATTCCAAATGAAATAGATTCGGATAATAATTCAACCACTGCACTGTATTCTGCAATGTTATTCGTTGTTTGACCGAGGCTTACCCCATGCATAGAAACTAACTCGTCAGAGGGCGAATAGATAACCCAAGCTGCGGAAGAGATATTCCGTGTATTACGACAAGCACCATCAGCAAATCCAATGTATGTTTGGAGAGGCGTCGACATCTACAATATCAAGAGTAAAACCAAGATAAGCCAGAATAATGACGAAAAACCACACTTGCTAAGCTAAGCACACTGACTAAACTAACACACTTGCTAGCTAGAAAGAAAATCTAACCTATCTAAAAATTTCTCCATACCCATCATTTTAAGCATAATACCTCTTTAGGTAAAGTCCATTTCTGGGTTTACCCAAAGAGTCCCCATCAAAATCAACTAACTCATAAGCCCCTTTTGCTAGCTTTCGCTTTACAATGTAGGGCCCATGCCACATGGGAACGAATTTTCCGGCACCTAGCTTATCGTTAGCTTGATCATATAATAGTACTAGGTCTCCTTCCGAAAAACTTCGAGGGGTTACATTTTTATCGTACTGAGCTTTCATTCGTTTCGCGTGAGTCTCGATAGCTAAAGTAGCGTCACGTCGAGTCTCATCTAATTTAGCCAAGTATAATAACCGTTTCTCCTCTTCGGAAGTAGCTGGAAGTAATTCGACAGCCATTTGAAGTGATGGGATTTCGCATTCAATAGGTAACACAGCTTCTAAGCCATAAACTAGCTGGAAAGGGGTGAAACCTGTTGAATTTTTCACTGAAGTTCGATATGCCCATAGCGCCGAAAATAACATGTTATGCCAATTCGTTCGATGGATACCAATGATCCGTCGAATCATGATGACTAGAACTTTGTTGATTGACTCAACCAAACCGTTGGCTTGCGGATAATAAGGAGTAGAGCTATCGTGGCGCAAACCAAGCTGGCTTGTAAGCTCAGTCATCATGACGTTTCGAAAATGGCTCCCATGGTCAGTAATGATTGCTTGTGGGACACCAAACCTAGTTATGATATGATTGAATACGAAAACTGCAGCTGTCTTGCCGCTTGCGTCGAATGTAGGCATCGCCTCGGCCCATTTTGTAAAATAATCAACCGCGAGGATGATATACGCATGCCCCCCGGCCGAGTGAGGGTTACAAGTAATAAAGTCAATGCCCCATTTGGCGAATGGACCAGCGGCAATTATAGGGTGGAGAGGAGCAGGTGGAGCGCGCATCTTTCGATCAAACACTTGACAGTTGTGGCATGTTCTGACAGCAAGGATACAATCTTTAAACATAGACGGCCAGAAATAGCCAGCGCGCAACACCTTCTGAGCTGTGGCATACCCAGACATATGACCGCCACATGCTCCAGAGTGACAATCATTCAAAACTCTCTCAGCCTCTTCGTGAGTTAAACAACGTCGAAAAACTAAGTCTGCCCCCCGGCGATAAAGTGTATCTCCAATAATTCTGTATTGCTGGGATCGAAACCGAATTTTTCGACGGTCTTCCTTGGAAGCTTCAGGCCGAAAGGTTTGGGTTTGGAGATAGATGATTATATCCCCATACCACGGATCTAAAGTGCTAATAAGAAACAAAGATTCGTCCACAATGGACTCCTCTGCCACAGTCTCTGTGTCAGCACTCGGGAAATCACACATCAATTCCGCAAAAACTAAAGATTTCTTAGACTTGGACTTCTCGAACTCCAAGTCGAACTCTTGCAGGATAACAATCCATTTAGAGTACTTGCCCCCTAGCAGTTGTTTTGTCAAAATATAAATCATAGGGTTGCAATCCGAAATAACTGTAGTCTTGCGGAGAAGAATGTAGTGACGAAAACGCTGGACAGCTTGAACGGCTGCCAGGGCCAATTTCTCCACATGCGAATATTTTAACTCAGTGGGATTTAAGGTTCTACTAAGATAATATATCACATGCTCTGCTTTGAATTCATCTTCTTGAACTAACACCATTCCAATGGTGGAATGCGAAGCTGCGAGGTATAAGAAGTAGTCCTGGTTGTAGTTGGGAGGATGCAATAACGGTGCATGGGTCAACGCGTGTTTCAGTGCATCAAAAGATTGTTGGGCAATCTCGTCCCAAAAGAATTGTGCGTTCTGTTTCAACAACCGTGTAAAACCTTTAGTGACCTCGGCGTAGTTTGGGATGAATCGGCGTAAAAAGTTCGCTTTCCCTTGCAAACTTTGGAGTTGGCGCAAACTCGAAGGAGGAGGCAATTTGATGATAGCCTCGACTTTCGAGGGATCGACGCGAATGCCGGCTTTTGAAACAACAAATCCCAGCAATCGACCTGTTTCTATACAGAAAACACACTTGTGGGGATTCAACCGAATTCGATAATGCCTACACCTCATAAAGATTGCTCGTAGGTGGACAAGGTGATCAGCTCGTTGTAAAGAATGAGCAGGCAAATCATCGAGATAGGGTTGCACAATGTGCTTGATGTCATGAAATGCATAAGACATCGCCCGTTGAAAAGTGGCCCCGGCATTCTTAAGTCCAAAAGGTAATTTGCAATAAGCAAATGTCCCCCATGGACAAATGAATGCCGTTTTTGGTTGATCGGCAGGTAGAATATTGATTTGATTATAGCCTGAGAAACCATCCATGAAGGAAAACATCTCACTTCCGGCACAATCATCAATAATTTGATCGATATAAGGCGTAGGATAGTTGTCTTTTGGACAAGCTCGATTGATATCCCTATAGTCGATACAGATTCTTATTGTTCCTTGTTTTTTATTGACGGGAACAATATTCGATACCCAATCCGTTAACGGGATCGGATAAATGAAACCTGCTTTCAACAGCTTTTCGACTTCTGCTTTAATCGCAGCCGCTTTTCGAGGGTGAATCTGACGCAACCGTTGCCGAATGGGTTTAGCATCCGGGTAGGTTTTGATTTCATGAACAACAATGGCAGGATCAATTCCCGGCATTTCCTCGTAAGACCAGGCAAACACGTCGCGGAATTCTTGGAATAGGGCCTTGTAAGTTTGGATTTCTTCTTCAGTACATGCGGCACCTATATGAATGTTCTCCTCGATTCCGGGCTTCACTGAAATATCAATGGGAATAGTACGAGAAATATTCCCTAAATTCAGCTCTGAATCAGAATGTTTCGTTGGATCCTGAGCGTCTTTGACATATTCAGCGGTAAAGATAGATGAAAAATCATTTTCAAATGCATCATCCTTAGGTAAAAACGAAGATCTGTGATGGAGATCTTCCCATGGTAGATCATCTACACTTAGGATTTCGCGAAGTTGTTCGTCAGATGACACTTCTTCGGGAAACGTTATCCGTTCTAAGGGTGAGGTGAAAAGTGACTCTTCACTGACCACATTCATTTGGTCGGTTGAATGAAAGTCGGTAAAAGACATAAGAGCTTCATAAGCAATCTCATACGGACTCAACGGCATAACATCACCGAGTGAGTCTAGCTCAGAGTCAGAGGGAACATACCAAGGATCATCATAAATAATGTTTTCTGACGTGATCATATGAATTGTTGCAAACGAAGGGTCTGCATTGAGTGGAGGGAGAGGAAAAGTTCCCAGTAAACCGGAATCCTTAACTAAACCTACACCAATGTCCCTATAAGGGATTGTCGTTTTACCAACATGCTGGATAGTTTCTAAAGAGGTTGGGTCGGATGAAAAGTATGTCAGCTGATCAATAGTCACGATCTTACCGTTATGTGGAAACTTAATGACTCTGAAGACCGATGAAACGACCGCTGTCATAGCATATGACCAACTTCGACCCAAAAGAAGGTTGTAGTCTAGAGGGGCATCAACCACTTCCACATCCAGACTAACGGTTTTACCTTCGACCCCTATAGGCAATTCTTGTAGAATACCAAACGGACGGAACCCACGGCCATCAAAGGCCTTAAGGATGGTGGGGGATTGGTTCAACGAAGGAGAACCAAGCGATCTCCAACATTGAATCGACATAATACACGTAGAAGCTCCCTCATCAATCACAGTCCGATGAATAGGCCTGTTTTTGACTATCACTGGAATTTGGAAAGCCATTTGATGGGGGAGACGCGGTGTACTACTTTCTAGATCAAAGATCATTAGGTTCGGGTCCTGAACATCGACAGCTCCAATAGCCGACAAAAGCAATTTTCGTTGCGCTGGACATGATTGCAGCACTTCGAGTGCCGACATTGCTGAAGGTGAAACAGCTAAGTCTTCAACAATGTTGTAATTCTGGGCTGCTCTCGCATGTGGATTGAAAGCAGACCTTCGAAGTACACCCTTGGCGGGCGGCTTAATCACTAAGTCTGGGTTAGGTTTTTCGATCTGTAGTGGATCGGAACCAGGAGCTGAGGTTGATGGGTTAGAGTGAGAAGATTCTGCTTCTTTACCATCAACAGGAGCCTTACTACCATAATCTTGCGATCGAGTCGCAATCCTGACATGAGACATCATCAAAATGGGTTCTTCACTGGCATTCGAAGAAGAACCTATCATCTTATTCTCCTGCTCTGGAAATGGATTTTTTAACACAGCAGGAGTGGGAGAACCTTTGACTATTTTCACTACCTCGGCCCGATGAGGGCAGTCTCTCGTAAAATGATCTTCTTCACAAATAAGACAAGGATATCGAGGTTTGCGTTTTTCGTCATTGGTTTCCGACTTTTCCGTTTTCTCCTTTGGAGCCTTGTCTGCTTTAGCCTTCTTCTTTCCTTTCTTCTTTCCACCGTTTTTGGATTTGGCCGTAGATGACTCTACAGCGTGAATGTCGGCGGTAAGTTCAGGAGGAGAAGACTCTCCTGTCGGAGAATCAGGCAAAGTGATAATTGGAGTATTGGAGGTCTTGGAAGACTTCTTCTTACTCTTCGTAGTCACGATACCAATCATACCATCAGCGGCATGAGATCCCGAAGGAGCAGCAGCGATTTGGTTTGACTTTGGAAGATCCGGAATTTTCTCATGTAACGTACCCGACTGAGTGTAAACTAAGTCAAGGTATTGTGCCTGAGCAATGACTTGCTCCTCAGTAACTACTCCGGCCTTAGCTACATCTTCAGTAATTCTTGGTAATAATGATTTGACAAACCATTCAGCTAAGATTTGGTCCGGGATAAAAACTTTCACTAATCTCCTTCGACGTCTCCACTCATGGATGTGATCAGAAATGTACGTGGATGTCGATTGTTTTAGCGAAGTTAATAATTCTGTACCATTATCGTATCTGACTGGTAACTGAAAATGAGTTAAGAACGAGGTAGCTAACTGGCTAAAGTTGTAAAAAGAGGCCCGTGGTAACTCAATGTACCACTTGGCTGCGAGACCAATGAGTGTACGCTGGAAAAGACGTAAGCGGATGGAATCATCTGAGATGGAATTTGATGCACACCAGAGGTGGTAAGTCATCACGTGATTAGACGGATCCTCTCCAGACTTACCTTCGAACTTGGGTATATCGCTGGGCAACTTATTTGGCATTGGCGGCCAGAACGGAAGATATTGAATTGGATCGTTCGTTAGGCGCGTCAAGTCGGGTAAATCTAAAGTCGCAATAAACGGTAACTGCCGGTTAGGATCTCTAAAACTCTGAGTCACAATACCAGCCCCAGGAGGAGGATATCCAGGATAACTAGGAACAGGAGTCGCATTGGGGATATTATATCCTCCTGGAAAACCAGGATTAACCGGACCGTACTGGGGTTGCTGAGGTGGTTGATAAGTGTACCCAGGATACGGTTGATACTGGTAAACCGGTTGTTGGGCAGCTTGCCCAGGTTGATACTGTCCCTGGTACGGAGGTTGAACAAATTGAGGTTGAGTAGTAACAACCGTACTTGTACCAGGTTGGCCTGCAGGCATCTGGACTGTGGTTTGAACCGTGGGTCCAGACAACGGTACAGATGTCTGAGGAGTGGTTACAGGGACAGTAGAAACCGGAGCTGCCGATACTCCAGAAGTAAGCATGGTAGATGAAGCGGTAGTTGCTGCAGCCGTGTGAGGTGGAGTACCAGGTGCAATTGGCGGCTGAGTAACTACAGAAGTTACAGGGGTCTGAACACTTGACTGGACAGGTTGCGGTTGCTGGGGTGGACCAGGAACTGCAGGTTGTCCTGCTTGAGGTACCGACTGTATACTTGGTTGCGACATCTGTTGACCCTGTGACGGATCCCATGTTAACATTCCAGGGTATTGACTCGTAACAGGTTGAGGATACTGAGATCCATAGCCGTATTGAGGATAGGGTTGATAACTGTAAGGTGCAGTCCCATATGATTGCCCTTGAGGTGGTTGATAACCTTGACCAGGGTATTGACCCGTAGGTTGATAACCTTGAGGTAAATACGAATACTGGGGTTGACCTTGACCTTGAGGTTGGTATCCTTGAGGTTGATACCCTTGGGGTTGATACCCTTGGGGTTGCCATCCTTGAGGTTGCCATCCTTGAGGTTGATACTGATACTGAGGTTGACTTTGGGGTACATATTGAGGCTGGGGTTGATACCCTTGGGGTTGATACCCTTGAGGTTGCCCCCCAGTCACGAATGAAGTACCTTGAGGTTGCCCCCCAGGCATTAACGAAGGTTGCCCCCCAGGCGGTAATTGGCCACCTTGAGGTTGGTTAATGGGAGTTGAACCTGACATCATATAAACTTCACCTATACTCAATGGTACATTACCACTGTTTCCAACTAATAACCCATGATCAACAGGTTGAGGAGATGCTCCCGCAAAGGTACCAGAAAGTGATTGATACCCAGTAGGAACAGAAGGACCGCCATGTAAAAATGATTCAGGACTTTGTGAAAACACAGATGACTGACCAGACATATTTACAGGAGAATGAATTCCTCTAGGTGGAACCGGAGTACGAGGTGTAGAAAAACCTACTGAGTTGTCTAAAAAATTGGTTAATGCAAGGTACCAAGATTCACTTCTAGGAGGACTGTAAAAGATGGATTCACGCTCCCTTAGATCAAGGGTAATTAGATCTTCAGAATCAGAAACGCCTATTTCTTCCTCTGGAACAAGTTCTTCTATAGCAATTAATCCAACAGGAAGATTTTCGGTGATAATTCTTTCTATTCTTGGTGAATCAGGAACACTAGGAGTTGGAGTAACAGGTTCTGAAATTTCAGGTTCTTCGCCTGTTTCACTGGCAGATGAAAAACTACCAGCAAGCTCGGAAACTGTAACAGCTTCGGGATTGTAACCTGTTTCTAAACTTTGGTAATCTGGATGGACTACCAAGGAAGATTCTCCTTCTTCAGGTGATCCTACTCTACTGCCACTAGGAGGAGTTACAAGGACCTTTAACCCTTCTAAATTACCTGGGTCGTCTCGAGGAGGGGATCCCCTAAGTCTACGGGATCTCCTCAACAATTCGGCCACAGAAACAACTTCAGGAGACTGGCCCGCAATTCGACGGGACCTTCTCGGTAATTCCGCCACAATTAAAGATTTTAACTACAACACACGAAAACAAAGTAAAAAATTTCAAATCAAACCACCTAAAGTCTTCTAAAGAACCAATCAAATTTGAAGCACACGCCTAAATAATCTAGAGCGTCAAACCACACACAAACAGTAGTCTTCCGGACCAAAAACGCTAGTTGGTGATTAGGCCCAACCTCGCAGGATTCAGTACAGAAATAGTGGGTGGAACAGTTACCCCGGCAACCTGCTTAATGAATAGACTGGACCAAGTTCCTCCACTTTAACCGTCTCGAAGTGAAGCGAACCCCCCAGAAAATCCAAGTGAGTATAACCGACGTCTGCTCCAGGTACAGTGGGACCTTCCCTCCACCGTCACCTTGGGTAGAATCCTAGATATTATGGCCACTAAGGTTACCAATCACAACAATTACACCTGGGGGAACAGTCTAAACTCCGACAGCACGCAAGGGCAGAGTAGCAAGCTCCAATCCCCTTACCGGCTCCTTGACAACAATCCAAGGTTTACCGATAAGTGACCCCTGGCTCCTCGACAATGGTTAATCCGAGGTTTACCGTTTGTAATACGTACTGCCTGGCGTCGTTCCCAACGAGGGAGGAATGATCCCCTCACTGGTTCGGACACGAGCTCGTGCTTCTCCTTTAAGAGGAGCTTTCCCAGAATGTAACTGAAACAATTGGATTTGTTCTACTCAAGATAGACTATCTGTTTGGTTTTGTAGTCTTGGAGAGTTAAGTACTCACCTACTCCAAGACCCTAGCCTAAGCTATGTTGGTGCTTCAGAGCCCTAGAAAAATAAAGATTACTAGATTGATTTTAATTTAAGCGTTACTTTTAAGGTTGTTTCTTAAGTCAAAAGGTGATGGAAGTGAAACTAGTGGTGTGTTGACTCGACTCGAAACCACTACAAAATGCACCTAGAATGATTTATCCACTACTTTACTTTTTCGATGAATTGCTTAACTAAAAAGTTGAGAGAATGCAATCTTTATAAAAGCAACTTCTTAATTGAAGACAATCAAAGAAACAATTCGTTTTTCTTTTCCAAGCATAAAAACATAACTTCTCTTTACATGCACGAAAAAACTCTTTTCTTCTTTTGAAAACAAAAAGCTACTTGAAACAAGACTTTTTAAGAAGATGTTTTTGTATTTTTCTTTTAATAAAGCAAGTAAATCTAATGTAACCAAAAATCAATCTTAACAACTCTTTAAATCTATGAAAATGCACTCATAAGCAAACTAAAGGCAAATTTACTCTAAGCAATCTTAACGAGGCCAAAACTAACAATGATTATTTCTAAGGTGTTTTACTTGATCACAATCAAATCAAGGACTAGCTTATTGCAGAATCAAAAACTAGCCAAAACAAAACTCTAATCTTTTTGTAAAATGGAAATCAATACTTTATAAACAAGTAATTCGAAATTTGACCCAAAACAACTCAAATGGCAAGTTGCTCACAAAAGGAGACTTTACGACAGGCCCGACTTCTAAGAAGGTTGACTAACCAGAGAGATCTAAGGCTGGACAACTTTCTACTATCAAAGTCACTACAAAGCCTTTCCAAAAATCAAACCCTAGGTCGAAACTTCGTTGAAAACCACTAAAACACTCAAAGCTCACAAAACAAGTTTAGGTGAAAATTCTTGACAGGGTACTAAAGGATCTGGGCAGAAAACACTAAGGAAAAACAAAATCTAAAAGCAATTTAAAGCAAAAATGGAATTTTCTTAAGTTTTACAGGAAGACGCAGGCAACCCGTTGTCACAGGTGCGGCCTCGCTCTGTGCAGACGGCAACAGCGCGTCCAAAGACGCACTGTGCAGTACTCAGAGACTGCGTCCTTCTGGGAAAATGAAGAAAAACCAAATCTAACTAAATCTAAAGCTAAGCCACCCAAATACTAATTCTCACAGTCAAAAACCAGAAAATAAAAATGATTTTCTCAAAGCAAAGTTCATATAAAGGAAAAGACTCTCTCATTAATGGATTCCCCAGTGGAGTCGCCAATTTGTCACACGGAATCTGTCAAGGGTGCGGACACGACTGACCTTCCTAGAAGTCTAAGACATTCTAATGACAAACAAGACAAAATGGAGTGATCTTTCTCTAAATACACCTTTTACAACATGAAAAATACAAGTGTTTAGGCTTACCTTATTCCAAAACGCTGTTGTTGAAGTCCGTTCTTGACGATCCGGATGAGCTCCTCCTTCAAGTCAATTCCTGCAACCACAAACAATCAAACAATTACCAAGCACTTGCATTTCATATAATAAAACATATATTCAACATGCAGACCAAGGAACACATGAAATAACTCATTAACACAAGCTATTGAGAAAAATAAACCAGTTTGTATTAATAACGAAACAAGAAACTCTTACAACCTGGCCTTGGTGTTGTGCAAGTTCCTCCCAGGGTCCATCAAGGGTTTTCCTCTACTTTGACAAAGCTCACCCTCTCCCAAGTAGAATCAAGTGAAGACAATCTCTCCTCACAAAGGCTCTAATGGAAGACCTAAATCCTGCAGCATTTACCCAAAGAAAATGTATAGTTCCAACCTCCTCTCCTTCTGGCTCAATGCCTTTATTTATAGTGCTGTAAAGAGGTTATTCAGGTCCACTATCAATGGGATCATCCCCCTCTATGGGTGGGATAGCTCCCTTATTGATGGGATAAGTTCCCCCTTAATAGAGATACATGAACCAACTGGAGGCGCATCCATTTCATCAAACCGACCTCTAGAATGTTCTAGAAGTAACCACAAGTAACTTTTTCAAGATAAAACTCGCGCATTTTGCCTTTTACAGAGGGACGCACCTGTCCCTTAACATACAGAGCGTCCATGGACGCAGATTTTGTGAACATGGTCAGCGTCCCCGCAGGTAAGGCTAGAGAGAACCTGCGACCCCAGAGATAAACATAGTTTTTACAAGACTTTCTCTCTTCTTTGAGTTTGAGATGGATAACAGAGGCATGAGACTTGCCTAAGAGGGTAGCATGACTGTTGATTTGAGCCATACTAACTGTAAGTAGTCAAGGTGACATTTTTTAGTGTAACACTTTCCTCATTTCAAAAGTAGTTAAGATCCCATGAAGTTGAACAATAGTAAGAGCCTGTAGATCCTTATTCTCTTCAATGGTAGACACTTTTGACTCGAATTTAGGAGTTAGAGATCTTAATATTTTCTCTACTAAAGTAGTCTACTAAAGTAATGTCCTTTATCTCTTCACCTAGACTTTTCATGTGATTTAAAATCTCATCTATAAGAATAAATAAACTGGAAATACTTTTATCATTATGCATTCTGAGAGTTTATATTGAATTTTGAGAGTTTGGAGTTTAGCACTTTTTACCTTGGTATCACCTTCATAGCTTTGAATGATTCTATCCCATATTTCTTTTGTTGTGTTTAGCTGCATAACGTTGACAAATTATGATTATGTTAGACTTCTCAATAAAGCATTGACAACTTTGGCATTGGTTTTATATGTCTTCTTTTCTGCTGCATCTATGGGAACTGCAGCTGGATATTGGTAACCTCCTTTGACAATTGCCCAAACATCTGGTCTAGGAGATTGAAAACAAGATTTGGTTCTTCTCTTCCAATATAAAATTATTTCCATTGAAAAGTGGTAGTTTGATAGATGCCGATCCGTCTTGATTTCTCATCTTGTAGAATCTTCCTTCAAGCGATCAAGCTTCTTTTGAAGGACCTGCTCTAATACCAATTGTTGGGAAAAATATTGGGAGGGGGGTGAATCAGTATTTTAAATCTCACAATAATAATTTTTTTCTTTTTTGAAATGTATACGTGACTTGACTAAACCCAACTAGCATATATACACGATTGTTGTAAAAGAAACTAGCGTATTCCCAGTAAACTTTTTAGAAAAACTAATTCTTTATCTGTTAAACTTTGAACTAGAATGTAAGAGATTTATAAGTTATTTGATAAGCAGTAAATAGGTGCAGTAAGACCAGAATAAATTATTACACATAAGTAAATACACATGAACACCAAGATTTAAGGTGGAAACCCAATATGGGAGAGAACCACTACTATTTTCGTCCTAGTCTTCAAAACTTATCAATATCAAAAAATGCTTACATTCTTGTAGTGGTGTAGACTCATACGAGTACACAGGCACCCACCTACTGAAGGCTATAAGCTTCAATTGTTCTCCTGCTCCTCTTGGAAGAGAGCTCCAACCCCCTCATCTGATCACCAGCTACTACTAGTAGGAAGCTTCGACATCCTCACTGAAGGCTCTTACCCTCAACAACATCCATGGACCATGTTTCTTCAAATTTTCAGACTGGATCCAATATCAAAACTCATGATCAATCATCACTGTAAAAAAAATCATCAATCTCTGACACACAGAATCAACCAATCACTGAAACCCAAACAACTGATACATAATCAAAACTTAACCAATGAACTGAAACTGTTATATCACTGCAACTAGCACATAGAATTGAACCCAGAATACTGCATGAGAACCCATAATCAACTACAACCCTGATCATTCATTTGGAAAAATTTATATATTACTTCACTTAAGACAACCGGTGTGCATACACGTTTTTATGGAGAGGAACCCACGTATAGATCTTAATATACTGAAAAATGAAATTTTGACCACTACAATTTCTAAAAAGAACACTGAATCACACTCAGATCTAGTGTAACATTCTGAACCAATCACAGATTTGTCTCTAATCTTCAATCACAATCAAAAAGTAATATTAACATTCATCAATCAATTTATACCCAAATTCAACTTCATCATTCAATCAGGTCTACTTTAGACATTATCACTCAACCCAGGTCAACATGAGAACATCATTGACAGATAACAAAGAAACAACAACACTGATCAGGTTGACTAATCATTTATGAAAAAAACTCCTTACTTTATATACGCGACTTTGCATAAGTGAACCTACATGTATACATGCTTTGCTTGAAACCAACTAGCGTATAGCTTTGCAAATTTTGACCTAAAATTGTGCAGCTCTTCAGAGCTTCAAAGAGACCCAGATCATAATAATCAAAGATAAAAAATTGTGTTAGTACTTAGATCTAGTTAGTCCCTGAACATATCATATAATGAACAATCATTCTAGGTCTCATGATCCTGATCCATTATTTTATTAATTGGTGCATAATTATTTCAGATCAACAAGACAATTATGGCCCTTACAATGAAAATATACTTCATCTTGACATATTCATCAAAACATATTTCACATGCACCTATAGCCCTTTGATCTTCACTTATTTATATAGTTTAGTCCTCATCCAATACCACAAGTCAAAACAACATTAGTGCCTGCAGTAATCTTTGACAGGATCAATATTTGTTGTCACGCTCATTACTATGGGCCAATACCATGGTAAGGACCCCTGGTATTTAGAATACCATGGTACAAAAACCATATGCTACTTTTCTTCACTCAACTCGTGTGCAAATGCAACTTGGCTTAACAGAAACCATGTATAGTTTTTGAACTTCCAACTTTATCATTCCTCTAAACTAATTCCTATGAATTGTCATGCACTTTGCCACATCTGTATTCATTCTGGTATTCTGTTGTATTCACTCTGTCACCTCTGAACTGACCTGTGAAATCTGTTATAAGTGAGTTTCCATCAAGGAAAACACATGTATCATATTGCAAACAAGGGATTCGGATTAGGAATAGGAAGGTGTATGATACACATAAAATTTTGACTCCTCTTAAGTTTGTACGAACCCCAGGTTGATAATTTAAGTTGATAGCCTTAGGAGTTGCAACATCCTTGTTGCAATACTTGGGCTCATCACTTTTTGGCGCCATTTCCGGGGACGGTCAAAGCAAGCATTATCTTGTCCTTGGAGTGATTCCCTCTTTCTTTTCTAGAAAACAAAAAAAATTACATTAGGCGTTTCTCACTGCATTAACATTCTCATTCAAGTTTTTTTTATAAAAACAGAAAAAATATATTCTTCAATACCAAAAATCCCTGCACTTGATCATGTGCAAGTAGAAAAAGAATATGTTGTAGATAAGTTATACGGAGGCATGGATCATCCCTACTTTGAAAACTCATATCAACAAGATATGAACTACCTCTGCTCTTTCAATACAAGCTATAATGCACACTTTCAACATTTGTATCCTCCTAGCACCCCACCTTGTTCTCCATGGTCGTATCCTTCCTAATGGGGTGATCCATATTCATGTCCTTATCCTCCTCAATATGGCATTCCTCTATTTCATCCATATCAACACCAACCTCTCAATGGGGTGATCCATATTTCCCTCAATATCCACAATATCCCCCACACCAAACTCAATGCTATCCATCCCATCCACCTCCACCACAACCACATCCTTGATCACAACCATTTCAAAGACACACTCCTACTCAACTACCTCCAAAACCATATCCAAACCTAAGTAATAAAATAGCCAACCTACTTACAATGTTGAGATTCAAAATCTCCAAACAAATCCTCTTGAATCAGAAAGAGTATTGCAAAGAAGAAATTTTCTTGCTCCCGTTGAAGAATAAGATCCAAAAGATGAAGATTCAGAGGAGACTAAAGAATCATGGACCACATTTGATGAAGAGTAGCCATTAGAGACTACAATTGAAGAATTTATACAATTCTTATCTATTGGCTTAGGGGGTCCTGACCTAGGTTCAGAGTTAGTTGTGCCAACCACCAAAACCCTACACTATTGGCCCTTTCGGCAACAACCCACGTAGTGTAGGTTTCAGTCTCACTCGAAGCAGTACGAGGGGATGCAAGAACCAAGTTTCTGCATCCAAAGACTAGCGTGATGTCTTCCAACACCTTAGATCTATCTCCATGCATATCAACAGATTCCTAGGGCTCGTCACTGTAACTCTGTTAAAACGGCCTTCAAACCTTTGCGAAGGTCCACGATCAGTCCTTGCAGACATTTAACAACCCATCTACCTACTTGTGCATATCAGAAAGCAATCCTAAATTGGCGTTCACACAGATCTAGTTAAGTCGTCATTGAACATAATGGAAATCACCAGAGACTTCACATAAGTGTTTAACCATGTATTGCGTACATTATTAGGATTGATTCAATATAATCATGTAGCATTCAATCAATATTTCATAAAACAAGTCATTTATGAACAACATATAACATAAACATACATGAACAAAAATAATCAATAATTCCCTGTGCACATAGCTGCGGGGGTCCGTGCACTCAGTTATGGACTCTACCTAGGCCTCCGCGCACTTAGCTGCAGAGCCTCCCTTCCTCTACCTAAGCATAGGAAGCAAAGCCTTCCTGCCTTAGCTTCTGCCCAAGACTCTTCAATCAACCCAATTCTCTATATTTTTTCCATCTAGTTACCTCTTCCTTTTGCTAAGACTCAACTATTTATAGACTTTTTCTGTGAATCTCAAAACTGACTCAGAAATTTACTTAAAAAGGGGCTAAGCATCTTTGAATTTTATTCAACTATGCGCTCTGTATCCACAAATCACAGAGACTTTACATCTTTTACAAAATTTGTTACAAAAAAACTACTCATTCATTCCTTTATGCCCCTGGGGACCCCATCCCAACAGGCCCCCAACTCAAAGATCATGACTTGCCCTTGAGTCACTCAGTTGGTTGTTCTAATTTCTCATGGAGTTCGCTGAATGATTTAGATAGTGCTTGGAGCTCCACTGTACTCTGTTCTGCTGCCTGCGGCACCTCCTGGACCAAGTTCTCCGTGGTTGGCCCCTCTACTGCCAACTGCGTAGTCCTCTGCATCTGCTGCATAGCCTTCAACTTCTCAATAATGGTCTATGAGAAATGGATGGCTTCCTCTATCCAGGGCTCAAGCCATGCGCTAAGCACAAAATTCTTCTTCTGCAATTCCTGAATGTACAACAACTTTGCCTTACCTTCCTGTAAGCATGCAAAACGCTGTCCTAGCGCCAACATCCACATTGTCATGTTGATTTCTTCATACTATTGTTGCACTTCCCTAAGCTCCATGCTTAATTGTTGCAGCGTATGATCCTCCTGCAATGTATCCTAGAGGCCCGGTGCCTGAGTGAAGAGGTTGTCGCACCCTTGAACAAAAGCATCTAACTGAGCCATAGATTCTTTAATCACCACGTTCCTTTGTTCTTGAACCTACGGTGGTGTGGTTGGCTGCAACTTTAACTACAACTCATCTATTTGCATCCTAAGGTCGAACAACACCTTGTTGACCTTCTCCTTCGAAGCACACACTGTAGCAGCCAATTTTCTTACCTTGGCTGAAGCCTTTGCATCAACAGGTATACCCAACTCAGGTACATATTTGCAGGCGTGCTCAATTGTTGCAACTAGCTTTTGATGCTGTGTGCGCAACTCCTATTGATCCTTCAGACCCTTAGTCTTTTCCAAAAAAGTTGTTGATTGTTAACTTTGAACTCATTGATGACAGTGAGTGCGCGCTGTTCTTTGATCTTGAGCTCCTCCACGACCTCTTGATGTGGCGCATGCAGAGACTCAACAGATAGTGTGAAAAGGTTCAGCCCCATGTTTTTGACTATGTGAAGGACCGTGCACTGCTCCTCCATCTCCACGCGGACTAACCCTTCATGCAAAGAAAAGATTCTGACGTCCTGAGGCTAGTCAAAGGGGCTTAGCCTCTTGTTTTAGGATAAGTTTTGAGTCGGTTTTTGAGATTCACCCATGGTCCACAGACCATGGAATTATATGAAAAAGACTATAAATAGGTGTGTCTTAGAGAATCTAAGAGAGGGCAAGAGGAAAAAGAGGGCTCAGTGGAAGAGCGGAGAGATTAGGAGGGCTTAGCTTAGAAGAAGAAAGACTCTGCAGCTTAATGCGTAGAGGCCTAGGAAGAGTTTGCAGCTACGTGCGTGGACCCCTACAGTTGTGTGCACAAGTAAGATCGAGTATGTACTGAGATATTTTGACTAATAAAGATCATTTTGATGTGAAGTTACTGGTGATGTGAAGTTACTGGTAATTGTCTACTATTTGTTTATCTGTTATCTGCTTACCATTTTACATGAATTAATGATTTATATTTGCGCATTTGGGTTACTTGAAATTTCTTAGATCTAATAATATGATCGGATAAGCTTCGTGAAGAGTTAATGGAATTTTAGCTTAGTTTTGGATCAGGAGGATAGGTCTGCACTACAGTAGATATAGATCATGGAAGCCCTAAAAGACTTGTATTTGTGCGTGAATATAGCCAATTCTTACTTATTAGCTTTTAAGAATACATTGCATATGTTTCGCGAAGGATTGGAGTTAATGGAAGCTAAACTTAGGGTTTAGGCTCTATCGGGAGGTTAGATCTGTGCGAGGTTAGATCTGGGGTATAGAAATACATTGCAATCATCTCTGGATGCGGAAACATGGTTCTTGCATCCCCCCATACTGCTTCAGGTGATACTGTAGCCTACGCTACGCAGGTTGTTGCTGAAAGGGCCAGTAGTGTAGGGTTTGTTTGGTTGGCACAACTAAATTTGAACCTGGCTCAGGACTCCCTAATCCAACAAATGGTTCTATTGCCTGGAACAGGATCTGCTTAAAGATATGTGTGATGTCGCATCATTGGAATCCAACTAAGAAAGAAATTGAAAAGTGGTTGGATCAAAAGATTCATGAGTTTGCGGCACAAGAGAACAGGAATCCATGCCAATCGAAGGAGGATTGGTTTAATAGATATCTTTACATGAGATCTTTTTCTGCACCTTAGCCATTGAACTATACAAGTGGTTAGCCAAATTGACAGATAGTCAAGGAAGGTGGAAGCTCGATAGTCCAATAGTGTGGACTCTAGAATTAGTGTGACGATTAGAAGCTTCTGACAATAAGATTGTGTGGGCTTTCGATCATTGGCTCGATTGATTTCTTGGAGGATTTGTTACATAATTCAGAGTTGATACCTTAGCCAAATATAGAGAAGCGGAGGGAATATTTTTCAAAAGACTGCGAGTTAAGTATTTAAGATCATTGAATACTTGGATTAAAATGATATTATGTGAAAAACGGGTTATGCCATTACCTTGATGTTCGGAGCTACGCAAAGTGGAATATTCTTTAGAAATCACAAAGGATAAGGACTAGAGTATAGTTAATTGATTGGACCTCTCTCAAGCGACGACAAAGGGGTTAGGTAGACCATACCACGAAGTGCTATTTAATTAATCAGTCATGGGATTCCTAGAAAAAATCACCCATCCACTCCGCCTCCACCTCCACCTCCACTGCATACACCTTCACCCACACCTCCACCTCCACCACCACCATTCAACATGGAAAACGCAATGAAGGTGCTGATCTTCAAGGAGATAGGAAGTGAAGATCCAGAGCAATTCTGGTTTGTTTCGAATGTTGTATGGATAGCACAACAAATCACTTATAATATAAATAAAGCACAGTTGGTACATTAAGTTTGTGGGATCGCGCGCTAACCTGGTACATTAAGTATTGCACTGGTAATCCTCTTGCAATGCTAGCAGAGACTAAGACAACTTTGAACAAAGAATTTAGTAAGCCTAAGTCTGACTCACAGTTAGTGATTGAATTCAAAGAGATCATTATGAAGGTGGAGGAGACACCTTGGGACTTTTATTAGAGGTTGAAATGCCAGATCAGATAGGCTAACATACAGATCTTGGATAGCTAGCATCGTTATTGGTTTATCATGTCTCTTCTACCCCATTTGAGGATCGCTCTGCCACAATAGAAGATAGATACAAAGGGAGAAGCCTTGGAGATCACAATGAGGCTGCATGCATCACCTATTCAGGATATGAACCTAGGAGTACAATAGATCCACTCACAATTAGTGAGCTTACACCTAGAATTACAGAGTTTGAAGAAAGACAAGGAGACTAAACTAGAAATGCGTGCAAAAGTTTGGTGTTTGAAGTGTAAGGGCCATGGGCACGATAAGGATCACTGTCCCATGTATGCAAATTATATTACAGGAGTGGGGTCGATTCCCTTGAAACTAGAAGCCCTAGCAGGGCCGAGCATGGGGGCTACGCTGTGGTGTGCCATTTGTCAAGTTACTGGGAAACATGCGATGGATAATTGCCATTTACTTCAGAAGTTCATTCAGACACCCCAACAATTGTTCTGTAATTTCTGCAAATCAATGGGCCATGATGAGCACCACTGTCGAAGCTATGAGCTAATGATGGAAAGAACCCCTACATACCATATGCAAGAAGAAACAAGGCCTCCAGGTCAAGGCGCCAGAGGAGTCCACAGAGGTTATTAGGGTCGAGTACGGGGCTGAGGAGGAGGAGGACCTGGTAGAGCTCACTGTCAGATTCTATGCTACAACTATGGACAACCGGAGCACTATTCGTGAGAGTGCTAGACTCTTACACACCCATCATGTCAATATTGCAGACATTTTGATGATACTATAGTAGAATGCCCAGTGCTAATACCCAAAATGCAAGAGAGGAAAACGCAACCTTAGCAGTCGACGCATAATTTACAAATGATGAGGGCTGAGCCCCATGAAGAATATCAAAGATTTAATATTGTGCTAAGAAGTGGAATGACGACTGGCACTGATAAAGGTAAACAAACTGAAGAAGAGGGATGGGTCCGCAAAGCTCCATAGAAAGAAGCTAGCTTTGATCTGAATTGCGCTAAGGAAACATTTATGGAATCAAAGAAGAGCTTCAATGAGGCCTCCAACTCAAGAAGCGAGGACAAGATGCAAGAAATCAGCACGCCTGTAGAGGTTGATCCTTCTGTACACCCCCTGATGGATTCCGCGTGATCAGAAAGATTGGAAAGCATAAGGCACGAACAGGATGAGAGATGCGGCTAATAACGCAGATAGGTGATTATGAAATGGACTAGGTCATCTTGGATCTAGGGTCCGATGCAAATGTCTTACGAAACAGACATGGGAAAGGATGGGGAGAACTGCATTGCAATGGTCTCCGATTCATCTCAGGATGGCGAATCAACAGAAAATCATCCCAATGAGATGGTTATATGGAGTAACAGTGGACGTTGAAGGTGCGAGTTCAGTGGCCGACTTTAAAGTTATAGAAATTGTTGACAACAGTAATCCATACCCCATGCTCCTAGGAATTGACTGGGCTATTGATATGAATGGGGTCATTAATTTGAAGAAGAGGACAATGTCATTTGAAAGGAAGTCACTTAGGGTTATAGTGCCACTAGACCCTGTAGAAGGGGCACACTATACTGAACTAGTCCGTGACTATGAAGATAATGACGACGAGTTGGATCAAATTTACAAAATCACAGCACAAGATCAGGACTGGATCAATCCAACGAGAGATGGTCGGATTGCATGGGACCAGGAGAGTTCCTGCACCTCAGATTTAGATGAGGAATTAGAGCATTGGTATAATCACTTACATGAAGTCTCTACATTTTGATGCAATATGATGACGAAGGCACTGCGCTGTGTTTTGTTGGAGGTAATAAAATTACCTTATTATGATGGTTTAACTGACGTAGATCTTTTTTTCAATGAATTTGAGCGTGAAGTCCCTAAGTACCACCACTTTCAAGCATTGGAGTTGATGCTGTGTTCTACACCTGCACGATGGTGGGGTACGCATAAGAATATTTTTGATAGTTGGTGAGACTATAGGAGAATGATGAAGCTACAGTTTGGGCGTTCTAATACCAGAATGATTGAGAAGTATAATGGGAAAGATGATCCACGCGATCACCTGGCGAAGTGGACTAAGGCATGGGGGACAAAACCACAACCATAATGGGTACACATATTTTTTCATACCTTGGATACAATTCCCATGAAATGGTATCGGGAGACAAAGCTCCGCCATGGCACTATGGAGTGGGATGTATTGAAGGAAGGTTTCTTATTGAATTTAAGCTTTGAAGATGACTTTGCAAGCATCGATGAAGCACTACAAGAAATTGAAGCAGTTATCTTCAGAACACCGAAGGAACCTATGGAATGCACCCAACCAGACTAGAGCACCCAGCTGTGCCATGCACTAGAATGCTATAATGTGACCACTAAAGAAGATGAAGAAGACCCCAGGAACATCAATATTTCAAAGGCAGAAGGGCATCGCGAAGTCGAAGGCCCACAGATAGAAAACTCGGACATATCCACACCTTTGAAGACAAAGCAAGTAAACATTGACACTAAATAAGAATCGAAGTTCGCAAAAATTGGATATTATTGGTACGACACTAAAGTAGATAAAGTTGTTGAATTACTTTGCGAATACCAAGATCTCTTTCCCACTAAGTTTTCCAATTTAAAGGGCATCATCAATGATTTAGGCGTCATGAAGATCACATTGAAACTGGACGCAAAGCCTATTAAACAAAGGACTTATCGCCTTAATCCTAAGTATAAGGAAAAGGTTCACCAAGATCTAGATAAGATGCTGGAGGCAGGCATCATAGAACCTGTTGAAGAATCCGATTGGGTGACGTCGATGGTGGTCCAAGAGAAGAAACAAAAAGGTGAAATAAGAATTTGCGTAGATCTACATAAGCTTGATGATGCCTGTGTTCAAGATCCATTCCCAATGCCATTTACAGATGAAGTGTTAGATAATGTTGAATGGTAGGAGGCCTATTCCTTTAATGATGGGTTCTCGGGGTATCATCAAATCAAGGTTGCGCCAGAGGATAGAGGCAAGACAATGTTCATGATGGAGTGGGGTTGTTTTCAGTACACTGTGATGCCATTTTGATTAAAGAATGCGCTTGTGGTATTTTCCCACGTAGTCATAACAGTGTTCAAGGAGTTCATTCATAAGTTTTTGGAAGTGTACTTTGATGACTAGACGGTGTTTGGATTAGTGAAGTGCCATATAGTGAGTCTAAGCCTGATGCTGGATAAATGTCACAGATACCAAATAATGCTGAATTTAAAAAAATGCATATTCTTTGTACCTTTCAGGATCCCTGTTGGGTCATGTTGTGTGCAAGCAAGGATTGATGGTGGACCTTGCAAAGATTGCAATAATTGTAAACTTGGAGGCCCCTAAGAACGTCAAGTAGCTTCATGCAACGCTGGGACATATGAGATACTATAGAAAATTTATCAAAGCTTATGCTAAAATTACTATGCCCATGGAGAAAATGCTAAAGAAGGATATGAAATTCTGTTGGGACGAAGAATGTCAGTGCAACTTAGATGTGTTGAAAGAAAAGATGGTCACTTTGCCGATCTTAGTTTTTCCCTATTGGAAAAAAGAGTTTCATGTACATGTGGATGCTTCTTGCATTGCACTGGGTGCAATATTAACACATGATGGTGAAGGAGAACTGGACCATCCTATTGCCTTCGCAAGTCGGAAGTTATCGAAGGCTGAAAGAAATTATTCAACAACTGAGCATGAAGGGCTAGCTATGGTCTAAGCACTACAAAAATTTAGGCACTATCTGTTAGGAGGGCATTTCAAGATGTATACACATCATTCTGCCTTGAAATGCCTGGTCAACAAGCCTGTGTTGGAGGGGAATATCTCCAGATGGTTTCTATTATTTCAGGAGTATGATTTTGAAGTCATTGTGAAGCCATGAAGGTTAAATGTGGGACCTGACCATTTGTCATGGAGTGAGAGGAACCTAGAAACTCAGAGGAAGAGTTTTCAGATGTGCAACTCTTTGCGGTGCGCGTAGTGGATGACCATTTTGTAGACATTATTCACTTCTTGAGTACGGGGATGATGACGGAAGGATATACAAGTCAACAGAAGAAGGAATTAGTAGTGCGAACGATTGATTTTTCAGTTATTGCAGGATATTTGTATAAAATGGGTGCATATGAAATATTGCGAAGATATGTGCCAGACTTTGAGGGGGACAACATTCTCGCTGAAGCTCATGGGGGTGCTACGGGAGGCCATTATGCAGGCAAAGAAATTGCACAAAATATTTTGCACATAAGTCTATGGTAGCCAACATTGCACAAGGATATCAAGGCATACTATAAGGCATGCGATGCGTGTCAAAGAACTGGTAGACCATCATGAAGGGATGAGTTACCCCTTCATCCTCAGATGTCCTTGTAGGCATTTGAGAAGTGGGTGATTGATTTTGTTGGGCCAATTCATCCCCTGGAAAGAAAATAGGTGTGCGCTATATTGTTACTACGACAGAATATTTAACTAGATGGGTGGAAGCATAGCCAAATAAGGATTGTATAGGGACTACGACAACAAAAATTTTGTTCCAGTATGTCTTAACCAGATTTGTATGCCCGAAAGTGTTGATGATTAATAGGGGTATGCACTTTCTGAACGAAATGATCAACACGTTGATTGAGGAATTCCATGTATACCATCGGAAGAGTACACCATATCACCCACAGGAAAATAGAACTGTTGAAGCCTTTAACATTATTTTGGAGAACACGCTGACAAAGATATACAATGCATAGTGGAATGACTGTGATGTATGCGTACTTTCAGTTCTACGGGCTTATAGGACTACTTGTAAGAAGCTGATAGGACAAACGATGTTCAGGTTTGTCTATGGGGTCGAAGCTGTAATGCCGATGGAATACATTGTACCTAGTCTTTGCATATCAGCTTTGATGGACATGGCGGATCGTGAGGCCTTGGAGGAACGGCTCGCCCAACTAATGGAGCTCGAAGAAGATCAATTTTTGACAGGATTCCATCAACAAGTATAGAAGGAATGCGAAAAAAATGGCATGATCACCATATAAAGCTTCACACATTCAAGGTAAATGATCTTGTCCTATTATATGATAGTAAATTCAATAAATTTCCTAGTCAATTCCAGAAGCATTGTTTAGGGTCATATATTGTCAAATAAATTATAGATGGAGGCATAGTTCATCTCGCAAAGATGAATGGGGAATCCTTCCCGGGAAGAGTGCATGGGAGCAGGTTGAAGTTGTATACAGGGGATCTTGCGCAATGACTATATGGTAGCATGATAGTATTAGTGCTCTAGGAATTTGCAAGGAAGTGTGGGACTATAAACTACACTACCCGGTTTGAAGGACAAAGCAGCGAGCAGGCTACATGGAGAGTGGTGAATATGAAACAAATGAAGTTACGCTCGGGAAGCTGCACCATGGGGAAAGGTATCACATAGCCCAACAGGAAAATGACTGTTGGAGTTACTGCTCATGACTTGACAGACACAAAACGGTTAAGAGGAGTGGCATGGCGGAAATTAAGGAAAAAATCTTTGAAGATTTGCTGCCAAAAATCATTTATTATCAGAAATTGGGGGGAATGGTCGGATTTGAATTCAAAAACCTTTATAAATTACGTGTGCCGGCCCAACAGAGAACACTTTGCACTCTAAGACTTGTTGTTGAATTTGGCTATCTATTGCCTATGAGCTGAGCGTTCTAGGAAGAATTCATGTCACGAGCAAACTGTTCTCCTGTATCCCACAAGTTATTTATGGAGAGAATGACTTACACTAACCTCTCAAAAGCCCTGAGTTCAGGAGCTATTGTGCTTGACGCACTAGGACTGGAAGTGTCTAGTGTATAGGCTACTCCTGCGGTGCCCACAACATGGAGGTCACCTAGGCCAAAGAAGAATATGGCTAAAGAAAAGAAGCTTGCTATAAAGGAAAAGCAACCAACTATGAAGGAAAAATCAAAGAAGCGGTGCCAATGCGCGTGTCCCCGAGGAAGCATACCAAAACACAGGCAAAGTAGAAAAAGGATATTGATGCCAAAGGGGTGGAGCTAATGATGAGGCTTACTGAGTATATCGCTCCACGCAAGGGAAAATATAAGGTCACGAAGGATTCTGATACGGGAAAATTTTCAGTGTTAACACCTTTGCTGCTTGAGAAAGTTGTGTTCGAGGGTCCTAGGATGGCGCGCATTCCATTGCTCAAAATGGAAGATTGGGACCTCGTGGACCACACAAAGTTTCTGCACTTGGTGACTCACAAGTACATGCAGAAAGTCTACTTTGAAGACACGAGGGCTACAAATTTGGAACCCATGAAGTGGGTGTGCGGTGTTGAGCAGTCAAGATTGCTCAATCTGCTATTAGTGCCGCATTATCATTGTTCCCCCATTAATATAGTCTATGTTCACCAGCTCCTCGTGTTGGTGCATGATGGGTGCCTATGGCTGGAAGAGCTTATCCCTATCACCGACATGTTGATACATAAGATAACAAAGTTAACTTACAAATGCATGAACTCTGCCAAGGAGTTTGGGGGAAAAATTGGAGGGAAAGAATTGGCAGACAAGATGAAGAAGGAGTTTGGGTTGATAAAAAAGTCGCGAGAGTATTCTATCACATCCATATTAGACCCGGTAGTGCAATTGGCTGCCTAGATCCTAGCAGGGAAGGTTATGAGAAAATGCCACATGGATGAAGTTCCAACACTGGTCATTTCACTCGGATCACAGTGCATGAAGGGGGTTCAGTAAAACTTGGCCAAGTATCTATGTCAGGAGTTCCTCCTAAACTACCATGAGGCCTAGGAGGAGAGAAAGCCATTTCACTATGCATGTCTACTATTGTCAATCATTTTGGCTGCTTGGAGGTTACCAGAGGATAGCCAGTTTCCTCTGCACAAAGAGGAATTTCTCGAGGCAGCGCGGTTGGCCTTGTTATGGGCATCAAAAGATCTAAAACAAATTAAGGAGACAAATATATTTTGGGTTTTCATGGAGATGGACATGCACATGTCGATTAGCCAACGACCAAGATTGACCCCCACCTTGTACGTGCAACTCTCAACTTATGCAAAATTCAAAGCCGATTTTCATAGGTTCTTGATCAAAGCGTGCAAATACCCTGAGCAGAAATGGCACGCTTTGCCTTATATGGTGACACATACAGACCTCCAAGAAGTTGTGGGGCTATGGTGGTGGGAATGATTCATGCCTATAGAGTTATATGAAAGCACAAGCACATGCGCAGAGAGCTCGGCTGCGCAGAAGCGGAAGGACGCTGCTCAGCAGGCTGCACACACCTTAGCTGCGAAAAAGAAGAAGGAGGCTACTATGGTAGCTGTAGAGAAGACTTTTATGGAAAAGGAGCATGATTCCAAGGCCTAGGGAGAGTGTGAGTAGAAGGATGAAGAGGACAAAAAACACTCTGCTTCCCACCACACTGATGAGAAAGAAATTTCTGAGCAAGGAGGAGGTGGTGGTGAAGATAAAACAACTCCTTTCATCCCGAAGAAGTGCACGTAGGAGCAACAAAGTGGGCAGCGAAAGAAACAAAAGTTTGACAAGCAGAAACATGTGGATCCCATGGTGCTAATAAAAAGCGATGTCGATGAGATTGATGACAAAGTAAGGGATACAAAAACAGAAGTGCTGCAACAGTTGAGCAGAAATACATGCAGACGTTGGGGGGCGTCCAAAAGGATCTGCATGAGCTATAGATCCAAAATAGAAGAATAAAAGCGAGCGTTGGAGAAGCAAGCATGAAGCAAGTGAGCCTGACACTTGGGATAAGCTAAGAAACAGAGCTAGTAAGGACCTTGGATCTCAGAACTATACCATTGCTAGACGGGTCCATTCGCGCAACGTCAGTCAAGGATTGTATTGTCCTTAGTAAAATCAAGGATATAGGACTGAATATAGCGGTGCTCTCCCTTGAAACCCTCCATGCGCTGCACAAGGGGTTGACAGATGAGTTGGGAACTAGGATGTAGTGAACCCTCAACCTCATAAGTGAGTATAAAGTCAACAATGAACAAATGTTCATTGAGAAGACACATGATCTGAAGGAAAAGGAGGAACTACAAGTGCGTAGTTCAAGTCTAAAGTCAGTAGTAGCGGAGGCCTATAAGATAGTGCCTGAACTCCACATCCCAGAGGATGCACAACTTGAAGCCAAAAACAGAAAATTAGTTGCTGGCGTGCATGAGGCTAGAGAAGAAGTTGGAAAAATAACTTTCAAGTTCAACATGAAGATTGTAGAGCTGCAGTTGAAGTTGGAGCCCACGACTCCATCTAAGGTCTGGGAGCAACACAGAATCACAATTAAGGAGGGCATGGATACCTTGGATACCACAATCACTGACTGTGTAGAAATGTTTGATTAGGATATGGAGCTATGGACCAATCTATAGGAGGATCTGAACCTATAGACATTAAACACAGAGGTAAGGGAGATGCAGCGCCAATATGATTACGTCAGGGTGACTACGTGCACCTTAGCACCAGTGTAGCACCTTGCCAAGTTACAGGAAGGAAAGCATCTACTGGCACAGGTAGAGGAAGCGTAGAAGAAAGAGGCTTTGATAAAGGCTAGGTTGTAGTCTCGGTTGGATAAGGATTATCAGATCATGATCTCCATTCAAGATAAGCTTAAGGAATTATAGCAGATGCAATGGACGATGAGGCTAGTAGTGGAAGGACCAACCACTGAAAAATTGGTCAAGGAGATTCGATGGGTAGCAGCACAGAGCACTGTTGAAGTTATAGTGATCCAGGTGGAGCTGGGGGATGCTCTTAGTAAGATCACGGCACTAGCAAAGTGACTCGAGGGTGAGTCATGATCTTTGTGTTGGGGGCCCATTAGGATGGGGTCCCCTGGGTTATTTTTAGGTTAGATAACCCAAATTTTGGTACAATTTTGTAAAAGATGTAAAGTCTCCATGATTTTTGGATGCAGAGCGCGTAGATGAATAGGAGTCAAAGGGGCTTAGCCTCTTGTTTTGGGATAAGTTTTGAGTTGGTTTTTGAGATTCACCCATGGTTCGCAGAGAATGGCATTGTATGCAAAATACTATAAATAGGTGTGCCTTAGAGAATCTAAGAGAGGGCGAGAGAAAAAAGAGGGCTTGGTGGAAGAGCAAAGAGCTTAAGAGGGCTTAGCTTAGAAGAAGAAAGGCTCTGTATCTTAGTGCGTAGAGGCCTAGGAAGAGTCTGAAGCTAAGTGCGTGGACCCTTGCAGTTGTGTGTGCAACACAAATTGAGTCTGTACTGAGATATTCTGATTAATAAAGATCATTTTGAAGCGAATTTACTGGAAATTGTCTACTATATGTTTATTTGTTATCTTCTTACCATTTCACATGAATTAATTCTTTATATTTGCGCCATTTCGGTTAATTGAACTTGCTTACATCTAATAATATGACTGGATAAGATTTGTGAAGTCTTAATGGTATTTTAACTTAGTTTAGGATTAGGAGGATAGGTCTGTGCTACAGTAGATCTAGATCTCAGAAGCACTAAAAGACTTTTATTTGTGCGCGAAAATAACCAATTGTTACCTATTAGATTTTATGAATAGATTGCATCTTTTTCACGAAGGATTGGAGTTAATGGAAACTAACCTTAGGGTTTAGGCTCTATCGGGAGGTTATATCTGTGTGAGGGTAGATCTGGGGTATAGAAAGACATTGCAATCATATCTGGATGTAGAAAATTGGTTCTTGCATCACCTCATACTACTTCAGGTGAGACTGCAGCTTGCACTACGCAGGTTATTGCTGGAAAGGGCCAATAGTGTAAGGTTTTGTTGGTTGGCACAACTAACTCCGAACCTAGGTCATGACCCCCTAAGCCAACATTATCATCATATCCTTTATGTGTTCAAGGGGATAATCAACAAACAGTATAAGATTTAAATGACACAAATTTACAAGAAGACATGAAGAATGATCTAGATGAGAAAGCAAACTAAGGGAATCAAAGCTATATTGAGGTTTGGTTCCAGAAAATAAACAAGGTGGAGCATCACTCTCTTCTTCAACAGTGCTTGATATCGTCAAAGTCAAAACAATTGGTCTCTAATATTTAGGTACATGTCAAAGCATATGTTTTGATCCTCCACATGAGTTTATTTGTCATCTTGTTATGCACATGGCTCCATTGGAAGTATTCCTATACTTGAAAGATATTTTATTTTTTTCAAGTAGGGTAGGATAGAGGAATAAAAGATAAAAGGAAAAAGAAGAAAAGAAAATAAAAGAATAAAAATAAAATCTCAGGTGAAAACCTCCTTTGAGGCACCTAAGATTGGATCATTGATTGAAAACCTACTTTGAGGTGCCTAGGAAGACAACCTAGTTGAAAACCTCATTGAGGAAGCTAGCAGGCCCAAGAAAAAAATGAAAAAAAAAAAAAAAAAATTTCTTTTCTCCATGTATCTATCTTTGATAAATGCATATTATCTCCAACCTTTGCAGACAACAAAAATTTAGCACCAAAAGAAAAAGTTGATCAAAAACCTAGTCACAGAAAGTCAAACTTGGGTTTTCTCCTCCTTTGCCAAGATTCTCCAATAGGATTAAGGCCATGTCAATCCATCACCCTCATCCATTTCCAACATCCACCCATCATTCCCAAGCCTTTCCCATTCATTTTCCTCATTGTCCTAAAATGCTATAGGAAAGTTCTATTTTCCTACAGGATCAGAAAAACACACAAGGCATAGATTATTTTGACCATATCTAAAAAATAATGCATAATTTTTCTAAGTTGTTTCATGAGGATATGTATAAGGATGATGGTAACATGCTCAAGGAGTTTCAACAAATTCTAGTGCACACTTTTCAAGAAATCGACCTCCATCACCTACAACCATTTTTTATTTTTCTCAAGATTAATGCATCCATTGGGAACAATTTTGTATGGGGAGGTGCATAAGGATGATGGAATCATGCTCAAATTTTTTAGGTCAATCCAGTTAGCATTTGAGAGATATGGATAAACGATTTTTGCTATAGGAGTTTTCCATAATTGCTATAGGAGTGCCCATATTTGCTACAGGAGTGTCTAGATTTGCTACAAGTGTAAGATTTGCTTAGAAAAATGGTTCAAAAATCATGTTTTCCCTTGGGAAATGTCAGGATAGGTTCATCAAATATCCTTCACCTCTCATCCACTCTATTTAACCAAATTCTTCTCAAGATAGCACATCTGTTCATGAAAAAAAAAAAAACAAAGAGAAGATACTTTTCCTTCACCCCTTCTTCAGAAGATTTCAACACCTCAGAGCTTTTGCTCCTCTCCCTAGGCTAACCATGATTCATTCAAGTCATTAAATGCATTTCATGAAGCAACATAAGGTTTTATTGAGGTTTTGGAGGGAACAATGTGACTGCTATAGGAAAGATATCAATGCTGTAGCAACTTGCACAAATCCAATGGAACCAGGAGCAAAGGACTGTTGTAACTTCACAATGAAGACATGAAGATCCTTGAGAATTGAAAAGGTCATCCTTGAGTTTTTACGAAGCCACACCATCCTTGAAGAGGCAACCAATCCACTCCAACAGAGTCAGATCGAGCACTAGCGTGACTTGCATGAAAAAGGAAATTATATTAGTAAAATACCTATTAGAGAGCATCATCAAGTTTTCTCAAATAAAGACTTGTACATGAGGAAAGAATGAGGAAGAGAACCTTTAGGGAATATTTAATTGACCACTGGTTTAGAGACAACATGCATGCATCTACAGTAGCTCGACATCAGGTAGGCACAAGTATGCATTGTTATTCTTCTTTCCTGTTGAGCATATTGTGGTTAAAAAAAATTGTTTTAATGCACACGAGAGAAGGTTTTATAAGCTAAAGGTGGCTAGTAAAATTGTCCACCCATGACTAGTAAGAATGTAGTTTACTCAAACCCCCATGCAACGGAGAATTCAAAGTGGGGAAGTGATAATTACGAGGAATGAGGACCATATCACCAAGTGCATCGATCTCACTACCACAAAAAGAACAAGGCTCAACTTCAGTTGTATCGATGCTCATTCCCAAAACATTTAGAGAGTCTCATTAATGCATAAAAGGTCAAGTTAGATGCTACTAGGAGCTTCCTAGGGTCCTAGATATGAGATACAAAGTTGATTTGTAGGTGCAACAGGATTGGGAATAACTGCCCTAGGAGAAATAGGGTTTCTACAGGAGAGACATACTGTGTGCTATAAGAGACATAGTATGTGCTACAGAAGACAATATGCCTACTATAGGATTGTTCTAAGAGGTAAAAAGGGGCCCCATCTTGAGCATTATTAACCATAAAACCTTAGAATTTTGAAGGAGTCTGCAAGGAAGGGGTAAGTACTTGATCTCTCACCTCTTACAATTTTTGTAAAATTACTCCGCTAAACTTCCTATAGCAGAACCCTCAAAAAATTTGAAGTGTGGAGTTTTCTTGTGAGTATGAGAATTATCATAGGAGAATACAATTGTTTTGAAATTGGCATACCTCACTCATCATTAGAAAGCACTCCTCTTCCTGCCATAAGTTGGAACCCTAAGTTTCTCTGAAATTGATAATTGGTAGCAAGGCTCACTTTCACAACCCTTGAGAACACATTCAACATCCTATGGTATGAAAAACTTTTGTTGACATGGATAGAGGAGATTTTCTGGAATCACAAGGTAAAATCCTATTGGAACTTGAGAAGACAACCAGGGATGGTTCTATAGAAGAAGAAGAGGAAGAAGAGGGTGGTAGAGAGAGAAAGAGGAGGCTAAAAAAAATAAAATCCAAAGGAGAAACCAAAATAGCAGATAAAAGGAGGATAGAAATGGGAATAAGGAGCCTCCAAGATCATCGAAGGAACCTATGAACCTTAAAAAAGAAGGAGGCAGGAGCAACAAGCCAGTGTTTCATAGGGAAACATTGAGAAGGAAGTTGGGCACACCAACCAAGACTAAGGAAAGGGATCCAAAGCAATTTCCTTTGTATTTCAAAAGAAGGGGAAGCACCAGACTTAAGCAAGGGAAGCCTCAACCTTCCTCCACAACTCCAATGACAACTGAGAAATTAACTAGTCACCTAAAGGAAGGATTAGAGGGAAATATGGAACAAATTAAAGGAGTAACCTCCCTCCAAACAAAGAGGAAGTAGATCCAAGCCTCACAGATAGAGCCAGACATTAGTGGAGCCAAAACTAATTAGCAGCAAGAGAATTATTCGCTTCTACAAGAAGGAAGGGAAGTGCTATAGGAGAAACATAACTGCTCAGGAGAAAACAAAGATGCTACAAGAAGGCAAAATGCTGCTACAAGAGGACAAAAAATTGCTACAAGAAAGTGTTGGACAACTACAGGATAGATCAGGAAGCCCACCAGGACCATGAATGAGGCATAATTAGGTCCCTAAGTTTCTCATTGGATGAACAACACTTTTAGTAGGGGGTACAACGGACCTTCAAATTAGAAATAAATGAATGCCCATCTTACCATCCTTCATCACATTAACCTCTCTTGTTGCATTAGATGACATATTTTTAGCTTTAATATGTTCATTAAGAAGGTTTAGAGATAATTGCATATTTGTGCCTACTATTATTTATTTTTGTAGAATATTATGAGAATATTGGGCATATTATGAAGACTTGGAGGATGAGATAATATAGGGACTTGCTCCTTGCTACAAGACGACAAGTATTGGTTAATAAATGAACATGATAGAATAAAATTATTGGACAAATTATGGAGCTCCAGTCATTGAGAAAATCTAGGAATGTGCTCCCTTTCATTTAATGCAAATTCCTATTGTTGGGAACCAGATTAACCATTTGAGGGATTTTGGAGAGGAAATCTTCCTCCTTTCAAGGAGAATTCTTCCCCATAAATTTTTATAAGTGACATTTCGAATTTTCGTCTAGGGTCAAGTATTTCTTAGTCTTATTATGGAGACAAATTGTTATTTAGTAGCTCCACTTTCATTTCTAGTAGGGATGTACTTGGATAGATTCAAATAATGAAGTTTGGTGCCATTTTTAGCTTCTAAATATTGGTTTACCTTATAGGACTCTAAGCATCCTTGGGCTTGTCCATCCCAGGCATCTCAAAGCCCTCTTGTACAATCTCTTTGTTTTCTTTGAATGCCTTCTTCACTTGCATCTCTTATTTCTGCATTTACTATTCATGCTTCTTTTGTTGTAGGTCATATTGGTTAAATGATTGAAGTGAGTTTTTGTGAAGGTTATTTACATATTAAAAATCATGAATAATTCTTAGAACAACTTTTAAAATTCATATTAATCAATGAGCTACTTGTTTTGGTTTGCTAGTACAGAAATCTAGAATTATTGGAAGTCTCTTGTAGCAAAATAATAGTAATTTTTTGCTATTTTTTAGAACAAGTTAATGAGCTTCATTTGAGTTGATTCCACTTGTATTGAGCTATAAAAGTATTCAAGTTAATAAAAAAAATCACCCCATATAAATTTCACTTGATTAGGTTAGGAATTTGATAGGTTAACTAGCTCACTAATCCTTGAATTTCCTATTTCTAGAGTAGTAATTTTCTGCTATTTTTTTGCACATGTTAATAGGGGTATTTTTGAGTGATTACACTTGGAATGGAGTCCTAGGACATCCTACTTCATAATTTTTTTTGTCCCATACCATTTTAATTTTATTTTCTTGGGCATTCAACAAGTTATCTCACCCTTGTAACAACCCTATCACTCTTGTAGTAGTGTTGTAGCAAACCTGTAGCAATTTGTTTTCGAGAGTTTCCTTTCCTAAATTCACTCCAAATTCATGGTAAAAGTAGGTTTATAGCATATTAATTCTCTGATTCCACTTTGGTTGAGCTGAGGTTTTTTTAGGCCGCCATTTAGCTCTTATATTTCTTACCTCTTGAATGTTGATTTCTACAAATTAGTCTAGATTCCTCTTCCACAATTTACTTTATGCAAAGTGTGATTTCATTTTTGCAAGAGTACTCTAGGACTTTCCTTTCCATCATAATAGAATATATCTCCTTTAAATTTCATTTCCTTTCCAACAATATAGACTAGATTTGTTTAGTTGTCATTATTCTTTACATGTTTTCAAAGAGAATAGATTCCCATCTTGCCATTTACTTTTGAAGAAGCATGCATTTTCTTATTGTTATTTACCTTTTGCAACTTAGGATTGGAAACTTAGATATTTGTTCATTTTGAATTGTTTCATTTTGTTCTTTCACTTGCAGCAAAGGGAGCTGGATTAGGAAGAGGAGGGTGTCTATTGCACATACAATGTTGACCCCTCTTAAGTTTGTACAAACCCTAGGTTGATAATTTAAGTCAATAGCCTGAGGAGTTGCAACATCATTGTTGCAATACTGGGGCTCATAAGCGGCAATGCTTTTTTCGTTATTTTCATCGTTCTTTTGATTCTTCATGTTGATTTTTAGATGCAATTTCCAACATTTATCCTCTATGTGACATCAAAGTTATAATGATTATAGTGGTTGGTGGGATATTTTCACTAACATGCTATGCCTATTTTATTTTTGTCTTTCCCTACTTTCCATTTCTTCTTCCATTATTGGAAATCTTCCTAGTGTTCCTTCTACTTTGAAACACTTGATTACCCTAGGGTTTAGGTGGACACGCTGATTGGGAAAACTGACAAGAAAGGGGGAAAAAGTTTAAGTGGCACTATGTGATCAACATGAAAGACTTGGAAGACAAAAAAAAAAATCAATCAATAATGACAAAGTCAACTAACACAAAACACTGGAATAGAATGGACAAATGGGAAACATTGATTGTGTCACACAATTTTTTTCCAAGATGGAAAACAATAACGGAGGAGAATTTGATCTGAAGAGAGGAAGGTTTTTATTAGAGGTGAGTGTCTTCCATAGGAGGCTTGATTTTTCACCCTAAGGAAATGTAGAAGAAAAATGGAGGGGGGTAAGATAGGAGTTCATGATGGAAGAAAAGGAAGGAATAATAGGTAGTAAAGAGGGAAAAGAAATATACAACAGAGAGAAAAACACTTTGTGGTAGAGGAATGACCATTTCCAGACTTGTTGTAACTAAGGTATGCATCTCGTTCCATAATTTTCGGATGCCTAAATTTAATTTCATGACCTCCTTACCTCTTTATCACATGAATGCATTTATATCTCCACAGTGGAATGAAAATGGCTTGATTTCTTGACTAGATTATTTTTGTCTTTGCCTTCAAGTGTTAGCTGGGATAAAATATCTTCCTTACATAGTGTTAAACACCTTAATGGTTTTGCTATTTTTTTTATGTTCCCTAAAATCCTAACTTTAATTATATTTCCTACACCACATATTGTATAATTCCTTGTCTCCATGAATCCAAGGAAGATTAGTGGGTGGAGGTTTATGCCTCTAGAGTCCCCTAGTGGATAGGGGGTGGAGGTTTATGCCTCTAGAGTCCCCTAGTGGATAGGGGGTGGGGGTTGTAGGCCTCTGGTTTCCTTGGACAAGATAATATTTTACTAGGCTCTAGACTCCCTAACTAGGTGGAGCTACTGAAACAAAAACCACAGGATGAAGGTTCTCACCTTTAGAGATCCTAAACTGAGTGGGGGTGGAGATTCTCATTTCTGGAGCCCCTCACTAGTTGGTGGGTGGAGGTAGTTTTCCTCTGGAATTGCTAGACCAAACTGTGATGAAATACCTTTATAGTAGGGTGATGGAGGTAGATTAGACCTCCAAAATCCCTAATGAAGTGGTTAGTAAGTCGTTGGGATAGTCTCTTAAAGCTTGGGGGTGACAACTACTTGAAGAACATGATGGTAGTTTATCTGTGGTTGGGAGGAGAATTATAGACCCTGTCCAAGTACCCATTACCTTGGAGATGATAGTGTAATTCTACATGAATGTTTATGTTCGAACAAATATAGGCCTATTATTTTTAATATCTCTCTACTTCTATAAAAAAAATATACATCTTTCTACTTCTAATAACAAATATACATCTTTCTACTTGTGTTGATTTGTAATGTATTATGATTTGCATGCTTGACACTGAGCATGTGGAAACCAAATTGTAGGAAATATTATCTATTTTTGTTATTATGCCTAATGCGTTGATTTAATTGTTATCCAACTTGAGATTACTTCCATCCATTCTCTTGCAAATGCAATTAACATTTTCATGGTTTGGAGTTAGGAAAGCGGTACTTTTCTTTAAATTTCCTACCCATAGTTTGAAAGTCAACTAGATTTCAATTCTGCTCAAATATACAAGGAACAAATCTGGTGCCACAATAACTAGATACTCACTATTCCACACATGTTGGATTTCAAAAATTAAAATGGTTGCTATATTGGTCATTGAGTTTGTGACCCCCCACTTTAGCAATCATACATCCTAAACTGAGATTATATTTTACTTTTGGCAAAGGTGTTGCAGTATGTTCGGTCCCTATAGTACTAGTGATTCCCCCATTACTATTGTCATTATAGCCCTTATTGTTATTGTTGTGCCCCTATTGTCCCCATATTGTTATTATTGTGCCCCATAGAAGCCCACTATTGTTATTTTTGTGCCCTTATATTATTATTGTTATGTTGACTTTGATTATATTGTGACCTCTTAGACTCCTATATATATAAAGGATGTTTGGTCATTTGTATCATCCAAGAATTGTTCATTTGTGTAATTTAAAGGAGGTTTCCCCCTCGAAGAGGCTGATTTTGAAGTCGTTGATCTATCTTTTCTATCTTTTTGTGGGCTGGTTACATAGCATTTGGTATTAGAGCTTTGGATTCTAGGGTTTCGCTGCTCCAAAACAGGTCATTGTGGAATTTTAGCTATAACTCGTTTTTTGCGATGTTACAAAAGCTAAAAAAAACACCCATTTGAGATGAAAGCTTGATGATCCTCGGATTTGAAGTTCCGAGGTTGTCTCGCTGTATTTTCGGAGATATGATCCAAGGAAGTTAGGGTTTTTGCAGGCTCCTGAAGTACATCCCAAACAAGTGACTTTAGGAAAAACGTCATAAATTTCTCTCTAAGTATCAAATTGAAATTTAGTAAGAAGCTACAGAAAGAGGATGGACTATACTTCTTTTTGCATTGTGTTTAGGTCTGAAGGTTGAAAAAGTGACACGTGGCACTTCGTACAAGTTTGATCTACTGAAAAAAAGTGTATAATTAGGTCATGTTGGGAGATTGGGCATAACGTTTTCTTGGAGAATCCGATTTAGATCATACTTGTGGTGTTGGAAAGAGGACACAGAGGGATACCACAGTTCACAATTTTAGACCTTGGAGATCTGAAATTTCAGAGAATCATCAGATATAATATTGAGCTCCTACAAAGGGAAAAAAGGTGTGTAGTTTTTTTTTAAATTTTGCATAAGTTTGGTTTGAAAAATTAGTTTGAAGGGATTCAAAGGGCATAGTGAAGCATAATTATCATTAATTGATGCCTCGAAGAAAGAAAATGGAAACACCTAGTAAGAAACCTAAAATCTCTAGCATGGCTCATGAAGAAGAGGAAGAAATGCAACATGATATATCAAAATTACGAGACCAAGTGCAACAAAATTCACTCTCACAAAAAGTAACAAACTAAGATGGGTGGTTTAAAGAAAGACGTGGAAGCTAAGATGGATGGCACAGAAGCTAAGATGGATGGTTTAAAATAAGGTGTGGAAGCTAAGATGGATGGTTTAAAGTAAGGTGTCGAAGCTAAGATGAATAATGTGGAAGCTAAGATGAATGATGTGGAAGCTAAGATGGATGGTGTGGAAGCTAATATGGAAGATTTGAAGAAAGATTTGACAAAGTCTCTACAAAAAATGCTTACTAATGGTGAAATGGTAGTAAAGGAAACTCATTATGAGAATAAAATAAATGTTAATCATGATTTCATAGACTCTAACATTGGATCAAAGACCCACCATGTTCCAAAGATCGATATGAGGAAGTTTTATGGCAAGGATCACGTAACATGGATACTATAGATGGAGCAATATTTCAATCTCCATAATGTGAAAAACACACAAAAGGTATGCATTGCAACTTTACATTTGGAACCAAATCAGTTTGTATGGTATCGATGGCTTTTCTCTCATAAACAGATTGTCACTTGGGCAATTTTTACAGATGAAATGATAGCACATTATGAGGATACAAAAAGGAACACTTTTTTTAGCCAATTGATAAATCTCAAACAAAAGGGTTCAATGATGAAGCACATTGAGGACTTACAAAAATTGAATATAAGGGTAAAAGATATTCCAGAGGAGCATAGGATTGATGTGTTCATACGGACTTTAAAGGATAACATCCAACATGAGGTTCGCCTTTGGGAACCTAATTCATTGGAAAAGGCATTCAGGTTGGAAAGAAAAATGTAAAGCAAAATTATGGCAAAAAAGAAGCCTACCACTCACAATTATAAAGATGGAAATGTTGTTTCCCCTAGCCTTCCAAAACCTACAAGGTTGACACCACAACAATTGGAAGAAAAAAGAGCAAAAGGGCTTTGTTACAGTTGTGATAGCAAATACACTATAGGTCATAAGTGTGCTAAGAAGAAATTATTTTACATAGATTATGAAGAGGAGGAAGAAAAGGAAGAAGAAATGTCAAAAGAAGAGGATATACACCAAGAACAAACCCTAGAGAAAGAAGAAATGAATTTGACCATATCTTGTAAAGCATTGGCCGGAATTTCCACTCCTCAAACTATAAATATAGAAGGACATATTAAGAAGAAAAAGGTAATAGTGTTGATTGATTCGGGCAATACCCATAATTTTATTCATTGTAAGATAGCCAAGGAATTGAATTTCTTCTTATATCCAGCACCAAAGTGTCAAGTGATGGTTGCAAGTGGAGGAACCATAAATTTCTCTAGAAAGTGCCATAATATTAAGCTATCCATGGGAGAATATGTATTGAATAGCCCAATGATTTCCATTCCAATGGGTGGTGCTGATGTTGTACTAGGAGTCTAATGTCTACAATCCTTGGGGACAATAGATTTTAATTTTCAATAACTTTTCATGAAATTTTCTTTAGAAGGAAAGGAAGTTGAATTAAGGGGTATCGCAAGGAAACTAGGAAAGATAATCAGCTCTAACAAAATGAAAAATCTTCTGAAGAAAGAACAATGAGGTGTAATTGCACAATTATGTTCTCAAGAGGTTCCCACATCGAAATCATATATTTCTCCCGATCTCCAAAAAGTCTTGGACAATCATTCCAAGGTATTTGAGACTCCCAAAGGCCTCCCACCTATTCGTGATCATTATCATGCTATTCATTTGATTCCAGGAAGTGTTCCTCCAAACATCAGGCCTTACAGATATCCCTGTGCCCAAAAGAGTTAAATTGAATGTATGGTTGAAGAAATGCTAGAGGCTGGTATAATTCAACCTAGTCAAAGTTCTTTCTCTGCTCCCATAGTATTGATTCACAAGAAGGATGGATCATGGTGCATGTGTCCAAATTATAGGGAGCTCAACAAGCTCACTATTAAAGATATATTTCCCATTCCTGTCATTGTTGAATTATTGGATGAATTGCATGGATCATTTTACTTCACCAAGTTGGATCTTCGTTCAGGATATCATCAAATGAGAATGAAGACTGAAGACATTTCGAAAACAACATTTAATACTCATGAGGGTCATTATGAATGTTCGAGCATGCCTTTTGGCCTTACCAATGCAACTCTACATTTCAAGGTTTGATGAATTCCATTTTCAAAACCTTCCTTAGAAAATTTGTGTTAGTATTTTTTGATGATATATTAATCTACAACAAATCTTGGAAGGATCATGTTCAACATGTTGACAGGGTGCTCAAACTATTGGAGGAGAAACAATTATATGCAAAAATATTGTCGGCTTGATGGGCCTTGACCCAAGTTTAGCGTTAAGCGGGCAAGCAAATCCCTACACTACTAGCCCTTTCGACATCAATTCGTGGAGTGCAGACTGAAGTCTCACTCGAAGAAGTATGGGGGGAGGTAGGAACAAAGTTTCCACACCCTGAGATGGTTGTGATGTTGGTTTTTAGACCTTCGATCTGCCTTCATGCAGATCGATGAGCCCTTTAGGGCTTATTAATGTACTTCTCTTATTCATCCTTGGAGCCTCGGCGAAAGTCTCCGGTCGTCCTTCGTAGACCCTAAATAGAGAGATCAAGTGCTTACATGCTTCTGTAATTAGTCTTACTTCTGTGTCTACCCAGACTAGATTAAGTATTGGTTAACTTTAACATGTATTATGGTTATCTTTGCGTAAACATATATTGTTACTTGCGTTCATATGACAAAGTGAAATACATAGATTCACGCATCAATATAGCATTAATTTATAACCCCAATATTTAACATAGCATAATCACAACATTTATAACAGAAGTAAAATAATGCAGACATAGATGGAAAGTACATAGTAATTTAAAAATACTTCTCTTTATTGATGATATGGATTCCCAATACAAACTCTATCAGCCCTGCACACATAGCTACAGGGGTTCATGCACTCAGTTGTGGACTTCTACCCTAGGCCACTGTGCACTCAGCTACAAAGCCTCTTCCTATGCTAAGACTCTCGCTCTTAGCTCTTTACAGTATCATCAAGTACTTCTAGTTCACTTTTATTCTCCTTTACTTTCTTAGACTCCTCTTAAGACCTCCTTTTTATACAATCCCATGGTTCGTGGACCAAGGGCGGATCTCCAAAACCAACACAAGCTATCTAGACTAAGGGTAGAAAACCCTTGTTGACTTTAGATATCTTTACACTCCGCGACCACAAAATGCGGAGACTTTACATTTCTTTATACAAACTTCAGGCCTTCTACCCCAAAACTTGGGGTTTTAACCCCAAAATTGATCCCCAGGGGACTCGTTCCCAACAACGATCCAAATGTTTCTTTAGAGTACAAGAGGTGGAATATTTGGGTTATATTATATCTCATGAAGGTGTTAAGGTAGATCCTAGAAAAATTAAAATCATTAAGGAATGGAAAATCCCCACATCCATAAAGCATCTGCGAGGATTTCTCGAGTTGACAGGGTATTATCACTAGTTTGTTAAGAATTATGGGAAAATAGAAGCAACTCTAACAACATTATTGAAGAAAGATGCATTTTCATGGACTCCAGAAGCAATGAAGGCCTTTGAACATCTTAAAGAGGCAGTGTGCCAAGCACTGGCTTTAGCTAAGCCGGACTTCACAAAAATTGTTATTGTGGAATGTGATGCCTTAGGAAATGGAATTGGTGCTATTTTAATGCAATAAGAAAGACCCATTGCTTTCGAAAGTCGTCCAATCAAAGGAAAGTATTTACAAGAATCTATTTATGAGAAGGAAATGTTGGCAATATACATGCACTTAAGAAATGGTGACCCTACCTAATGGGAAGACACTTCAAGGTAAAGATGGATCATGATAGTCTTAAATACTTTTTAAAACAAAATTATCTTCACAAGAGCAGCAAAAATGGGTCACAAAGATGTTCGGTTATGACTTTGAAATCATTTACAAAAAAGGGAAGAAAAATGTTATGGTAGATGCACTCTCAAGAAAGGATGAGGATGTGGAAGAATTTCTTTTCACCATTTATATTATCCAACCAGATTGGATAAGTGAAGCAAGGGATGAATGGAAAAATGATGAAGAAGTGTGGGCTGTCATTCAAAAGTTACAACAAGATCCCAGTACATCTGATACATTTAGCTAGAAAAATGATTCGTTATGGTACAAAAATTGCTTATACCTATGTAATAATTCCCAACTCAAACAAAATATTCTTATGGAATTGCACACCTCTCCCTTAGGAGGGCACTTAGGGTTTCTAAAAACTTACCACAGGGTTAAGAAGGAATTTTTTTGGGATGGCCTTAAATAAGACATTCAAAAGTTTGTGGTGGAATGTTTGGTCTGCCAACAAAATAAAGTTGAAACAATTAAGACCCCAAGTCTATTACAACCTTTATCCATCCAAGTCAACGTTGGGAGAAGGTTTCAATGGAATTTATCATATGTTTACCCAAGTCCGAAGGAAAGAGTGTTCTCATGGTGGTAGTTGAAAAACTTACCAAGTATGCAAACTTTTGTGCATTATCTCATCCATTTAAAGCGAGTACAATTTCTACTGCATTTATGGAAACAATTCAAAAGCTACATGGAAACCGAAAGATTATTGTAAGCAACAAAGATCTCATTTTCACTGGAAATTTTTGGACATAATTAATTTCTTGTCTTGTTACTCAGTTAACTCATAGCTCATCTTATCATCCTCAATCTGATGGGAAAGTTGAGATAGTAAACAAATGTTTGGAAAGATGTCTTCGTTTCTTTGTATCTGATAGACAGACACAATAGGTCAAATGGTTGCCTCTAGTTGAATGGTGGTATAACACTTCCTTCTATACTGCAGCAAAAATGACCCCATTTATGGCACTTTATGGATATCATCCACTGTCTATCACATCATATTTAAGAGAAAATTCTAAGGTTCAAGAAGTGGAAGATCACATCGAGCATCAACAACAAGTTCTCCAACTCTTAAAGGATAACCTCACTTTGGCGCAAAATAGAATGAAACAATAAGCATATCAACATTGCAGTGAAGGAAGTTTTGATGTAGGTGATTGGGTATTCCTATGGCTACAACAATATAAACAAATGTCCCTCAAGCAAGCTAAGAAGGATAATAAATTATGACCAAAGTATTATGGTCCATACAAGGTGTTGCAAAAGATAGGTACTATGCATACAAATTGGAGCTACTTGTAGCTTCCTGAGTGCACCCATTTTTCCATGTTTCATGCTTAAAGAAGGTTATAGGTGACAAGCTCCCAGTTCAAACAATATTGCCAGAACTTGATGAGGAAGAAAAAATCATATTGGAACTTGAAGCAGTCATAGAAACAAGAACTCGATAGCTACGAAATCGATCAATTTCATAGTATCTCATCAAGTGGAAGAACTTACCCACCGAAGATTCCAAATGAGAGGATGAGAATTTTATACAAAAGTATCCAGAGCTACTCAAGCATTGAGGACAACACCTTTTTTAAGGAGAGGGGCATGTTAGGTCCCTATAATACTAGTGATTCCCCCATTACTATTTTCATCGTAGCCCTTATTGTTATTGTTGTGCCCCTATTGTCCCCATATTGTTATTATTGTGCCCCATAGAAGCCCACTATTGTTATTTTTGTGCCCCTATATTATTATTGTTATGCTGACTTTGATTATATTGTGACCCCTTGGACTCCTATATATAGAAAGGAGGTGTTGTCATTTGTATCATCCAAGAATTGTTAATTTGTGTAATGTAAAGGAGGTTTCCCCCTCGAAGAGGCTGATTTTGAAGTTGTTGATCTATCTTTTCTATATTTTTGTGAGTTGGTTACATAACACAATATTGGCAATGAACCATGATTTCATTACTAGAATCATGTCCCTTATAATGATCCATAATGAAACTTAATCTGTGATGCAAAAAAAAGACTTATCTGTAAGGATGGACTTGAAACCATAATTGTCAATGAAAATATTTGAGTGGCCAGGATATATATGTAAACATGTTCCATTTTTTTATTTGAATTTTAATGTTAACATGGACTAGTGAGATTCGCAACCCCACCTTTACTTAAACATATTTTCTATACTATTGAAGTTTGAATATGTCCTAGGTGAAGTATCTAACATTGAAACTGGGCTACAAAGTTAAGAGGATGCTCCACGAAAGGTATTTCATTAGTTGAGTTAAGGAATGTTATTCAACTCACGATTCTAGCATATCTCACAAATTATTTTATCACATGTTTTACTATTGTTTGTAACCATTGTGGTAAATATTGCTTCTTCTTAAAACATAGTATGATCATTAATGGATATGATGTAAGCATATTAGACAAGAATTCTATCTCCATAGAAACCTATGGAACATTGATTTGTAGTTAATATTATAACCAAACTCAGAGATACCTCATACACCCATACTGTAATTTGTCCCATTAAAGCAAGGATATTTGTTTATGCTTGTAAAGGCCAACCTTGGCTACAAGAGGAACTCTTGTACCATGACATATTCATTATTATTTCTTATTAAATTAAACACAAAAACCCTTATATTTGGCTTTAATATAAAAATACTATAATGTTATGTTCATTAATGGTATCTTATGGTTCTTTCTAGGGGTATGGGAGAGGAATGATATTTAGAAAAGCTTGTAGTAACACAAGAGATTCTTATTGTGCAATTATAACTAATTATGTCCTCTCCCATGAAATATACCCAACTAATGCATGGAAAATGAATACTTTGGATGTACATGCACACCGTAGGGGAAAACATGGGCTAAAACCCTAATTGTATGCATATCACCAATAAAAATATGGAAGGTACCATATTTGTTAAATTACATACATATTAGGATGCATATCATGAGTAGATGTTAAAAATGAACGACAATACAAGAGGGTTACTTCTTGAGTGGTTACTATAGTCTTCAGCTAGATAAACTCTTATTGTATGCTAGATCAGTGTGATGGCTCAATAAATTATGTTATTTGGAGTCTTAAATAATGCCAAACACTCACTATTAAAAATCAAGCATGTCATGTCTCACTGTATATTTTTGAACAAGTAAGCATGGGTACAATGTTTGTTTGGTTGTCTTCTGATTCACATAAGCCAAAGAATAACCCATAGTATGAAATGTTTAAGTTTTTGTTTAGGTCTCACCCTTAAACATAGTTGACAAACTTCTAAACCCCATTCTCATCAACATCATCTTAGGAACCAAGTCTAACTTATAACCACCTCAATCTTAAAAGGGGTGAGTTACAAAAGAGAAAGCAATTACCCCATTCTTGTAACCATCCAACGAGAGTCGGGTAACCTAGTAACCACATCCGGTTAGAAAAGGGGGTGTGTTACAAAGTGGTATGTATTAAAGTTGTAATATAACCCTAGACTAATCAAACTCAAAGCGCTGAAAATAAATTTTATTATGATGAATTGATGGATTTGAATGACATATCTTTGCTCTATTGTATTCTAGTGTAAAAGGGTTTAAGATTTTGTATTATTCTGCACTCATCCTATCATCCAAGGCTTCTGCACCAACGTTAAGGTTGATCCTTGACCTAAATTTTGTAGTGGAGTGACCTAAACCTATTCATGCCCCAACTCTCTAACCAATTTACAAAATGTTAGCACTCCAAGGTCATCCAATTAATGCTCTAGGTATTTGCATCTAGAATATCAAGATTGCTCATAATTTAAATCATTATCCAAAGGAAAATATGCGGTTGTAATAAGTTATATCTCTGTGAATTTCTTCTAAAATCTAGATCTAACATTAGATGCGTACAATAACTTGATACATAGTACTAATGTTAGACTATGTTGATTATTCTTTTGAACTTAAACATTATTTATTGGTATCATACTTGATGGATCTCATTGTTGTTTTTATTGACTACACAACACACTTGAGATATCATGGAAAGAGAGTCACAATTACTGTAACTATCTTAGATCTCGTTATGTTATGTTGGTAATTATGGCATCATCTAAATGCACTCCTAAAGGCTAAAATAATTAAGTACTACTGTAGAGATACATTACTCTAATGCTAAAAAATAGTTTCTATTGATTGGTTATCATAGTTGTTTTCTATCATTTATGATATAACTCATCGAGCTACAAATTACCATTTTGGATGCATAAAGTTCATCCACACTAAATAAATTTATTCATTAGATATAAAAGTGACCAAGCGCATCACCTGGAATAACAATGTGATTTGAGTTTAGAGGCTACTAATCTTAAGATTGATCCCGTTGCATGAAAATAATAAGATGCAACAAGTTCTATGAGATTTTTGGAAGTTTCTTGGAAAATCATATCTTGAGGTTAGGTGTTGGATTTCATGACACATACTTCCTTATGCTAAGTGTATGGCATATCAATTCCTCCAATCTATCTAGGAATTTTCATTGATCATAATGAGAATGTCACATTAGTAGGCTTAATATTATTGAACCTCACTCATGAACCAAAGGCCATGTTAAAGAGGTGTTAGGATTTTGAAGATTTACTTTAAGTAAATTAAATATTTAACATTTTCAAGGATTTAACATAAATAATTTGAGTCAAAGACAAGGTAACTTCTTAGAAAGCAAAAGCATTAGTTAAAATTTCAACCTAAAAATCCCAATTGCTGAATTAGATAAGATTTGGTGTACACCATTATAAGACACATGCAGTTATTTTATTTGTAAATGGCCTTGTTATAAACCTTAGAAAACTTTTCAATTTAGTGGATTATATTGTCAACATTTGTTTCTTTACAATTCTTTGTGCATTTTCACATCTTTTGTAACATGAAATGTTGTAATAGCTTGAGCTTAATAGTGGTGAAAAAATGGTAGGGTTCCTTGTAATAGATGTGGACTTCTAGTTGTGAGAAAAGAATAAGTGTGTTTTAGATTACTTTTACACCAACTGTTATTTTATATCAGTCATGCTTCTTAGAAATCTTGGACATTACATTGAGGAATACCTTGTATCGAAGCTTGAGCTATTTTGCAACTTATCATCATGTGTATTTTACCATATGTTAGTATGATTTTAATCTTGAAACATAATTAGATTTTAGGATACTGCTCACTCATTTGTATACTCACATCTTTTGGTACACAGATATGACTTCAATTTCTCTTAGCGTTGATTTCTTATTTGAGGGTAATAAAGAAATTATTTTTGAAGTAGAGGATAGTTTAATCTCTAACAATTTTATGGTGAACAATATCGATCAAGAGGCATGATTGTGTGCTGGTTATAGTCTTAAAGCTACAATTTTACTTGTAACCAACATAGAGAATTGCACAAACTAGCATTGAACAAATTTCTGAGTACATAATAGAAGCATACAATTCCTAAGTTTCAATTGGTTGGAAAACTAAATTTTGAATGTGCAACTAATTTATAAATTATTTAAATCATTACATTCTTGGAAATTGAGTTTATGTCCTTGGTAAAAACATGGCCATCATATCAAAACTTCACTGTCTATGACAAATTGTCCTTTGGTGCCTTTCTTTTATAGATGTATACATTGTTTTTGAGTGCACGCTAACTTGAAATGGCCTGTAGTATTTGAATACATTATATTCCTTATGAATGTGGAAATTTAAGAATTTGATGCATACTAATGAGGTCGTAGGTACTAGGGAAACATGCTGAGTCCACCTTGGAAAGATGACTATTGGAATGTATATTTTTTTTTTCTATTCTTCATTAATGAACTAACAACTGAATGTGTGTGGCAACACATGGGAGGAATAGAAGACTTGAAGGCTCAGCTCAAGGAATTGGAAACTAGGCTTAGGATCTGAAAGGAAGAGATAAATAAACTTATCAGGAAACAACGAGAATTAGCATATTGGAATGAGGAATTGCAGGAACACTTGTAGGAATTCAAATTTCAAGTTCAACCCTTAGAGAAGGAAGGTGATGGTGGCAGGAAAAGACCCCATAAGACAAGAAAGGAAAGAAAACCTATCTGGTGTTGGTCTTGTGGGGAAGATCACATAAAATGATATTGTCCCCACAAGTTGGAAAGGAAGGGAAACTGATTTTGTTATATATATATATATATATATATATATATATATATATATATATATATATATATATATATATATATATATATATATATATATATAGATATATATATATATATATATAGATAGATATATATAAATATATATAAATATATATATATATATATATATATATATATATATATAGATATATATATGCATGGTTGATGGTTGACAGTACCATGAGTGTTAGACTCAGGACATGGAGTAAATTTTTGGACTACTTGTTGATATTTTATGTTATGCCTTTAAACTTTGAACTTGTGACTGATTGTTCAATGATTGTTAAATATTCATGGCCATGTTGTTTTGATTACAAGAGTTTATTTACCTTTTAATATGTTTCTTTTATTTTCAACTCTTGCATTTCCTATATACTTTTACAACTAACTATAAATTACATAGTTAGGGTTCTTGGAGCAAGTTGGATGAGGTGGAAGGGAAGCTAATGATTTTCAAGAAAGGGGAATTACATGAAATACATACTGACTATGAAAATGATAACATGTACAATGAAAAAATAAGTGGATGGAAGAAAAACCTGCAGCATAACAACAATGTGATAGCCAAATAGGCTGGTTGAGTCCATAGAAAGGATGCACAAAAAAATGGAAAAGGGAGTCCTCTTAACCCTGATTTTATTGCACATATACTTATTACATACATGATGATATTGTAGAGATATATGCATAAAAATTCCATGATTTCTGATAGGATTGTCAATAATTATCTGCAAGGAAATATGACAACTTATAGATGGCATGAAAAGAATATTTTGAACATGGATTTTGCATTGTGGACATGGAAAAGCAAAAGCGGTAGTATGGCCCTGTTCACATAAATAGAGACAGTGTGGTCTCTCGATTTTATGTTACAAAGTGTAATGTTTTGAGTGGTGTGTTTGTATTTTATATATATATATATAGATATATATAATACAAACACACCACTCAAAACATTACACTTTGTAACATAAAATCGAGAGAACATATATATATATGTTGTACTGTGTCATATGTACTGGTATTGTGCCATGTGTACATGGCATCATGATATGTGTACATGGTATGGTACCACGCATATATGTATATATGTATGTTAATTGTCTAGGCCCGTGTACTATGTATTCTTTTGGGGTGGAGGCGAGTTAGTCTCTGGATTCCCAATACTTATGTCAATGGAACGCTACTTGTTTTGGCAGTGCCCATAGTTGCGAATGGGCTTTAGGGTGGAGATGAGCCTCTAGATTCACTTGTTTCTTTGGAAACTAATCTAGCATGGTTGTTGTTAGTGCGAAATTTATTGAAAGGTGTACCAAAAAAACTTAACTTAAGTCACTAGGTGACAAGTGACCCTAACAACAATTTGATGGCTGCTTATGATTTAGATATGCAAAAAATGGAAAAACCAGCAACAAAAACGTATATGATCCATAATAGAAAGAAAAAGTAAATATATCCAATGCAATAACCCAAATGGAAATACTTTAATTGAATAAACTATTTATTTAAAACACCTGTTGAAGAAGGAGATCTACAAAAAGGGTCTATAAACCCCCCTTAGTAGGATGGGTCCTTTAATGTTCTTGATGTTTCAGTGATCGATCTTCTCTCTGAATATGTGAAAAGCCCAAACAATGTGAAGAACTCAAATGGGAGCTCAAAAGAAAAGAGACGATAATGGTGACGATCATAATGATCATGGTGAAGAATGAATTGAAAACCATCCTATTTATAACAAAGTATTAATTTAATCTAAAAAATGGAAAATAATAAAATAATATTTACAAATCAAGATATAACCGCTAGGAATACTTTACTATATTTATTGGAGAGGGAAAACATATTTAAAATGGTTAGATACCTTTATTTAGAAATAATTAGCAAATAAAATGATTTATTAATTATTTCACGAGGATTAAGAATGGTGTGAAATTGAAATAATTATTAAATGGTGATTTAACGATTATTCCAATAATGGAAATAAGGAATAATAAATAAATAGTGATTTGTTTAATTATTCTTAGGGGATTTAGTCAATAGTGACAAGGAATAATGATTTAATTAATCATTTAATAATTATTCATAGAGAAAAATAAATAAATAATTATTTATCTAATTATTCTCATGGGATTTTTTTATTAAATTAGAAAATAATTTAATAAAAGTGGTTTACTAAATTATTTTCCACAATGAAAGTGATTTTACTATGGTAAAATTAATCCTACATGGTGTATTTTGATCTGCCTAGTTAGAAATAGCTAGGTGATCATTTTTTGGTGATAACATATTCCCCCCAATGTGTGAGGGTTAGGAGAAAATTATATGGCCGAAATATGTTGAAGATTACACTTTCACGAGACACCAAAGGGGAGTCAAAGCGAGAGAGAGACAATTGAAGCAAGGAAAGGATGGAAAAAAATGGAGGGGGTGAGACCTACTAAATTGATAGAAGTATCCTTTTATGTGGGAGTACCTAATCTCAAATGAGGCAGGGGAGGCATACCCATACCTGACGAGATAATTGCGTACAAAGAATAAAGATGATCCCAACAACGTGGGACTGAGATACTAAGTACATGATACATGATACATTGACATCAATGGGCCAAAAAGTAATATAATGGATCCCATATACATAATGTGCCAGAAAAAACATAGCTCATGATTGAATACAATAACATCTGAGTACATGAGACATAATTCCCCTCAAACTGACATAGTGAGGGAGGATCACAACCAAAGAAGCCCCATTGAACAGGAAAGGGCTCTAAAGATATGAAAGGATCATTTGAAGGAGACATGCATGCTATGGGCACTGAAAGCAGTGGAAACCGAACCCATCACATATGTAGAACTATATCTGAGGTCGGATCAACATCTGTGGTCATCCGCACATGTGGGGGGATACCTGAAGGGCCACCCCCTCAAGAGGTCTAGAACATCTCATACACACCTGGGAATCATTGGGAAAATCGTCTGGATCATCGAACTATCAAGTGTATGAATCACAATAGTGTGATAAGGAGCTAGTTTCAAGCATGTGAGAAACAACCAAGGAAAAGAGAAATGGTGATTCCCTTTGCTTGATTCGAGGCACCGAAAAAAGATGGAACCTAGAACTAAGGTACACCACCTTTTATATCACTCTTTTGGAATAAATGTGTTGAGGTTGATAGAAGAGGGCCTGCTAGAGTTATGGCAATAAGGAATCCTTAACAAAGCATAAGGAATCATAATAGAGTGACTGATGGATTGAGACCAGGTATGATGATGGAAGGAAACAAAATGAGTGGATAAGAGTTGCTATTAAGAGGATTGGGGGAGGGATAAATGTAAGAGGAACTAGTCCCTCCCTGAGGTGGAGCATAACTCATTGGAGGTGGAGAATATGGTCGAGGGTGTGAAAGGGTTCCAATTATGCTATTTGCTACATGAGATGCCCCCGGTGCATTAGCAGCACTAGGCCAAGCTAGATCGGGGATGAAAGTATAAACATAACCTCACTAGGTGTATAGGAGATCAAATTTTAAGGCTACTTGGACTTCATCTTCCTTAGACTGGGGGAAGTGTGACATGACATCTTTAGTAATGGGGGACAAAAGTGATCTAAAGAACCAACCCATATAGATGTGGTCTTCGAATTTAGGATCTCTATAGATGCTCCTCTTTCTACGCCATTCTTGAACATGGCTGGAAAGGCAAGTGGCAGAAGTTTGATGAAAATAAGTCAATAGTTCAGTACTAGTGTCATAACATAGAGGTAACTAGAATTAGGAAAGAAAATCTTTGGCAAGGGTCGCAAAAGTAGAATGAGTGGCTCTAGGTTAATCGACATACCACTTAGTAGAAATTATAATGAGTGTGCATTGGAACAAATGAAGATGAATGGAGTCTTTACTAATGGAATTGGATGAACACCACATGTGGAATGAGTTTACATGATTGGTGAGATCTTCTCCAGGATTACCTTCAAACTTTGGAATGTATAAAGGAATTTTAGTAGGCATAGTTGGCTAAGTGAGATCATGGAGAAGGGAATCATTGATGAGTTGGATGAAATCTAGGAGACTCAAACCATACATAAAAAGGAGCAAGGGAATAGGAGTGACCACATTGGTGGGGGTTCTGCTGGTGGGGGTACCCTGGTTGGTACTTGGGTTACCACCCTGGTTTCCTGCACCAACGTTGGTGCCTAACATGGTGGCGATACGGGGTTGAGAAGACATGAAATCAAAGGAAGAACTGGAAGAATCACTAGAATCAGAATCAGAATGATGACTTGATGAAAGACTGGGAGGACAAACTCTAACTCGATGGGGAGGAGTAATATTTCCTAGTGAAAACTGAGGGTGAAGACCTCAAAGTCTCCATGAAAAATGCCTATGGGTGCAATGATGTCAAGAAAATAATGATATAAGGACTAAAGGGTGTTCATAGGAATAAAATAGAAACAAACAACAAGCAAACACCTAGTGCAGTGGCGCTAAGTGAAAACTAAATATATTAATGATGTTACTCTAATACAAGAAAATATGTCCTATAAAATAAAAATACCTCCTATAGGTGACCTAAATCCTCAAGAAATCCTAGATCTATTGTTTCGTATGGACTTCCAAATAACTTCTTACTTGAAGAAATATGTTCCTTGCAAGAAGTGTTGTCTAGAGAAAGGTGGGGTAGAGAATCAACTGCTTCCCACAACTAGTCCTATAGGATGTTCTCCTAAGATTGGTCACTATGGTTACCTTCATCCCACAAGGGTGGTCGAGTCTTGAGCTTCTTCATAGTAAGCCAACGCATAGGATTTCCTACCATGGGTTGGGTATCCCAGAGGAGAACCGCTTGCACAATGACCTAGCATAACCCCCTCTGAATTAGGTTTATGACACACTTTGGCTTTGGACTGTGGTATGGTGAAGGATTTGAAGCTCCCTAATATGTCAACTTCTATGTCCCAATGAAAGCGATCCATGGGTGTTATTGGTAGCCTACCCCACCGATCCTACACTTACACTACAAAGATTGTTTGGCCCTAGTTCCCAAGTGGGGTTGATCTATGTGTGTTGATTTATTAAGGCGTAGTGTTTCAGGTCTTGGCTTGGCGTTGTTAACTTAGCTCATGTTCACTTAGGGTGTGAGCGTGTGAAAATAATGTGTCAAGTGGATGAGTTAATTGAGCATTTTTTATGATGCCATGTGTTGTTGAAAATAAAGCATTGAACTACTGTAAATAAATCTAAAAATGACAAAAAATAAATAGGAAATAAAACAAAAAAATCGTACCCACAAGGGTTACCAAGCAGATAAGCAAGAGAGGGAAAACAAGCTACTCAAAGACACATAAAAATGTCTAAAAGATCTAATGTCAAGGGACTGAGATCTAGAGGCACTAATTATCTGTAAATGGTGCAAACAAACAACAAAAATAAGAGGTGAAAAATGCTACAAAGGATAGGAGTGAAGCTATAAAACCTAAGATGCTCAAGGGGTTCCTAAGGGAGAAAAGGAAAACCCAAACTCTAAAGGGAGAAAAAGGTAAAAGAAACCTATCCAAAAGTGCTGAAAAGTAATGGACCAGAATCTGAAAACCAGTGGCTAAAAATGATGAAATCCTAGTCTCCTCACTCAACTAATCTCTTCCTAACAATGTGGAGGTGTACTTTAAATACTAGGGGGATTTTTCCTTCCTCAAAGAGAAAAATTAAGTGTATATAGGCCTAGGGGAGACTAAAAATGGAGGTGAAGTACCCTTCCCAGTATGCAGACAACACTCTCAGTAAATCTGAAATTTTTTTGAAAAATTTTCTGAAAAATACCAAAACATAGGTATTAACCTGGAACAGTGGAAAACACAGTTTCAAGGCCATATAGTGTGCTCTAGAGCACATATCAAGGGCTGAAAAGTGTGTTTTTCTCCTGGGACTCTCAGTCGGCAGATCTCACATAGATTTTTCCATCTCCTGCTTGGCTGGTACCTGTGACCTGCAAAAAGAACCAGAAAACCACCAAAATCCAAAAATTTGACAAAAAAGGAAATAATACTATAAATAGAAATTGAGAGGCTAAAAATAGCTATAGAAAACCCTGAAATTTATTGAAACTTTAGTCACCCAAGAGCAATGTTATTACACCAGTGGAGTCCCCATTTGTTGGCAACAAATGTAACTAAAACCCGAGTGGAGTCGCCATTTGTTAATGTGAAATTTCTTGGAAGGTGTACCAAAAACACTTCACTTAAGTCACTAGGTGACACGTGACCCTAACAACAATTTGTGGCTACTTACACTTCAGATTTGTAATAAAACATGGAAAAACCTGCAACAAAAACATATACAATCCAGAATAGAAAGCAACAGTAAAGATATCCAATGCAATAACCCAAATGGAAAAACTTTAATTGAATAAATTCTTTATTGAAAACACCTGGGGAAGGAGATCAACAAAAATGGTCTATAAATCCCCCTCTGTGGGATGGGTCCTTTGATGTCCTTGATGCTTCAGTAATGAATCTTCTCTCTCAATATGTGAAAAACCTAAACAATGTGAAGAACTCAAATGGGAGCTCAAAAGAAAGAGACAATAACAATGATGATGATAATGATCATGGTGAAGAATGAATGGAAAACCCTCCTATTTATAACAAAGTATTAAGTTAATCTCGAAAATGGAAAATAATAAAAAATATTGACCAAATCAAAATCTAACAACTAGGAATACTTTATTATATTTATTGGAGAGGGAAAATATATTTAAAATGGTTAAATACCTTTATTTAGAAATAATTAACAAATAAAATGATTTATTAATTATTTGGTGAAGATTAAGATTGGTGTGAAATTGAATAATTATTAACTAGTGATTTAACAATTATTCCAATAATGGAAATAAGGAAAAATAAATAAATAGTGATTTATTTAATTATTCCTAGGGGATTTAGTCAAATGTGACAAGGAATAATTATTTAAACAATGGTTTAATAATTATTCCTAGAGAAAATTAAATAAATAATGATTTATCTGATTATAGTCATGGGTTTTGTGATTTAAACCATAAAATAATTTGATAAAAGTGGTTTACTAAATTATTTTCCACAGTGAAAGTGATTTTACTAGGGTAAAATTAATCCTACATGGTGTACTTTTGATCCACTTAGTTAGAAATGTCTAGGTGACCATTTTTTGGTGATAATAGTTGTGGGTGGGTACCTAGGAAGTTATCCTAGAGGGTACCTGGAGTCTTGGAGTAGCATGATTGTGATCCAACATGACTATGGGATGCGTACTTGGGAAATTAGCCTAGAGGTTACCTAAAGCTATAGAGTAGCATGATTGTTGGATTAGTACCTTGAAGAATAGTCTAAAGGGTACCTAAAGCATCGAAGCAACCACTTTGGTACGACACTTTAGCCGTAGAGGACATGCCATCGTTTGGGTGCTTGCTAGGATAGGAAATTGACTGCATGTGTGCAGAACAAAAGAACAAGCCATGAAATCAAGATAAGTATCAATGCCTTATTTATCATCTAAAATTTTAAATTATGAGTATGATTTATGATACTGTTGGACTTTTTATATAACTCGATGATATGTTCTAGTTTATGATGATTGGATTAATACACTAACCTGATTTGTTGAAGGAATTATGGAAAATTCCAAGTTCACTACAAGGATAGGTTGTTGATGAGATATAATTTACATTCATTAAATTTTTGTTTGTAATGACTCTCAGGGGTTCTTGTGTATATGATGTAATAATTGACATGAGACTGCTCACTTTAGATGAACAATGTTGGACACAAGATGGAACAATAACAATGTGTAAAAGCTAGAGATTTCAGAAATGGAGCTATTGTGGGAAACTAGCACGAATGATGTGAATTGATTGCCATAAAGCATGCTATGAATGGTATAATAATTTTGAGGAAAGGATATGCCTTTGTTTTAAGACCCCTCTAATGTGAAGAATAATAGAAGAGGGGAGGGGGGTGGGGGACCAAATTTCCCGAGGAACTAGGAAGCAGAGAAGGGAAGGCCATAAAATAAATTATTTTTTTTGGTCATCAACATAGATGATTGGAATCGAAAGCACATTGGAGTGTGATTGGAAAAAATGAGTCAGGAAGTGTTCACTAAAGGAACAAGAAGTGGATGGTAGTAGTGCTAAACATTAGAGGAAAACAAAACTCGAGAGAAAGGGAACAATCTAGGTTGGATTAAATATATTAAGCACCAAAAGAATGAAAAACAGAGCCATTGGCAAATGGCTAAATTGCAAAGTGATGATTATTGAGTGGCTGGGTGAGACATTGTGCATATAAATTATATTGTAAAAGTTGAAATGAGTTGTACATATAAAGCTCCATACGAATTGTGTTTAATATTTTAAGCAGTTAATCTTATTGTATGTAGTCATTGAACACTGAGGACAATGTTCGCCCAAGGGAGACACGTTTGTGATAGCCTTGATTAATTCTTTTTTATATATAAATATGCACATCGACTGAGTCAACAGGACAATTGATTCCATGGATGAGGTGGGAATGGTGCTTGGGACAACTGGAATGCAAGGGGAAAAAAGGTTAAGTGGAGCTATGTGATCAACTTGCAAGACTTGGAAGACAAACACAAAATTCAATCAGTAATAAAAAAGCTAACTATCACAAAAATGTAGAATAGAATGGACAGATGGACAACATTGATTGTCTCACGAGATTTTGGCCAAGTTGGAAAAAAAAGCAGACAGGAATTTGATCTGAAGAGAGGGAGGTTTTTATCTGAGGTGAGTGCCTATGATGGCAGGAGGCCTAATCTTTCTTCCTAAGGTAACACAAGATAAAAATGGAGGGGGCAAGCTAGGAGGACATGATGGAAGAAAAAGAATGAATAAGAGGCAGTAGAGAGGAAAACAAAATCTACAATAGAGAGCAAAAACACTTTGCAGAAGAGAAACAAACCTTTCTAGACTTGTTGCAAATAAGGTATGCATATCACTCCATGATTTACGAATGAATAAATTTAATTTCTGACCTACTTACTTCTTTACCCCATGAATGTAGTTATATCTCCATAATAGAAAGGATATGAATTGATTTCTTAAATAGCTACTTTTTGTCTTTGCCTCCAAGTGGTGGCCGAGATAAAATATATTCCTAAATCAGTTTTAAATGCCTCAATGGTTCTACTATTTTTATGTTCCCTAAAATCATAATTTTAATTAGATTTTCTACACCGCATATTGTATAATTCATTATGGCCATGAACCAATTGAAGCGCAAAATTGAATAGTGGGTGGATGTTTTTTCCTATGGAGTCCCCTAGTGGCTAGCTAGTGGAGGTTATAGGCCTCTGGTTTCCCTGGATTAGTTAATACTATGGTAGGTTCTAGACTCCCTACACTAGGTGGAGCTACTGAAACAACAACCACAAGGTGGAGGTTCTTACTTTTGGAGTCCTTGAATTGACTAGGGATGGAGATTGTAATCTTTGGAGTCCCTCACTAGATGGTGGGTGGATATAGTTTTCCTCTAGAATCCTCGACTAGAATGTGATGAAATACCTTTATAATAGAGTGATGGAGGTAGATTAATCTTCTAAACTTCCTAATGGAGTAGGAAGTAAGTTGTTGGGACAATCTCTTAAAGCTTGGGGGTGACAACAACTTGAAGAACTTGCTAGTAGTTTGTCTGTGGTTGGGAGCATAATTACAGATCCTGCCCCAGTATCCATTACCTTGGAAATGAAAGTGTAATTCTACAGGAATGGTAGTGTTTAAACAAATATAGGCCTACTATATGTAATACATCTCTATACTTCTGTGAATAATAATACATATTTCTACTTATGAGAACAAATATACATCTTTCTACTTATGTTGATTTGTAATGTATTATGATTTTCATGATCAAAACTAAGCATGTTGAACCCAAATTTTAGGAAATATTATCTGTTTTGGTTATTATGCCTGATGGTTTGATTTAATTTTTATCCATTGTGAGATTACTATCATCCCTTCGCTTGCAAATGTAATTAACATTTTCATGGTTTGGAGTTAGGGCAATGGTATTTCTCTATAAGTTGTCTACCCATAGTTTTAAATTTGACTAGATGTCAATTTTTCTCAAATATATACAAATATATATATATATATATATATATATATATATATATATATATATATATATATATATATGTATGTATATGTATGTATGTATGTATGTATGTATGTATGTATGTATGTATATATATATATATATATATATATATATATATATATATATATATATATATATATATATATATATATATATATATATATATATATATATGTATATATAGACATATATATATGTATATATATACATATATATATATGTATATATATATATATATGTATATATAGACATATATATATGTATATATGTACATATATATATGTCTATATATATATATATATATATATATATATATATATATATATATATATGTCATGTAAATAGATTAGACAAGAATGGTATCTCCATAGAAACCTATGGAACATTCATTTGCAATTAATCTTGTAACAAAACTTAGAGATACCTCATGTAACCATACTGTACTTTGTCCCATTAAAGCAACGATATTTATTTCTATTTGTAAAGGCCAACCTTGGCTACAAGAGGAGCTCTTGCACTAAGACAGATTCATCATTATGCTCATTTGCCTTTATTAAACAAAAATTAAAATTTTTAGTCCATTAAGGGTGTCCTATGGTTCTTGCTAGGGTTTGGGTAGAGGAATAGTATTTAGAAAAACTCATAATAATACAACATATTCCTGTTGTGCAATTAACTAATTACATCATCACTTATGAAAGATGCCCAACTGATGTATGGGAAAGGAAAATACTGGTTGTACATGCATCCCATAGGTGAAAACATGGCCTAAAACCCTATTTGCATGTATATCACCAATATCAAATCTGGAAGGGACTATAGTTGTTGAATTGTAGATAGATTAAGATGCATAACCTGAGTATATGTTAAAAATGTGTGACAATAAAAAAGGGTCACTGCTTTGAACTATGAGTATAGCCTTCAGCTAGACACACTCTTATTGTATGCCAGATCAATGTGATGGTTCAATAAATTCTATTTTATGGAGTCTTAAATAATGCCAAATACTCACTATTAGAAATAAAGCACATCATGTCTCACTATAAATTATTTAACAAGCAAGCATGCAAGATCACACAGATCAGCTAGACACACTCTTATTGTATGTTAAATCTATGTGATGGCTCAATAACTTTTGTTCTATGGAGTCTTAAATAATGAAAAATACTCACTATTAGATATCAAGCACATCATGTCTCACTGTAAATTTTTGAACAAGTAAGCATGGGTACCGTTTCTACTAGTCTATTTTCTAATTCACATAAGCCAAAGAAAAACCCATAGTATGAAATCTCAAAGTTTTTTTTCAGGTCTCGCCATTGCAAATAGTGTACAAAATCATAAACCCCATTCTCATCATCATCATCTTAGGAACCAGGTCTAACTTATTATCACCTCAGTCTTAGAAGGGGTGTGTTACAAAAGAGAAAGTAATTACCTCATTCTTGTAACCATGCAATGAGATTTGGGTAACCTAGTAAGCACCTTCAGTTCCACAAGGGGTGTGTTACACTCGGTTCTTGGGAGAGATACCCATAATTATTTCCATCTTCCTGAATTCTATAGTGTACTCATGTACACTCTTCCCATGTCTCTACCTTAGGTAATGCCACTAGATCCATTGTTCCTCTACATAATCGACATGGTAGAATTGTGAATTCATGAAAATTTTATAATACTCCCACTTAGTTATTGGGGAATATTCCACCAGCCTTATGGTTTTTGTGTGGCTTTCCCACTAAGTTAGTGCATGTCCCCTTAGGTTCAAATAAGCAAAATAAAATTTCTGATCTTCCTCTTTGTGATGAACACTAGAATAAGCCTCTAACTATTGCAACTAATGATTGAATTTCAAAGAATCAATATCACCTTAATATGTCTTGATGAAAAGCTTAACTACCATCTTGAACAAGGAATTTGGATAGATCACAATTCTTTAACTACATTCTCTCTTACACTCCTTTGGTTTCTCCCAATCCCATGATATTCACTCTAATCTGACCTCTAATTTGGAACCTATATCTTCTACTATTCCAATATTGTTTTAAAAAATCACCATAAAGAGGTTCATATTATGGTTGATAATTGCAACATGCTATTCTAGCCTTGCAAATATCTCCTTTGTTGGATCTCAATGGTTATTAAAATTGGATTCGTTGGTCGTGGATGGGGTTCTATGACTTTATGCTTAAACCAATATGATCCCCTACAACACTCCACAACATACCCAAGGAAACAAGATTTCATACCAATATGATTCACAAAATATCATGGATATTCCATTGGATAATTTGTCACAACAGATCTGACGAAAATATATTGGAATACAAAAATCTATACTATGAGGGTTAACTTTCCTTAGATCTTATAGATTTACTAAATTATTGTTTCCTACTTAAGAATGTAATATAAAAACTATATAAAAATATAAAACAACAAAAAGTGAACACTCACAAACCACAATGGACACAAGATATGATTTGGGAAAACCTCACGAGAGAAAACCCAGGTAGAAGATGAGGATTTTCTACTCTTTTTTTTAATGGAAATGGTGCAAATGCAAAGGAGAGAGACATATGGTCCATGGGATGCTAAAAAATAAAATCCCTCTTCATTTTCTCTCTCTCTTTATGCACTCTTAGCTATTATGTGCATCTATGGGAAAAAATTCACTCGAAAAGAAAGGAACCCCATTTCCTCCTAGTGGCCCAATTATAACACATCCTAATAGCCAACTAGTACTTAAGTTTAGCTCCTTTAATGTAACACCCTCCTCCCACATCCACGCAAGTAACCATGCCAACTGGGGTAAACATGAGACGACCACTATAATCAGATTCGACCTCCTATGTGACCTTAAGGAAGTGGAAGCGAAAGAACATCACATATAGTCATCCAAACTCATTAACATAACCCTTAGGAGACAAATCAACCACTGTGATAGCTTGTCCCTAGGTCCCACTACTGTTTTGGACCTCTTAGGCCATAGTTGCTCTCATGCTATGGGAAAGGGAGCAACCAGAGATCTAAAGTCACTCTCATGCTATGGGCAAGGGAGCAAACAGAGATCTAAAGTCGCTCTCATAGGCCTACCTGCCAGTGACTATGGACTAAAATTGCCAATTTTGTGCCAGTGACCCTGGGATTTAAGCTACTTTTACAAGCCCAGATACCAGGCCACTACCAATAATGGAATGATAAATTGAAATCCATAAAATCACATGGAAACAATGATGCAAAAGAAATAATTTGATCAAGACCTTAACCAAACCCCTACTAGCAATGACAGGAATTTCGTCAAACATATCATCGACATGTAACTTATAAGTGTAGATAACATAATTAAGTGTAGGGATCTCATAGTTATTTAAGAATCGTGATGAGCCATGGTTTCCTCATGTCATTTTCTGCCTTAGCACTTCTTAGGTCATAGATACAATACCCATTCAAATACAAGTAAAAACATGTTGAGAGCCAAACATAGATGCTGCCATAAAATGAACATATAACCAACATAATAGGAACATAATTACAATAAACATATCAAACATCAAAATCCATATATACACTAGTACATTTACACATGAAAATCATTGGAATGAATTTCTCATTAATCATTGCAATGGACTTACCAGAGATGGGACTACCATGTTCCACCTGACCATAGATTGGTTGAGCCAAGTCTCTCTTCAACCAATCACCCCTGTGCCATATTCCAAGCATAAATGTGGGACTCAAACCAAAAGAGCTCAACTAGGGCATATTGAGACTAAACCACCTCAACCTCATCAATAGAAACCAGGCTTTACCGTAATCCATCCCGGATCACTAGGCCGACACGATGAACACATCATAATGGGCTTTACATTTATCTCCACTCGATCACTAGGCAAAACAAGCATGGATGCCACCAGATTTCTCCACCTACACTGTGAATAATTTTTCGGTCTCCTAGTCTCTGAGTATTTAAGCAATTCGAACTCACATCAGTAGGCCCTAAACCGAGACTGACTCTCCAGGATTTACGTCATATCCCAAACCTAGGATTACTAGGACCAACAAAGAGAAAACCACCTCTAGGCTTTATCGTATATCCTGCCATTCTCTAGCAAGGATTCCTAGGCCATCCAAGGCAACATAAAATCCGACATTACCACAACCCACAGTCTAGTTAAGGGGTTACTAGGCCATGTTTTCTATCATTTTGGAGATCCACCTCACTCAGCTTTGAATCCATCCGGTAATCCAAATCAACCAAACTTGATAAACCTATCACACCATAGCTATCTGGAAATGGCAAGGTTAGGCTGAAAAACACTATTACACCTAGAAAAACCCATGCCATGATAGAAAAGAACAACATGCAATGTCATGCATGCCAAATATAGCAAGGAAAATACACATGCAAGTTGATACCTACAATGAAGTCTGTTGTAGCTTCTTGATCCTGCCTTTCCCCGCTTGATATTTTCTTCCTCTTGCCTTATTTTCCTTTCTTGATCCAATGCCAAAGTGATCCAAGAAAAAACTCTAAGTATCTAAGAGTATGAGAGAGAGAGAATAATGAGAGTGCTCCAAATCTGAACTGGCAAAAGGTTTCCAACTGATCCTCAAAGTCTTTTTATGAATGAGGCCTATATTTTCTTCATTTTCCTCCTCGCACGCAACCTGTGACCTTTCACCTCCTTTTTCGCTTAATTTCCATTATTTTCATAAATAATTGTGCCAAAATGCCATTTTTCCTTTCTAAAGTCTTAACCATTGCCTTGGCCAATTTCCTTAGCCATAAACAACCAAATGAACACCCCCTAGGATGTCTTGTCCAACATTCAACTTGGAATAAGTGTCCTAGTCATCTGTGGTTATTATTTTTAACATTTATTACATGGAATTTTCATCAGGGTTGTTACAGAACCCTCCCCCTTAGGGGACACCATCCTTGGTGTTCAATCACACATATACCTCAACAACCTGTTGAAAGAAGACATACTGCTTATTGATATTTATAACACATCTCGATGCAGTATTTGCAATGAAAGATCTTCTCAGGAGAAGATCTTCATGACAACATGACAAAATACCGCATAGTGGAGATTTATAACACAACTCATTACAGTATTTACAGTGATCATCCTCCTGAGTGCCAATCCATATGACATCATAGCATCATGATAACATAACCACATGATAGCATAATAACATGATAACTTAACCGTAATGACATCACACCCATATTGCATAGTGGATCTTTATAACACAACTCGTTATGATATTTAAATCCATACACAGGTGTAGATATAGCAACATCACCATAAATATAGATACCAAAACATATGCTAAATCCTATACCAAAAAATATATCAAACATATACTAACATCATATAGCATATATCAAAAAATCATAAGCATATATCAAAACATCATATAGCATATATCAACCATCATAAAGCATATATCAATCACCATAAAGCATATAATAAACCAACATAAAGCAAATACTAAAACACCATGAAGCATATACCAAGCCATCATAAGCAAATACTAGACCACCATAAAGCAATCGACAAACCACCATATCAAGGTTGCTTTGCCTCAACCGTCAAACAAGGTAGGATACATAGCCCGCATCTGATCCACCATCTGCCATGTAGCTTTATCAGGACCAAAGTGCTTCCATTGCACTTTAACTCACTCTATTGCTCGGTTCCGAATCATGAGCACCTTTTTATGGAATATACACTGAGGCTCTAGCTGGAATTCTCCATCTGGTTCCACCTACAATACAGACCAATCAATCACATGATCAACATCCTTAACATACTTATTAATAAAGGATACATAGAAAAAATCATGGACTTTCACTATCAGAGGCAGTGCAAGTCGATAGGCTACTAGCCCAATCCTCTTAATGATAATGAAGGGTCCACAAAACTTTGGTACCAGCTTGGCACTTGAGCCAATCCGCAAGGACCTCTTCCTTGGTTTGATACACAAGTACACCTATTCCCCAACTTGGAACTCCTTGAACAACCTGTTCCTATCTGCATAACTCTTCTTCCTATCTTGTGCTACCTTTAGATTCTTCTTGATCACCTGCATCTCTTATTCCATGTCTGCCAATATATCTGGTCCAATCAATACTCTTCTAACCAGATCACTCCAACTAATGGGAGTGTTACAACTCCACCCATATAATGCCTCAAAAGGACTAATCTTCAGTGGCTCTTGATAACCATTTTTGTATGAAAACTCAACCAAAGGGAGGTAATCTTACCACTTCCTCTGCTGATACATCACGTACATCCTCAACATGTCCTTCAATATCATGTTGACCCTCTCTATCTGTCCATCTGTTTGTGGATGATAAGTTGTGTTGAAGGCCAACTCTGTGCCTAAACCTGCAAATAACTCCTTCCAAAACTTTGAAGTGAACATCAAATCCCTATCTGGAACAATCATCTTCAAAACACTATTGATCCTCAGTTTTGTTCTTATTACTGACGGATTTAATTCCCATATTGCCCCTTTTTGTTACCATGGAAGCTATTTCTCTGCTAAATCACTATCCTAATCCTATGTCTACTCTCCATCTGAGGGAAACCTTCTCATGGTTACATTTAGCTAATTACTGGTAGATTTAAGTAAATATAAGTGGCATATTCTTAAACTAACTTATTACTATTATCTAGTGTAGACTCTCAACAGAATGTGCAGGTCGATCCCCAGAGGGAGTAGTTGATGCATGAAGACCTTCTACTTCAGTACTCAAGGGCTATATGCAGAATTGGCACTCAAGTAATGAAATGGATAAGGTGCAGCATGTTCTAGAAGACAAAAGGGTGCAGGCACAAGTAGCACACATCATGATCATGAGATACTCGCCTAATTTCCCTTGATTGCAACATATACGAAATTGGGAATTGGTTACGAATGGATAGACCAATTCGAGATGCCTATTTGAACCAACTCATCTAAAAGGAGTAATGTGGATTCACTCATTATTTTTAGTTTATGTTTAAATTTTAGTAAATGCCTATAAAGGCGATTGAATGTAATATGTTAGGGGGGATCGTAGACCGTAGCACTGTGGCACTGAACTTATGAAGCAATTTTGATGTATGATCGAACCAGTTTGAATACAATCGTAATGATATTGTTCTAAAGTGGTTTTCAAATGCATTGATGGAATGAAGTGTATGTTTTAACTGTGCATCAAATCGTTTAAGCTACTGTAAGTTATCCAACCCTAGGTGTGGCTGGGCCCACCCATCTAGGATTGTTTGTATTTGAAATAGCAGTGACACTGCAACCTTAGATTTTCTTAATCTCCTTTTCATTTACTGTTCTATTGTGTGAATTATTATTTGGTTAATTTATTATTAGTTATGCTGGCAGATTCTTTGTCATTGTCTGAGTTGCAATTGAATTCTAGTGTGATATTGCGCCCTTCGAACCAGAGCCACCCTATCATTTTGTTGCCTTCGCTTGAAATGCATTGCATTGTCATCAATATATTTGGATTGTCACCCATAGTGAATGTCTAAGCCCTTAATATTTTGAGTAGTTATATATGGAGAATGATTTCGATTGAATAAGACAGGCTTTGTCCCCTTCCCTTAAATTAACCTATGTTTTATTGACAAAAATCGATTTAAGTTAATCCCAATTATAATATTACAGAGGCATTTGAAATTAGGATGAAACTAGCTAGATCATTCAAAATACTTAATGAACGCAATTGAATTGTTGAATTGATAGTTTGTTGGAGAAATAATTAATTGACTTGTTTTATTGCGGATTGATGCATCGTAAACTGGTATAAACATTACAGGGACGTTTTCAATAGATCCATTCCACAATCACCATTTATCTTCTTTGTTCATTTAATTACTAATATTGGTGGTAAAATGAAACAATCATCCTCACTTTCGTGCAAAAGGAAGTCTCCTTTAAATGAATTCTTTCTCAATTCATATATTAGGGTGTTTACTCCATGAATAGATCATTGTTATGTATTACAACAACAAGAGATAGGGATTTATTTTGATTATAGCATGGAATTAGGTATAGTCTTAGATTTTATAACTGAACGTCAAGTGAGATAAGTATCATGGTTGCTCTCATTTTATTAGAATTCTGTAAGTAATGCATTGAATACAAAACAACATAATAGATCCAAACAAAGTAATTCCTCCAATTGACATTTGAACCTTAAAACTTGATTGAAGCATTAACATTATAGGTCACTCATTGAATTAGCAATTGGATTGTCATATATTATTTATCATTATTTGCTCTGGTAACGAATGATTATGGCATTAATAGTTTAATAAGCTGAGTGGTGATTACCATAGGATTGTTTGATTTCTTTCAAAGAATTGTCATTATAGAATGCTTGTTGAAAGTGATTGAGTGATTTTTCATATAGAGCCTGGTACCAGCATGCAAAGTTTGATTAGGGTTTGGTGTGAATAGAAGTTCATTTTTACTAGGAATACTCTGTTAAGTGCAGATTTGAATATTGGGATTTGTGAAGATTCTAGGTAAAATTTGATTGTTGGGTTTGCTCATTAGATGATAATATTTGTGAGTATTTCTTTCATAAATCATTAATAAGGAAACAATTAAACTCTGACATAGCTTGAATATAGGAAGCACAAGGCAAATCATGCTTACGAACCTTGGGTTGACAATTAATATTAAGGGATTTAATCTGACAAATTAATCTCTCAACATTTTGGCGCCGTTGCCAGGGAAATTGCCATTTCTTATTCAGGTAATCACTATCATTTGAGTTTCAAGAACCTGCAGAACTGTCAGAGGGCAGAGAGAGTATGGTAAGACGTGAGTGAAGAGCCACACATCCACTTTTGTGGGGTTGCTCCAAAGTCTAACCGATCACTATTTGTTCTTGAATTTCTATTTCCTTCATCTTTATACATAAAAGTACAAGTAGATCTAGGGACAACAAAGGTAGATTTATTTCAAATTTTAAATTTCCTACAACTTTTGGATCAGTCAATATACCTGTTTTAACTGCTGCTAATTGATATGCAGGTCTAAGACAAGAAGGAGGAAGTGTTGATGCCAACGTGGTTTTGGATCAGGAATTATTTGATCGAGAAGGAAGGATCATTCAGGAAATCATCTTTGACAACCCCATAGAAGAACCAGTGGAACAACCAGACCTCATGGACGAGCAGTCAACCAATATCTACCATGTTCCAACACCCCAGATCCACACCATAATCAGCAAACCCCAATGGGTACCTATCGCAAATATGGAGCATGCAAGGGGTGAAGACAGACACAATGACGAGCACCAAGAGGAAGGAGAAGGCCCTAGAAGGAATGTTAACCTACTTGGGGGAAACCAGGAAGAAGAAGAGGAAGAAGTTACTTTCAGGTTCCCTATCCTAGAGGTAACTCACGACATTAATATGGAAATTTCGATGACATCTCTACCACTATTCTACAGTAAATCATCTGAAGACCCCGATGCTTTCCTTTTCAAGTTCGATATCTTATGTCATAGCTATAACCATTATGACAATGCACACAAAGTCAAATTGCTTCCCACCACATTAAAAGACGTAGTGCTTAGGTGGTTCATGAGTCTAGGGCAACATACCATATACACATGGGATGACATGAGGTCAACCTTTCTAAAAAAATATCAAGAATCCTGTAGGAGTAGGGACATCAGTGATATCCTTAGGATGTAGCAAAATGAAGATGAAAACCTAGAGGAGTATCTTGAGAGGTTTCTATACAACTTTCATAAATCCCATGGAAATACCCTAGATTTAAAAATCATCAGAACAATGTTCTTAAAAGGACTAAGAGATGACTGTATAGAGACATTAAACTTGCTTAGTGGTGGGGACATTTACAAGAAATCCTTTGCCAAAGTCATTGACCTTTGTCGCACCTACTCTAGGAGCCAAGCTAAAGTAGGTAAAAAGCTTCGTGAGCTTAGAGACAATTCTTAAGACTATGTGCAGAAGAAAGCTGCGGCTAATACTCTCACTAGGGTTGAACTGGGAAATATAGTAGAAAATTTCAAAATTGACATCTTGAATACAATCAACAACCATCTTGACACCATGAAAATCAACCAAAAGCATGAGGCCGAAAAGGCAACTATGGCAGTCTTTTGTCCCAAGTGTAGACGGAAACATGCAGAGAGGGAATGTCCTCTGAATTCTATAGAAGTCTATGGAATATGCACTCTAGAGCACCAAACCGAGAAGTGACCATCGCTTCCTGGTCTACAGGCCATTTACAAAGGGAATACCAAAACCATTGACCAAGCTCAGATAGCCAAGAGACCCACCTAGAGAGGTTAGAGTCAGGGTTCGCTTCCAAATCCAAATTTTCAAGGTTATAGCCAAACCTAGCCTTGGACCTTTCCTGCATCCTACCCTTCTTGGGGTGCTCAAAGTACTACCTGAAACCAGAATTGGAGAATGAGCCCTTATACCACCAGATATCAACTCCAATCCCAATTCTACACGCCTTATCCAAATATGCTGAGTACTTCATATAATCCAACCATAAAACCTATCAGCAGGCATATAATCCCAACATGTATCAACAACCTATGCAGTTTCCACCTCCTCTACATCAGTTATTACCAGTGCCTGCCAACATGACACCTCTTATGCATCAATTGCTACCTGCACCTACTAACACATCACCCTCGTAGGCACAAACTAATATAAACCCACCACAACCTACACTGCTACCTGCACAACCCGTACCTAACCCAAATCACAATAGGAAACCTCAACCTGTGAAAAACATATACATCCAACCCTTCCCTACATACATGATCACAACCATTCCTATGAACGAAATCTAGTTGCGATCAGAAAAAATAGTGAATAAAGGGAAATCGACTATGGTTATTCAAGAAGAGGTGCCCTCCCCGCCATTCGAAAAACATTCACAAAATGAAAACCAACAAACAACGAAAAAATAGTTGACTGAACCACCATACCCAGAGAGACTTATAGTAAGGAAAGAAGAGGTCCCTCTTGAATATGACCTGGAAAATTAGCTTAGGAACGTCTGTATTAAAATACCACTTTTACAAGAAATCCGAGACATCCCTATATACACTAAAATTGTTAAGGATATCTGCATCAAGAAATTGGGGAGAAAAGGGCATAAAAACCAGAATGTCAAAATTATGAGTCAAATGTCCACGATGATTTTAGACATGCCTGCCAAATATAGTGACCCTGGAAATCCCATCGTCACTATCAAAATAAATGGAGTACTTCTACCAAATACTCTTGTAGATTTAGGGGCTGCAATAAATGCAATGACTTATGAAACAATGACCCACCCCTATCCTTTTAGAGATGGCAGATAAATCCATTGTCAAACCAATAGGATCCTTGGATGATATAGTAGTCACTATTTCCTCTTTGAAATACCCTATAGACTTTCTAGTCATTTCTACAAAAACCTGTAGACCTAGACACCCTGTGGTCTTGGGAAGGCCATGGATGGCATTTTCGGATGCCCTCATTGGATGCAGAAATGGAGAAATGACCATTTGAAATGGATCTCACAATCAAACGTTGTACATCTTTCCACCTGCTCAAACAGCTACTGAAGTACCAGTATGGCTCGAAAATCCTTATGGAAACGAAGGCTGCATGTTTCCATTATTAACATTAGAACAATCTAGAGGTTTCTAGGAACACTCTGATGAGCATGTTTTGCAGCAGTTTCTAGCTAATAGTTCTTGCATCAATTATCCCATCTTGTTTAATGGTTATCAACATGTGTTTAGTGATGAGTTTCAAGAAACCTACCATCCAACCATCTTCGCCTCATTTGCAGCCATGGAAGGAAGCCAGGAGCTCACCACAGAACCTATGGAAATATTTGAAGGGAAAATTCTACATATTGGCACAGGATTGACTATAGAACAAAAGTAGTAGTTTATGAGTATGGTTCAATAACAAACCAGAGCATTCACATGGGATTACTTGGATATGAGAGGTATACATCCAGACACTTGCATCCATCATATTTATACAAATTAAGAAATGAGACCTGTTCGGCAACTGCAGAGGTGGATGAACCCAACATTAAAGGATATTGTTAAAGATGAGCTTCAGAAACTTTTGGCCGTAGATTTCATTTACCCCATTTCTGATAGCAAGTGGGTGTCACCTTTGGTAGTAGTCCCAAAGAAGAATGGTAAATGGCAAATCTGTGTCGACTATAGAGAATTAAATAAGGCCACACTACGCGATTATTTTCCATTGCCTTTTATAGATCAAGTTCTCGACACACTTTCAGGTAAGAAATATTTTTCTTTTCTAGATGGTTATAGCGGATACAATCAAATACAAATAGCTGAAGAAGACCAGGAAAAGACCACCTTTACATGCCTATGGGGTACTTATGCATATAAAGTCCTTCCCATCGGTCTTTGTAACGCCCCTGCCACCTTCCAAAGAGTTGTGCTTGCTATCTTTTCTGACCTAATCCATGACTATGTGGAAGTCTATATGGACGACTTCATAGTCTATGGGGATGATTTCTTGCAAGCCTTAGAAAATCTAGAAAAGGTATTGATCCGCTGTTAAGAAGCCAATCTGGCCCTTAATAGTGATAAATGTAGGATGATGCAAACTAAGGGAATTGTTCTAGGCCATCATGTATCATTTGATGGAATTCAAGTTGATCCGGATAAAATCGAGGTAATTTCACGTATCCCTATTCCGAGCTCGCAAAAGGAGGTAAGAAGCTTTGTAGGGCACGCAGGATATTATCGAAGATTCATTGAAATTTTCATTAGAATAGTAGCACCACTATTTAAATTGTTAACTAAAGACGCTGAATTTGTATGGAATGTCGACTGTCAACAGGCTTTTCAGGTATTGAAGGAAAAATTGTCTATAGCTCCGGTGCTAAGAGGACCAAACTGGTCCTTACCCTTTCACATTGGTATAGATGCTGCAGATACCACATTGGGAGCAGTTTTAGGACAAATGGAGGATAACTTTCCCTATGCTATTTACTTTGTTAGAAAAAATCTCTCTCCTGCTGAATTAAATTATATGGTCTCTGAAAAAGAACTATTAGCAGTCATACATGCTATAGGAAAGTTTAGACATTATATTACTGATTATGAGACATTTGTCCATACAGATCATTCTGCTGTTAGATTTTTAATGAATAAACCAATTATAATGGTAGGATAACTAGATGGTTGTTTATTTTACAAGCATTTAACATAACTATAATTGATATGCCTGGAACAGATAATTTGGCAGCTAACTTTTTATCTCATTTAAATCTTACGCAGGGAAGCATGCCAATGCTAGTGCCTGATGAATTCCCAGATGAAGAACTATTTTCCATTTCTACCATTACTCCTTGGTTTGCTGATGTTCCCAATTATTTGGTATTAGGAAAACTACCTCAAAACATGTCAACTAGGGAAAGGCATAACATAGTGCAATGCAGTGCGAGCTACTCATGGATTGAGGGAGATCTATTCTATATAGGGCTAGACTTGATTATAAGGTAGTGTGTGTGGCAAGATGAAATGCATGACATACTAAGTGCCAACAATAATGAGCCTTGTGGCAGCCATTTTGCTGAGAAAACGATGGCATATAAAGTTCTCCGCATCGGATACTATTGGCCTATGCTCTTCAAGGACGCCAATAAGCTTGTTTTAAGTTGTGACATTTTCCAAAGAATGGGGAGGCCAGTGGCCTCCAATGCAATGCCCCTTCACCTGCATATTGCTATTGAACCCTTTGAGAAGTGGGCATTGGACTTTGTAGGGCCCATCTCCCCAATGTCAAATGAGAAAAAATATATTTTGTTATGTACTGATTACATCACCAAGTGGGTGGAGGCTAAGGCACTGTACGCTGCCACGGAAAAGGCGGTAGTAGAATTTTTGTTCGAGGACATCTTTACAAGATTTGGGGTCCCATAGGAAATTGTCACTGACCAAGGAACCCAATTTACATCAAATCTGGTCAAGGCACTTACAGAACAATACCAAGTGAAGCATCAAAAATCAACTCCCTACCACCCCCAAGCTAATGGGCAAGTGAAGTGCATGAACAAGGTGTTGGAATCCATCCTCATAAAGACAATCCAACTGTGACACAGAGATTGGGTGGAAACGTTACTAGAGGCACTTTGGGCTTACCTAATCACTTGGAGGAATGTGACTGGGCATACTCCCTATGAGCTAGTCTACGGTAAACAAGTGATTTTTCCCATTGAATTTCAGGTAAAAACATTTAGAACAACTATTCAATTAGGCATGAATTTAAACGAGGCTCAAGAGCAAAGATTGATGCAATTGAATGAGCTAGATGAAATCCGACAATATGCCTACCATTGAACTGCATTAGTACAGAACCAAAGAGCCTGATGGCATGATAAATTCCTTAAGAAGAAATTCTTCCATCCAGGTGACTGGGCCTTATTATACGATAGTAAGTTTAAGAATTTCGAAGGTAACTTTTCTACTAGATGGTTGGGACCATATGAGGTAATTGAAGTTTTTCATAATGGCTCAGTTCACATCTGTACTATTGATAATGACAAGACTTATTTTGTGATAAATGATCATCGGCTTAAAGTTTATCATAAGCCACTCTCACATGATCAATTTTTGCAGGAAATTCAAAAGGACCCAGGATTTGAGCTGATTCATGCAAAGGACCAGCCCCTTGTTGGTTCAGTTAATTTATATCTATATATATATATATATATATATATATATATATATATATATATATATAATAGTGGGCTGTCATTTTTGTTATTCATAGGTGGTCCTCCCCACAACCCATGTAGAATAAAGGAGGAATTCACTAGGAGAAAGTTTATCCCTTTAACTAGGCCTGGTGGATTACACATTGAAAAGGAACACGTGGAGTATCTTTTGGAAGCCTTCAAACTCTCTAAATATGAAGCTCCTGAGCAATGGCTGATCCAAGCTCGTAAATGAAATGGACCAGCAGTAGTCTAGAGATTCGTTGAGTAAAAAATTGTTCTTTTTCAGGCTCAAGGAAATGATTACGGAAGGGAAGCCTGTGGAGTCTACTTTGGGCAATTCAGACTCTCTAAATAAGAATGCCTCTAGCACTAACTACTTTAGGCTCATTAAAATAATAAGGTAGTAGTAGTATAGGGATCCTCTCGACTGTGAATTATTTTTTTCGGGTCCAAAGGAATAACTACGAAAAAGAACACCCCCCTAGAGCTCTCTTTCTGGCCATTTCCATCTCCCAAAAAAGAAATGCCCCAGGTAGTCACCATTCTAGGCTTGGTTAAAATCCATGGATTGGTAAAGTAGTCTCCTTTATAGAAATAATAAGAAACCTAGTCGATGATATGGAGCTGGAGATTCCAGGAGGGTGGCAGTTGAACTATACCCTACACTCTGTTCATTTCAGTTGTTTTTATGTGAATCTCAAAATTTGGTTCTACCTAATTCTATTCAAATAACTGTGTTTATGGCTAACCAGAATACCTTGGTTTCATAAAGGCCTTTGTGCTTTACTCTGTCCAAGAATGTGGGTCATATTGCACAGGAGGGCCTGAGAGTTTGCTTAAAAGAAGGTCCTACAATCCCTCAGCTACTGCCAAAACATATACATATGACTACCATGCAACATTTTGTCTGTGTAAATCAGGGTTTGTCTTATATGCAACTGAAGAATGCTTGGAACTATCAATTTTCTCAGAATTAAAGAATAGGTTCATAGAATCAATATTCTATCCGCCAAGGCATAGCATATCAATCTTCCAGAATCTGGGCACCATGCACACAATCACAAGAGGCATTGCTTAAGCACATGGAGCTCACACTCGACGCAAATCACTTAAGTCATTGTGGTATGCACTTGTTTTTGCTTGAATTTTACTGATAAGTAGTTAAGTGTTAATAATTTTAAGCATGCCTCGGGATCCATCATATGATCACCATGATCACATATCTTACGCCTCGCCTGTCTAAGTCGCGATTTTATAAACAAATGACCCTCCAACATTTCACAATCATCGCCTACGATTCACCTTATTGTGTCATAATAACCACACCTCGCAAACCATGGTTGAAGGAACTAGCTCCATCGATGTCCATGTTTCATCCTCCCACAATGACAGTCATCCAAAGTCCCAATTTCCCATAGAAGAGGAGGTCACGACCCCGATTAAGCTCCAAATCCTGGAGGATATCGCACAGGATATGGAGGCTTTCTATCCTACTAAACCAACAACAGGTGAGAACGCTACAAAGCCTACCTCGCATCAGTTAATGTCTAAGAAGCATAAGGGAAAATCGCCAAGAGGGAGTGCTCCATAGCAGTCCACATCACTAACTAAGAGTCCTACACTGGATGCAGAGGAAAATTTGAAAATCAAGCTTATCAAGTTGTGGAAGACAATTGCTAAACTGAGAGGATATGCACACAAATATAAGGTTTTGTTTCATTTTGTGAAGGACATAAACCAACAAGTCAAAGATTCCAATATGAAGCTATATATGCAGAATGATGCCTTGGTACACAAAAATAAGCACCTCCTATGTTGGAAGGAAGCTTGGAAAAAACCTGTGAAATGATTGAACACTAAGGGACTAGCATTGCAATTCCAAAAGTGTTCGCCACAGATTGGACAAGGGACAGAAGTCCTAATCAAGACTGCTAGTATGTGACAACAGTGTCCTTCAGTGGCACAATTCCTTTTTGTTGGATGCATGAGCACATGCATTAGGCTAAACATGGGAGGATGTTGATCCTCAGTTTTGTTCTTATTACTGTCAGATTTAATTCCCATTTTGCCCCTTTTTGTTACCATGGAACCTATTTCTCTACTAAATCACTATCCTAATCCTATCTCTACTCTCCACTTGAGGTAAACCTTCTTATGGTTGCATTTAGCTAATTATTGGTAGATTTAAGTAAATAGAAGTGGCATATTCTTAAAATAACTTATTACTATTATCTAGTGTAGACTCTCAACATAATGTGCAGGTCGATCCCTAGAAGGAGCAATTGATGCATGAAGACCTTCTACTTTGGTACTCAAGGGATATATGCAGAATTGGCACTCAAGTAATGAAATGGATAAGGTGCAACATTTCCTGGAAGACGAGAGGGCGAAGCCACAAGTAGCACGCATAATGATCCTAAGATCCTCGCCCGATTTCCCTTGATTGCAACATATACAAAATTGGGAATTGGTTACGAATGGATATACCAATTCGAGATGTCTGTTTGAACCAACTCACCTGAAAGGAGTAATGCGGATTCACTTGTTATTTTTAGTTTATGTTTAACTATCAGTAAATGCCTATAAAGGCGATTGAATGTAATATGTTAGGGGGGATCGTAGACCGTAGCACTGTGGCACTGAACTTATGAATCAGTTTTGATGTATGATTGAACGAGTTTGAATACAATCATAATGCTATTGTTTTGAAGCAGTTTTAAAATGCGTTGATGGAATGAATTTTATGTTTTAACTGTTCATCAGATCATTTAAGATACTATAAGTTATCCAACCCTAGGTGTGGCCGGGCCCAACCATCTGCGATTGTTTGTATTTGAAACAGCAGTGACACTGCAACCTTAGATTTGCTTAATCTCCTTTTCATTTATAGTTCTGTTGTGTGAATTATTATTTGGTTAATTTATTATTGGTTATGCTTGAAAAGTCTTTGTCATTTTCTGAGTTGCAATTGAATTCCAGTGTTATATTGCGCACTTTGAACTAGAGCCACTTTGTCATTTTGTTGCCTTCATTTGAAATGCATTGCATAGTCATCAATATATTTGGATTGTCACCCACAGTGAATGTCTGATCCCTTAATATTTTGAGTAGTTATAGATGGATAATTATTTCGATTGAATCAGATAGGCTTTGTCCCCTTCCCTTAAATTAACCTCTGTTTTATTGACAAGAATCTATTTAAGTTAATCCCAATTATAGTATTACAGAGGCATTTGAAATTAGGATGAAACTAGTTAGATCATTTGAAAGACTTAATGAACTCAATTGAATTGTTGAATTGATAGTTTAAATATGAGAATGTCTGGGTTGCACAAATAATTAATTGACTTGTTTTATTGTGGATTGATGCATTGTAAACTGGTATAAAAACTACAGGGATGTTTTCAATAGATCCATTCCACAGTCACCATTTATCTTCTATGTTCATTTAATTACTAATACCGATGGTAAAACGAAACGATCATCCTCACTTTTGTGCAAAAGACAGTCTCCTTTGAATGAATTCTTTCTCAGTTCATATATTAGGGTGTTTACGTCATGAATAGATCATTGTTATGTCTTATAGCAGCAAGAGGTAGGTATTTATTTTGATTATAGCATGGAATTAGGTATAGTCTTAGATTTGATAATTGAACATCAAGTGAGATAAGTATCATGGTTGCTTTCATTTTATTAGAATTCTGTAAGTAATCCATTGAATACAAAACAACATAATAGATCAAAACAGAGTAATTACTCTAATTGATATTTGAACCTTAAAACTTTATCTGAACATGAACCTTTAAGTATAGAATAATTGGTTGATTGAAGCATTAACAAGATAGGTCACTCATTGAATTAGCAATTGGATTTTCATAGATTATTTATCATTGTTTGCTCTTGTAACGAATGATTATGGCATCAATAGTTTAATAAGCTGAGTGGTGATTACCATAGGGTTTTTTGATTTCTTTCAAAGAATTGTCATTATAGAATGCTTGTTGAAAGTGATTGAGTGATTTTTCATATAGAGCCTAGTACCAACATGCAAAGTTTGATTAGGTTTTTGTGTGGATATAAGTTCATTTTTATTAGGAATACTTCGTTAAGTGCAGATTTGAATATTGGGATTTGTGAAAATTTTAGGTAAAATTTGATTGTTGGTTTTGCTCATTAGATGATAAGATTTGCGAGTATTTCTTTCATAAATCATTAATAAGGAAATGATTAAACTCTGACATAGCCTAAACAGACGAAGCAGAAAGCAATCCGTGCTTACAAACCTCGAGTTGACAATTAATCTTAAGGGATTTAATCTGAAAAATTAATTTGTCTGCGGATGATAAGTTGTATTGAAGGCCAACTCAGTGCCTAAACCTTCAAATAACTCCTTCCAATCCTTGGAAGTGAACTTCAAATCCCTGTCTGAGACAATGACATTCAGAACACCATGTACTCTAACCACGTCTCGGACGAATACATGTGTCACATCACTAGTTGATAATGTAGACTCTACTGGAACAAAGTGTGTAACCTTTGTTAACCTGTCCACAATGACCAAGATGGAATCACGATGCTTCACTGTCTTCAGAAACCCTGTGATGAAATCCATGGAAATGACCTCGCATTTCCACTTATGAATAGCTATCGACTATAGCAGTCCACCTAGATGTTTGCATTTTTCTTTCACTTGCCGACAGCTGAAACATCTAGCCACAAACTCTGCTAAATCCCTCTTTCGATTTGGCAAATAGTAATATCTCTTCACCGCTCTGAATGTCTTTTGATAACCTCAGTGACATGAATAAGGTTTTGCATGAAATTCCCTCAATATTACCTTCTTGAGTTCACTACTATCTGGTACATATATCCTGTCTCGAAACCTGACCAATCCCTCTGGTGGAAGACAATAGCCCATGCCCTGTGCACTTGTAACTGTACCTATACTTCCACCTGTATTACCACTTGTACTTGTACCACTACATGTACCTATACCTATACCATGACCTGTACTTATAATATCACTTGTACCTACCAACACCCTGCTGCAACTTGTGCACAATCTCCATATACCTGACATCCTATTGTCTTGCCTACAAGATCCTATCCTGTATGTTCATCCCATAGGAGCTCATAGCTGCCAAGTTATGTACCTCTACCCATCTGCTGAGAGCATATGCCACCTTGTTCTCTTTACCCTTGATGTACCTGATCTCGAAGTCAAACTCACTGATCGTGGCCAACCATCTAGCCTACCTGGCATTTAAATTCAGCTGGTCAAACAAATGCTTCAACCAAATGTGATCACTCATAAGCACAATGACCTACCAAGAAGATAGTGCCTTCACATATTCAATGCATGTATAATTGTTGCTAGCTCAAGATCATGCATTGGGTAGTTCTGCTCATTCTCATTCAATTTCCGAGACTCATAACATACCACCTATCCATCCTGCATAACGACTCCAACAATTCCTCTCTTGCAAACATCTATACATACTATGAACACTTTTCGAATATGCATGTGTCATCAACTGCTTAAGCTACTAAAAGCTAGCCTCACACTCTTTGGTCCATTCAAACTTCTTAACTTTCCTCTCCAATGATGTGATAGGATAACAAATTTGTGAGAATTTCCTGATGAACCTCCTATAATATCCTGCCAGACTCATGAAAGATCTCACCTCATCCAAACTCATAGGAGATACCCACTCCATGATGGCACTTATCTTCTTTGGATTTACTGCAATACCCTCCTTGGAGACAACATTTACCAAGTAGTGTACCTCAATTTGAAAGAAGCTACATTTGCTTACCTTAGCATACAACTGATGCTCTCTCAACAACCTCAATACTGCTGCTAAGTGCTTAGCATGCTCTTCCTAAGTTTTAGAATATACCAATATATCATCAATGAACACAATAACAAACTTATCCAAATATGGACGCAACACTCTATTCATCAAACACATAAATGTAGCTAGAGCATTAGTTAAGCCAAATGGAACAACAAAAAACTCATAATTCCCATCCTTGGTCGTGAATGCAGTCTTGTAAATTTCCTCCTCTTTGATGCGTACCTAATGGTATCTGGGTCTCAAGTCAATCTTTGAGAAAATCCTCAAGAACAAGACTGGTGCACCCCAAGGTGATACACTTGGCCTAATGTATCCCTTGTCCAACATTTCCTTCAACTACAATTTCAACTCAACCAACTCAGGTGTGCTCATCCTCTAAGGTGCTTTCGATGCTGGAGCTTCCCTTGGCACTAACTCAATCAAACATTCTACCTCCCTATGAGGTGGAAACTTTGTAATGTCCTTAGGAAATACATCCCTGAACTGTTGTAACACTGGCTACCTATTCAACACATCAGCATCCTCAACCTCCTTACCCTTATCACTGGAAATGTGTACTACAAATAGCTTGCACCCCTTCTTGTAGCTACACTTTGCTTGACTAGATGTCACCATCCTAACTGATATGGCCTTATTCTTACCTTGCAAGATTCTTGGTTCCCCATTATCATCAACACACTCAATAGCTTTGTCTTAACAACCAACCTTGGTTCTATGAAGATACAACCAATCCATGCCCAATAACATATTGTATGAACCCAATAGTAATACATTCAAATGGGCTGTTGTAGGCATACCATTTAAGTCAAATGTGCAAGCTCTTACCCAATGATGAACTCACTTCTTCATACTTGTAGCCAACTACACTAACCAAGACACTACATGCAACTCCTTATTCAAACTACACTTATCCACCAAGTCAGGACTAATATAGCTATAATTAGAACCAGGGTGAATCAAAATATAAATAACTTGATCACAAAGATTATAGTCCATCTCAAAGATAAATGCTTGGTGTTATGCCTGCCTATTGTCCATTGCTGCATAGATACGTAGAATACTCTGACCAACATCCCCAATAGTCTGCGCCTCTTGTGCACCGTATATATAAGGCCTACCACCCTGATTCTATCGACAATCTCTCTTAAGGTGGTTCGTGCCACATGTCCAACACTCTAACTGACCAGTACCACACCCCTATGGTGTTGCTGCAATTGATGTCCTTGTCTAGCTGCATTAAATCTTTGTTGCAGTGCCACATTTTCTCTCTCATTTGCATGTTGAATCCTTGTCCTCTTAGGCTTCCATTTACCTCTACCTTTTTCCTTTCCTTTCCATCCATGCTGAGATTCATTCTTACGCTTTGATTGTTCATAGGAATGCTTGATTTTCCCAATAACATCCTCAAGTGATCGAGGGTCATCATACTCAATCCGATCTCTAAATGGTAATGGAAAGCCACTGAAAAACTATTGAACTTTAGCCTTCTCATTAGTAAGATACGGTGCATACCTTAATATCTCTAGAAACTAGGATGTGTACTCTTCATCTGTCATTGATCCCATATTTTGCTCATAGAATAATTTTTTCCTTATTGTCATAGCACCTTTCTAACAAGTACTTCTTCATGAAAAGCCTCTTGAATTCTTGCCAGATCAAGTCATCTGTCTTGATGTCTCTAACCCGCTTAACATCTTCCCACCAGATGTCTGCTTTACCTTTCAAGCTAAAGTTAGTTATCCGGGCCTTCATGTTATCTGTGTACTCATGCAACTCAAAGAATTTTTTCATGCCAAGTATCCAAGCCTCTGCATCTTCCAACTTCTTCACATCTCCATCAAACGTAAGTAGTTTTTATTTCTTGAATTCATTGGAAAAGTACCCCCTATCATTCCTCCTGTAAGGATGATAATCACGACGATCATGATGTCTATTAGAACTAGAACTAGAATAATACATGCACTCACCACCCCTCCTGTTTAGAGTGTCCAAGAACTTGTCATCTCTCACCATGTCATATCTACTTGACTTGTGCCTATAAGGAGATCTACTACAATATGATCCATTAGTTCGATCCTCATGTGTGTGGCTGATCCGAAGCTTCCCTTGTCGCTGCAAGTCCAACAAAATTTTAAGAAGTATAGCATTAACCTCTGTTTGCTTCTCTTATGCCTGTATTATCCAGTCATTATTTGCATTACAACTCCTTATCTCTTCCATCAAGCTCCTTAGTGTATCGTCCAAATCAAAAGTATGCCCCACACCATGCTTCTCATTTGATGCATAGGGAGATTCTATGTAATCTACCACCTTGCTAGCCATTTGATCTCTTTCTTCCTACAATGCATAATATGTCAAATAAATCAAATCAAAATGAATTGACGTACCTTAGTATATCTTGGGGAGGATACCTTGTCTGCAAGATCATCAAATCAGTGTGATACATGTATAACATAATCATAACAACGTATAAACATACACAATAAATGTATCAACACATAAACATCACTCTAACTAGGATCTAGTCATCGATGCAAGGCCATATCAATAGTGCATGCTATGACCTCATGCATGACAACAACCATTACTCCATTATACACATTGCTACATGCAATCGACAATATTCATAAGCAATGCCTAACCAACTACAAATATGCATAACCACATGTATTCAAACATAATCGACCAGTTCTTGTAGTCAACCTACAAGAATGATACATGTAATCAAAATTCTCAAGGATGTAAGTAGGCAACATAAAATCAACATGTAAGCAACAAATAACCATATACATCCAGTCACATACCCATGTCAATTACTTTTCATGAAATCAACATCAAATTCTCCATGATAACGATACTACAACCCTAATCCACCATCAAGAAAATGCAACAAGTATATAAGTGTAAGAGAAACACATGAAACTGACATGCATGCATGACAGATACACATTCAACCCATTTAGTTTGAGAGATGAACCATGCTCTAATACCACTCTCTACCACCCTCCTCTGACATCCACCTAGTAACCATTCCAACCAGGGTAAACATGAGATGAGAGGCCACTATGATTAGATTCGACCTCCTATGTGACCTTAAGGAAGTGGAATTGACAGAACATCACATACAATCATCCAAACTCATCAACGGAACCCTCAAGAGACAAGTCAGCCACTGTGACAGCCTCTCCCTGGGCCCCACTATTGTTCTGGACCTCTTAGGCCATAGTCTCTCTCATGCTATAGGCAAGGGAGCAACCAGAGACATAAAATCACTCTCATAGGCCCACCTTCCAATGACTGTGCACTAAAGTTGTTAGTTCTGTGCCAGCGACCCTAGGATTTAAGTCAGTTTTTCAGGCTCAGAGCCCAGGCCACTGCCCATAATGGAATGATAACTTGAAATCCATAAAATTACAGGGAAAAAATGATGTAAAAGCAATAAGTTGATACATACCTTAACCAGACCCCTACTAGCCATGACATGCATTTCGTCAAACATATCATCGACATGTAACCTACATTTGTATACAACATAATTAAGTGTAGGGATCTCATAATTATCTGAGAATCACCATGAACCATTATTTCCTCACGTCATTTGCTGCCTTATCAATTATTAGGTCATAGATGCAATATCCATTCAAATACAAGTAAAACCATGCTGAGAGCCAAACATAGCTGTTGCCATAAAATGAGCAGATAACCAACATAATAGGAACATAATTACAATAAACATATCAACCATAAATATCCATCTATACACCAGTACATTTACGCATGAAAATCAATAGAATGAATTTCTTATTAATCAATGCAATGAACTGACTGAAGATGGGACTACCACGTTCCACCCAACAATAGATTGGTCGATCCAAGTCTCTCTTCATCCAATCACTCCCGTGCCATATTCCAAAAATGAACGTGGGACTCAAACCAAAATAACTCAATCAACTCATATAGAGGATAAACCACCTCACCCTCATCAATAGAAACTAGGCTTTATTGTAATCCATCCTCGATCACTAGGCCAACACAATGAACACATAATAACAAGCTTTACCTTGATCTCTACTTGATCACTAGGAAAAACAAGCATGGATGCCACCAGATTTCGCCACATACACTGTGAGGAATTTTCATGTCTCCTAGACTCTCAGGATTTACTGCAATCCATACCCAAATCACTAGGCCCATAAATCAAGACCCACTCTCCATGTTTTACTGCATATCCCAAACCTAGGATTACTAGGCTCAATGAATAACATACCACCTCTAGGCTTTACCATATATCCTACCATTCACCGATAAGAATTCCTAGCCCATCCAAGGTAGCACAAAATCCAGCTTTACCGCAACCCATAGTCCGGTTCAGAGGTTATTAGGCCATGTGTTCTATCATTTCAGAGATCCACCTCACTCATCTTCGAATCTATTCGGTAATATAGCTCAACCAAACATGAGAAACCCATCACACCATAGCTATTCGGAAATGGCAAGGCTAGGCTGAAAAACACTGTTACACCTAGAAAAACCCATGCCATTATAGAAAAGAACCACATGCAATGCCATGCATGCTAAATCTAGCAAGGAAAATACACATGCGAGTCGATACCTAGAATGAAGCCTGCTATAGCTACTTGATCCTACCTTTCCTCACTTGATCTTTGATTCCTCTTGCCTTCTTTTCCTTTCTTGCTCCAATGCCAAAGTGCTCCAAGAAAAAGCTCTGCGTATCCGAGAGTATGAGAGAGAGAGAATAATGGGAGAGTGCTCTAAAACTGAACTGATAAAAGGTTACCAACTGATCCTCAAAATCCTTTTTATGAATGAGGTCTCTATTTTCTTCATTTTCCATTATTTTCCTTTATTTTCCTCCTCACGTGCAACCTCTAACCTTTCACCTCATTTTTCTCCTAATTTCCATTATTTTCATAAAAAATTGTGCCAAAATGTCATTTTTCCTTTCCAAAGCCTTAGCCATTGCCTTTACCAATTTCCTTAGCCATAAACAACCAAATGAACACCCCCCTAGGATATATTTCCCAACATTCAGCTTGGAATAAGTGTCCTAGTCATCCGTGGTTATTGTTTATAACATTTATTACATGGAATTTTCATTAGGGTTGTTACATTCAACTTTGAACTAGAGTTACATTATTGAAATTTCTAGGGTTTTCTTCTTTATGGTAACATGGATATCCCATTTTCCATGTGTAATAGGGTTAATGCAGAATCATCTCAAATTATGGTGGCGTGAGGAACAAGTTTGGGGTGACATCACATGATGACTTAACATGTTAATATGATGCAATATGTGTAAAATTATGGGGTAGAAGATTCGACGTGGAAGTTAATGTGTCATTGACCATGGTAGGTGATGTGGAATCCTAAAATTTGAAGTTTCATTTAAATGAAACTTTAAATAGTTCCTAGATCTGAATATCGAGAGGATCAACCCATTTACCATAAAAATATTTCAAAAGGTTTACAAAAGCAGCTAGAGCAAGGAAAATAAAATCTTAGATATGGATGGATCCAAATTACTGAAATTTTGGAAAATCATAATAATATGGATTTATGGAAAATCCTAGATTTGGATGTGAATGGTAGGTTTATGTGTCACGTAGTAGTACTTTCTCTTCCTAGGAAAATTAGACTAAAGCCGATTCATCTCTAGTTTTATACCTAGGAGAATTACACTAAAATAAATGTAGTACTACTACAAAACATGTCATACTTGCAGAGATAGATTTACCATGGACCAAATTCTAGTAATTTGGATAATAATTAGTCAAAGAAGGTTCTTAGCCCATCAAAAATTTACAAATATGGTCCAAAAGTAACAACATAGGAAGACACATCTCAAATAAGAGGCATATGAGTTCCAAGATATATACATCTAGTGAGGACACCTTGAGAGACACCTATAGTGAGGAATCAAATAGTTCCGACAAATTATCTAGCACAATAACTAGATTATTGTTACATAGGAAAAATAAGAAAAAGCCTACAAACAGTTCCCTAGTTGAGGAATTGAAAAAGTAAAATCCTCCTATCTTTAATAAATAAGTTACGAAAAATGAGGAATTAAGTATTGGGGGTTATCGCAGTGGATTATATTAGATATCATTTTTTGGGATTCAACTGCGTTAAGTAAGCCATTCATCTATGACCATTTCAATGAGAGGTAGTTGTAATTGACTAATTTCTCATGATTTTTGAAAAGTTGACTTAGCACTCATTGCATCGGGTGTTGCTCACAGGGGTGAAGACGTTAATAAATAAGTTAGGAAAAATGAGGAATTAAGTATTGGGGGTTTTCACAGTGCATTATATTAGATATCATTGTTTGGGATTCAATTGTGTTAAGTAAGCCATTCATCTATGACCATTTCCATGAGAGGTAGTCATAAATAACTAATTTCTCATGATTTTTGAATAGTCCTCTTAGCACTCATTACATTAGGTGATGCTCACAGGGATGAAGAAGTGGGATTAAAACTAGTGAAATAAATCACACAACGCCAATCATTACTTCCGGGGCTTGCACCCTGTAACCAAGACTTCCCGGGAGGTCACCCATCCCAAATCGCCTCTGTGTCAAGCGCACTTAACTGTGGAGATTTCCCCACAATCAAGCCCACTTAGCTTGCTAACCAATTTGCAAAACCTTAGAAAGTATTGTGCCTCATGAACCATTCAAGTAGAGTTCCCTTCACTCTTTTGAATTAAGTATTGGGGGTTTTCACATTGCATTATATTAGATATCATTTTTTGGGATTCAACTGAGTTAAGCGGGTCATTAATCTATGAACATTTCCATGAGAGGTAGTCGTAACTGAATAATTTCTCATGATTTTTGAATAATCCACTTAGCACTCATTACATCAGGTGATGCTCATAGGGGTGAAACAGTGGGATTGAAACTAGTGAAATAAATCACATAGTGTCAATCATCACTTCCGGGGCTTGCACTCGGTAACTAGGACTTCCCGGGAGGTCACCCATCCTAGATCGCCTATGCCTCAAGCACGCTTAACTGTGGAGTTTTCCCCACGATCAAGCCCACTTAGCTTGCTACCCCATTTTCTATGTGATTTATTTCACTAGTTTCAATCCCAATTCTTCACCCCTATGAGCATCACCCGATGCAATGAGTGCTAAGTGGACTATTCAAAAATCATGAGAAATTAGTCAATTACAACTACCTCTCATGTAAATGGTCATAGATGAATGACTTACTTAACCCAGTTGAATCCCAAAAAAAGATATCTAATATAATGCATTGTGAAAACCCCTAATACTTAATTCAAAAGAGTGAAGGGAAATCTACTTGAATGGTTCATGAGGCACAATACTTGCTAAGGTTTTGCAAATGGGGTAGCAAGAGAAGTGTACTTGATTGTGGGGAAAACTCCAGAGTTCAGCGCGCTTGAGTTAGAGGCGATTTAGGATGGGTGACCTCCCGGGAAGTCCTGGTTACTAGGTGAAAGCCTTGGAAGTGATGATTGAAGCTATGTGATTTATTTCACTAGTTTCAATCTCACTTCTTAGCCCCTGTGAGCATCACCCAATGCAATGAATGCTAAGTGGACTATTAAAAAATCATGAGAAATTAGTCAGTTACGACTACCTCTCATGGAAATGGTCATAGATGAATGACTTACTTAATGGAGTTGAATCCCAAAAAATGATATCTAAAAAAATGGGGAAGCTGAAGCATAAGTGCTAGGGTTGAAGAAGTACTTAAGGTTCCACAATTACTCTAAAAATATGAAGGAAAAAGTGGCAATATTTAACTTGAAGGTAAAAACTGATATTTAGTGGGAAGATTCTAAGAATGTCATCATTTGTTAGGAAAAGGAGTTGAGATGGAGAAAATTCAAAATATATTTGATGGAAAAGGACATATTTGAATGGTACTATGATGGAAAAATTATAGAATTTCACAAGCATAAATTGTGGTAGCTCACTATGGATTCCTATCCAAACATATCCATAGAGATACTAAGATATGTTCCTTATATCAAACACGAGAAAGTGAAGATACAATTCTTTCTCAACATATGTCCACAGTCATATCAAGAAAATATTGAGTTTGATGAACCTAAAACACTTGATGACACTATCAAGGAGGCTAAATATTGCTATGACTAATCAAAGCAGAAGATGGAATCCCAGATAGTATGGAAGAAGAAAGATAAAGTTGAATTCAACAAGAAAGGATCCAAGTCATCACTCTACAACCAATTTGGGAAAGTGTCAAAGTTGGTGTCCCAACAAGCAGTGAGTACTAGTTGAATTATCTCACTTAAAATGGGGATAAACCAATCAAACCAGCAAAAGAAAAGGTATAAGAGCCAAATAAAGGACCATTGAAGTGTTTTGGGCATAGGGAGAATCACTTAATATGATATTTCCCCTATAAGAAACATAATTATAGGAGGATTTTTAATTTCCAAGAGGATACTTCTATTGATGATGCATCTAGAAGCATACCCAAAATATATGCAGTAATGGAAAATTTGAAAGAGGATCACCAAGCCCTAATAGTGGAAAATGAAGGTGTAATTTTCAAATGGTCTATTTTAGTTTTAATTAAACTTGGCTCCAACCTCAACTATATTTCTCGACAAGTTGATGAAGTTTGTGTGTTATAGAAAAAGAAGAATATATCAAGGCTTGATTAGTGTAGATAGCTACAAGAACTAAAACAAAGGTGACTAAGGTTATTAAAGAGTTTTAATCTCAAATAACCTGACAACATACTAAAGAAACCTTGAATGTGCTACCACTAGGGTTGGACAACCTTTTGATTGGCATGGACTAGTTGGTAGTGCATAAGGTGAATACATATTGTTTTAATAAAGTTTCAGAATGTGAAAATGTAGAGGGAAAGAAAGGATACTATAAGGCATGGAAATGTTATTATTGGTGAAGAAAATCTCAACCTTAGAAGTTAAGAAATACAATAGGAACATATTCCCACTATATTCTATTCATGTGTTGAATTATGTTGAAGATAGTAAGTTAAAGACAGAGGATCATAAAATGTTGCAAGAGTACAATAATGTATTTCTAAAGGAAATACCAAGATTGTCACTTAACAGAAGCATGCATTTCTTAATTAAGCTAATGCTGAGAGTGGTGCCAATGTCTTGAGTACCATATAAGATGAGTACACCCAATCGAAGAAAGTTAAAGATGAAATTAAAAGAAATGTTGGATAAGGGATATATTATGCCAAGTGTATCCCCTAAGGGAGAAATAACCTTATTTGTGGAAACTAAAGATGAAACTCTTAAGTTTTGTTATAGCGGCTAAAACCACCCTCCAAAACGTTTCCTATTCTTTGTTTCAGAGCCTCCCTTCTAAATTACAATAGCTCATATTGCATTGACCTAGGTACTTGTGCTTTGATTGAAGCTCATATTTGCATCATGGCTTGTGTTTTCTTACTTGATTTGTTGTCTAAGCCACAAGTCGATCTCTTGACTTGGTTTCCACCCAGTTCCGGGCTTGCCTTAAAGAACTGCACAATCCTCGAGGGCAACCAACCTTGCTATCAGGAATTGTGTAGTTCAAGTTGACAGTGAGCCTTCCAATCCAAAATCTCATAGTGTCAATTGACAACCAGCCTTCAACTGGGAAATTGTGCAAAGCCTGAGAGGCAGCCAAAAGCCACTCAACCCAGAAATTGCACACAAGCCTCTTGCTAAGAAGCTGCTTAGTTCATGACCTAGTGAGTTTCCCAGTCCTTCCCCAAAATTCACAATCTCTCCTGGTAATTTATGGAATATTTTCCTCAGAAAGAAAAAAGAAAAAAGCAAAAAAGCATCCCTAGAAAATAGGTATCTATTTTTATTAGCCCAGAGGAGACACTTGATTTATTTTGGAAACTACTGCCAAGTGTCACTTTTTCCTTGATTTTTGGCCTTCACGTCATAAAACCTAAATCGACCAAATCTATTTAATCAACATAGTTAGAGCTCATTTGTACATTCGATCTTGGAGCTTTGAAATTCCCGTGGAGATCAAGGAACCTTCAGTGTTATCATCATCTCTTTTTCCAGGTATGTCTTTCTTTTCTAGTCTTTTACCATTTTTTCTATCACTTTTTCTTTTTTAGCTTGTGAGAGTGTTGTTTCAATTATTTTATTGAACGAATTTTGGAATTTTAACTTGTTTTAGATTGTATAAGTGTTGTTTTAAGTTTTTCATTGCCTTTCCCTAGTGTCGCATGCATTAGCTAGTTTTTGTACTACCAGTCGTCATTACAAGGACTCTCTCCACATGCATAATTTTCCTTCAGTTTGATTGATTCCTACAATTATTTTAATTTCATGCATAATCACTCAATCGGATCTGCATCCAGAATCACACTATCCTTCATATTTGCTTTTCTACACGCTCCTCTTAGTCAGATTTGGACTTCCCTTTCCAGGATCTTGCCTTCCCTTGCATGCATTGCGCATTCTAGGAGATCAAGGCCCAAGCTTGGCTTCTCAAATTGCATAGAGGCTGCCTTGGCCTAGCTCTAACTGAGCGCTTTGTAGTTTTAGGAGCCAATCTCCTAGCCTTGTCCACTGAAACTACACAATGCGTAGTCTCTCTTAGCTTGTGCCCAAACTGGACTGTGCATTACGTAGTTCCAGTAAGAAAGCCTCCCTCATTCACTATTGGGACTGTGAAATCCATAGTTCTAGGAGGAAGTGAGTCACCTCTGTGGACCAAGATTGCGCAATCCCTCCCAGTATTTTCCCAATTTGTTGCTTGATCATGTCTTGAAGTGCTTTTTTTTAAGCTAACATTTGCATGCCATGAGTGTCCTCTCTATCTCCAGGTACAACAGTTGTTGAGCATATCTCCAGAAGTTACAGTTAACATGGCTTCCAAGAGAGATGCATAAAAGGAAACTGTTGAGTGTAGTACAAGGGAAGCAGTTGAGAGGGTGTCAGGTAACTTGCCAGTTTATGTAAACTCTGAGTTGTTCATTGAGAAGGGCATGAAGTTGACATGGCAATAGATCAATGATACTTTTGTAGAGGAATTCAAGGAGGAATTAGAGGACTAGAAAGTTTATATCAGTATCCAATGGTTAGGATTTTACAAGGTTGCATGCAAGTACCCAACCTTCCCATGTCTGGACATTATGTGTGGACCAATATTGCACAATCCCTCCCAGAATTTTACCTTTTCTTGAAGTTATTTTGGTTTTAAGCTAACATTTGCATGCCATGAGTGTCCTCTCTATTTTCAAGTACAACAATTTTTGAGCATCTCTCTAGCAGTTACAATTAACATGGATTCTAGGAGAGCCGCATCAAAGGAGAATGTTGAGAGTAGTACTGGGGAAGTCGTTGAGAAAGTGTCAGTTAACTTACCAGTTTATGCACACAATGAGTTGTTCATTTAGAAGGGCATGAGGTTGACATGGTAGTAGATCAAGGATACTTTTGTAGAGAACTTCAAGGAGGAATTAGAGGACCAGAAGGTTTCTATTGTATCCAGAGGTCAGGCTCTTACAAGGTTTCATGCAGGTACCCCACCTTCCCATGTGCGGACATTATCATCTGGACTTTCTCACACACATAGATCCAAAAGCTATGACATTGAGCAGTGCTAATGGGATAAAGCTTGCCACTTTTAGGGTGGAGAACTATCATCAAATTTATCACTTTCCTCAATCAACAAGGTGCATGGACACACTTTTCTATGCCACCCACATTCAAGTATGAGAGATATAGTCAAGCATTGGGTGAAAGAGCCGCTAAAGTTTTGGTAGAAACCTAATCATTTTTAGAATAGAAAGTCTCTAACGAAGGCCTACCAATTCTTGATAATCTTCGCTTTCCGAATATATGATCAAGAGAGCACCGAGACCTTTCCTGAAGGTTGGTTAGTTGTATTGGACCAGTTGGTGAGTGATGGAAGGCCATTCAACTGGTTGGACTTGTTGTCTTATTGGTTGAAATTCTATGTGACCAATGCCCTAAATCCACCCAAGGATGGCCAAGTGAGATTCTACATGTTTGCATACTTACTGGATGCAATATGTTCCCAGCTACAGTTTCCTAGCATGAGCTGGACATGGACACTGAAAGAGACCGCCATCAATATTTATTGCAAGTTTCTTTCTGAGTGTAGCTACCGAGGGGTAATGGAAATGTTGACTGACCATTTCACCATCCTGTTGTACAAGCTGACCTTTGAGAAGGATCCACCCTACATGTCCCAAGAAGTGATGGAGGTGATACTTAACATTGGAGTTTGGTATGCCTCACCTGGTGGAACCTACATTAGAGTGTTTGGCGTAGAGAATCCTCCACATGTTCTACCAAGGTATGCCACGAACAAGCTGGTCATGCAAGAGGTCTCATATCACCTCTCCATAGGGTTATCATCATGAATACATGGGAAGAAGAAGGTACCATGGCTCGCCCTTCCTTTGTGGATCAGAGTGCACAAGATTAAGAGCTTTAAAGATGTTGATGTTGAAGCTAAGGAGATATTGAAGTTCGAGTTAGGCACCAAAGACTCTGATCCGTATGATCCCCATGATATTTGTAAGAACCATTGTGCGAAGGAATACTATCAAGGGATCCATAGGATATTCTATCGGCACGAGGAGGATCCTTGGAGATATGGTTACAATGACTCCAAGTTCCATGAGCCAATTGGTATAGCCACAACTTGGAAGGTTGCTTTGTAGGTAGAAACAATGTAGGAAGCAAAAACAAAAACAACAATAAGAATCAATCCATTGTAGGACAAAGGTAAGAGGAATATTGCTGCTAACCTAGAGGCTGAGCAAAGATACAAGATGAGAAGAGAGCGAAGGAAGAAAGAAAAGAAAAGGATGGAGGAAGAAGAATGGAAGTTTCAGGAAACAAAGAAGAATCTGAAGGAAGAGTTGGAGCTGAGAAGGAGACAAAGGGAAGAAAAGAAGAAATAGGAGGAAGAAGATAGGTAAGGTGTGATGATAAATTAAAAAAAACACCCATACAGATTGAGAAGTCAAAACACCTGACAACTGAAGAAAAGGGTGAAAAGATGCAGGATCAGGAGTTTTCTTCAAAGATTGAGAAATTTATTAGAGTAACATACATGGATTTGGGGGATTAGCCACAAAATGAAGACATCGACCTCATGCCAAGAGCACTCAAGGTCACCTCTCATTCCCCTCCACCTCTAGTGTTAGGACCAATCCTGAGCGAGCAAGGAGAGGATGTTATCCTTGATAATGATCCATTTATGGATGTGTACAATCTCTCATTCGATGAGTTGTAGAAGAATATTGTATAGGAACAGAGAAAACACTTTCCGGATGATCACATGTTACCTGCATCTAGGAAGGAAAGGGTGATAGTGTCGGATGTCAGACAACATCTAGCTTCCATTGTCGATTGCACCTTAGCCTATGCAATAGCCAAAAGATCTAATGTTAAGTTCCTTTTGGCTGAGAATGAACAAATGACAAAGAACTTGCATGTGGCCAGGAGAGATGCAGAACAACTCAGATATCAGAGTGCAGTTTCTGCCATGGAAAAAATGAGGAAAGTCATACTTGATGAAGTTTCAACAATTGAGACTACCATGCAGAATCTCTATGACAACTTCATCACTATGCATAAAGTAGTTGTCCATGTGCATGGCTAACAAAAGAAGAGAATTTTTTTTGTTCAAATTGTCAGGGACATACATGCTACCATCGACCATGTGCAAGAGTGGAAAATGTAGTACAAAGGGGCCCTGCTTCAATTTCCAAATATGATGAAGCTTCAGGCAGAGTTGGAGAAAGCAAAGGTTTGAATATTGATCTAGAACTATGAGCAACTCACCCCATTCATCACCAACATATAGGCCTCATATACATGGTTGTACAAGATTTTTGATGTCATTGCGAACGCACAGGATACCGTCAATCGGTTCCCTCACCAAGGCTAAACAAAAGAACCAAGTTCGGGTAGATATCGACATGTACATGGAGTAGCTATGGTGAGAGGCCACCACGGATGACTTTGAGCTCAATGCACATAACATGAAAAAGCACATTGGTGGTCTTGTCATGGTCAACACCATGTTGCACATGCTTCAGGATGAGTTGGATACAGGTTCCAAGACTATATTCCAAGATTCTATGGATGCAAGAGTCTGCTACAGAAAGAAACCTTCCAGCAGTTTGGGGACATCATGTCATAGTACGAAGCTTGGCATCAATATCTCACTGAGAAGCATGAAGTGGAGGTTTGCGAGTTGGTCTTTCCCCAAAATTCAGAGTCATAGATTTTTGTCTTGTTAGGTTGTCTCTAACCTATTTTATCTCATATGGGTACATGTGGAAAATGTAATATTATTTGTAAATGTGTTGTAAGTGAAATTACAAGTGTCATTAGTGGAATATGAAAGGTCATCATATTATGTAATGATTTATTTGTAAAGAAGTTGAAGAGTCATGAAGGTAGTCAAAGAGTCACAAAGGGGAATGTCAAGGGTCACCCCACCCTTTGTTATAAATAGAACCTCGTAACTCATAGAATAGGCTTTTGGGAGCCAAGATTTTGGCTAGGCTTAGTCTTAGAGAAGGCTTGGGAGTATTGTGACGAGCCTTGGCTTCTCCACTTCGTAGAGCAAGTATACTTATTTGGAGGAGCAAGTGTTCTTGACTATAATGTTCCACTATTGGGGCTAGTGGCCGTTAATGGTGTATGTATGGATGTAAATTTCACTTATAATAATAATAACAAAGCCAACACGCTTTCATGCATATGTTGTTATTGTAGTTGGACTATTCTGGTTGCTGTAACAAGGTATGTTATTTAACTTACACATTTGCTTATGAACTACTCTGTATGCAATTGTATGAATCTTTTTGAATACGTGTTGTTGGAATAACCCGTCACTTTCATTTGTGGACTATTTCGCATTTTAGATTGTGATGTCATTCTGCTCATGTCTTCCTTTTAGGCTACATACTATTATAGGCTTCTAAGGGTCACACTTCCTTTTCCCCTCTGTGTGTTAGAACCCCCATGCATCTCACTTGACTCGTTGCAAGGTCACACACTTGCTTCAGCCCAAAGTTATCTTACTTATATCTGCGCGCTATTGCGGTCAAGGCATTACATTATCACCCATTGCTGGGACTCCTAATCCAAATAGTATGAGGTTTAGTTTGGACTTCCTACTAGGGAGATCCCCTAAATGTTGGTGGGTCTAGCACCATCAACATTTCTGGTGCTAGAAGGAGGGCCAGATGACAAGTTGAGCCCTTGAAGTTTTTTTTGCATTTCTGCACATCACTCATGACTTATGTCCTAATCAATACCCCGACATGTTTTTCTCATGCTGTTGATTTCAATGTGTTGGTGGATGTTATAGATGACTTTTCCAAATACAAATTGAATGATGATAATGGAACATTCCTTTTCCAGCATGCAATTTCCTTTGGTGGCTTTTGTGACAGGCATGATGTCCCCTCAAATGGCATTTCTTGTGGTTTGTTTGCTTTCACATTCGAAGGGTGCATTACGAAATGGTGTCACTCATTGCCCGCAACCTCTAAACACTCTTACGATCACATCCTTAAAGAATTAGTTTGTTCTTTCATGTTCTAACTCCGTAAAGCAATCAATCGAAAAATTTTAAAATTGTAGAAACCACCTAACAAATCTATTGAGCACTTTCATGATCATTTACTTCATTACTGTTATGAATTTCCTGAAGACGAAGTTGTCTGGAAATTTCTGGAGGGAATATTTCAATATCTTGTTTACATTTCTGAGAATCGGCATGAGTTACAAACTTTCAACTCTCTCCCAACATACCTCGATGTTAGAGGTTCAGGATCTGAGATGAATGAAGTTTTTGTCCCAAGTGACCCTTTGTCCCCTTCTCATCAAGCAGATCTAGCTCCACAGGATGAGGTGGGAGAAGTTGTGGACCCACCTATTGATCTGTCACCACCTTCTCCTATGCCACCTGCTCTGGATTTCTATGTAGATTTGGACTGCAAGCCTGATAGTTGTCACATGAAATCATCCACTTAACCTCCGTCCTCTAGTTCCGTTGATCCTTCCGATGTTGGTATGTTGTTTTCATATGTTCCGGATTCCACACCTGATGTTCATGAGGATGAAGTTGTGGACGAAGTTGGTGTTGGACAACCAATGTGTGCTATTATTTTCGATGAGTATGTGTGGTATCCTGAATAAGAATCTATGGTGAAGGATGACCTCCTTTTGTTCATACCTCATCCGCTTTATCATGAGATCTTCCACGGTTCTACCATTTCTGTAGCATCTTGTGAAAATTCATCTCCGGATGTTTCCACTTCCGATCATTCAAAAAACATGTGGGATGTTAGTCTTTCATTCGATTGTGGAGAGGACAAATCTTTCTTCCTGAATTCACCCAATCTCTCATCTTACATTTCTAAAAACATAGAGGGTGAAAATTATTGTTTTTTATCTCCGCCTCTTTATGATTCGTGATATCATGAGGATTCCAATGTTCATCTTGAATTTTCTAATCATGGCTGTCGTGATATTTTTTCTCATTCAGTCGATCATGATTCTGATTCACCTACCATTGATATTTCTAAGCCACTGGTCTTTAATGATCCATCTTTTGATGAAGTGGAGACCCCTCAAGTTATCGAGGCACTTTATTCTGAGCTGATGGTTATGTCAGGTTCTCATAGCCTTGAGGTTAGTTCCATTTCTTATCATAAATCTGTTGAATCTCTGTAGAATCCTCATCACTCTCCTATTCACATTGAATATCAACACATTTCATAGTTTTTGCATCTTCCACTAGAATCACATGATCCTTGCTCATGCATTGAAGGAGTCGTATGTAGCAAGCACTGTCGCGAAGCGAAAATTTTCATCTTTTTTCATGTTTACTCATTTGTCATGTTCGAAGGAGTGTACATGCTTGTCTTCCATGCACAATGTGACAAGACACCATGATACATATACAGAGTGCCTTTCACATGATTTCAAGATTTAATTTTCTATGGATGCATTCAAGCTTCGAATGATCAGGTTCACATTGTTTTATCTTTCGTGTCTATTGGTATGCTTGAATATCTTTCTCGTCAATCATGTTGTCACCTACATGGATCAGCCAATGCCGCAATGGTTGCATTGGAAATATCACTTCATGTGATTTGGCTCGTGATCTGCTTAGCTTAGGAGTAGGAGTAGTGCTTACTTTCTTGTTCTATTTTGATTTTCTTAATTTGTTTTGCTTTGTCTTACTTGTTCCCTTTGCTTTTTGCTTTTGCACCCATAGGTTATTTTCTGCATGAAACGATGTTTGGCTTCTTGAGACAAGTAGGGTGAAATCCAGGAGGAACTTGTACAACTATAAACACTTGGTTATATGTCTATTCCCTCTCTTTATGAGAACATTGCATTTCTTTTAGTCGATGATAACCTCATGGAAAATGCGTTCCTTTCAGAGAGAATCATGGTGAAATCATGGTGCATGCACTCTTAACTAGTACGACCTACTCTAATCAGTTTTCTATATTCGGTTAACCATTTTCAACTTAGTTAAGTGGAGTAAGGAGTGAGGGAAAACCTTAACAAGTATGTTAGAGGAATATGTAAACATCCTTCTTTGAAGGGAAAACCTCTTATTCTCTCAATAAATTGGGATCCATCTTCCACCTCATCAAATAAATAAGGGCTTATACATAGTTCTTAAAAAATAAAAATGAAAAAAAAATAAAGGTGATAGAAGAGAAAGAATTCCTACCCAGAGAGGTGAAGCAAGTAACTCTGCCAGGGTACTATTCAGGCTTGCTGGCAGTGGAGCAATGCTTGTGTTTCTGAAGTGACTCCACTGTGGTACTGTCCAGGCCTGCTAGCAGTGGAGCAACACTAGAGATGAAACTAAAACTTTAACAATCTATATTACTTATGAATTTATATACCCCTCATCCCCAATAAAAAAAAAATAGTTTGACTTGGCTTGGTATGTGTGCTGCCGATAAAGAGAATGGTAGGGACTACATCTTTAACTCAAGCTAGTGAAGAAGTTATGACAATCAAAGAATCAAAAAATACTTCCGGAAGAGTTAGACTCACTTTACACGAGACAAGGTCCATACAGAGAGTTGGGGTTCTACCAGTGTGTCTCCAATGTTGTAGTGGCTACAACCACCATCCAAAATTTTCCCCATGCTTCATTTTGTAGCCTCCCTTCTAAATAACAACATCTCATCTTGCACTTACCTAGGTACTCATGCTTTGATTGAGCCTCATCTTTGCATCATGACTTGTGTTTTCTTACTTGATTTGTTGTATAACCCACAAGCCGATCTCTTGACTTGGTTTCCATTGTGTTCCAAGCTTGCCTTAGAGAACTACGCAATCCTTGAGGGAAACCAACCTCACTCTTAGGAATTGGGTAGTCCAGGCTGAAAATGAGCCTTCAGTTCCAACATTGTACAAAGCCAGTTGACAGCTAGCCTTCAGCTGTGAAATTGTGCAAAGCTTTACAGAAATCCCAGAGCCACTCAGCCCAAAAATTCGCAGAAGCCTCTTGCTCAAAAGTTGCTCAATCCATGAGCCAAAGAGTTACGCAGTCCTTCCCACAACTATGCAATATCTCTGAGCAATGCATGAAAAATTTCGTGAAAAGGAAAAATGTAAAAGGAAAAAAACGTCCTTAGAAAATAGGGATCTATTTTTAGCAGCTCGAAGGAGACACTTGAGTTATTTTGGAAACTTCCGTCAAGTGTCACTTGTTCCTTGATTTTTAGCCTTCGTGTCATAAACCCTAAATCAACCAAATCTATTTAATCAGTGAAGCTAGAGCTCATATTCACATTGGATCTTGGAGATCTAGAATTCCTGAGGAGATCAAGGAACCTTAGGTGTGATCGTCGTCGCTTTTCCGGGTAAGTCTTTCTTTTCTAGTTTTTTGCCGCTTTTTTGTTGCTTTTGCTGATTTAGCTTGTGATAGTGTTGTTTCACTTGTTTTATTGAATGTATGTTGGCGTTTTAACTTATTTTATCTTGTAGAAGTGTAGTTTTAAGTTTTTCATCGCCTTTCCCGAGTGTCGCATGAATTACCCAATTTTTGCACTAACGGACACTGTTACGATGACTCTATTCACATGCACCATTTTCCTTCAGTTTGATTGATTCCTTCACTTTTTTTAATTGCATGCATCATCACTCAATATGACCTACTATCAACATCACACCATCCTTAAGATCTGCTCACTTTCACACTCCTGTTGGGTAGATCTAGGCTTCCCTTGCCCGGATCATGCCTTCACTTGCATGCATTACGATTTCTGGGAGATCAAGGCCCAAACTTGGCTTCTGGAATTACATAGAGGCTATGTTAGCTTAGCTCCAATTACACACTGCGCAATTCCTGGAGCCAGTCTCCCAACCCTGGCCACATAGACTGCACAATGCGTAGTCGCTCCTGGCATGTCCCTAGACTAGATTGGACATTGTGTAGTGCCAGTCAGAAAGCCTCCCTCACTGACTATTGGGACTGTACAATGCATAGTTCCAACAGGAATACACTCACCTCTATGAACAAATATTGCACAATCCCTCCCATAATTTTCCAATTTTGTTGCTTGATCTTGTCTTGAAGTGATTTTGGTTTTAAGCTAAAATTTGCATGCCATGAGTGTCCTCTTGGTCTACAAGTATAACAGTTGTTGAGAATCTCTCTAGAAATTACAATTAACATGGATTCCGAGAGAGATACATCAAATAAGAATTTCGAGAGTAGTACCGGGGAAGCATTTGAGAAGGTGTTAGTTAACTTACTAGTTTATGCACACAATGAGTTGTTCATTTAGAAGGGCATGAGGTTGACATGGTAGTAGATCAAGGATACTTTTGTAGAGGAATTCAAGGAGGAATTAGAGGACCACAAGGTTTATATAAGTATCGAGAAGTCAGGCTTTTACAAGGTTGAATGTAGGTACCCCACCTTCCCATGTGTGGACATTATTAGATGGACTCTCTCACACATAGATCCAAAAACTATGACATTGAGTATTGCTAGTAGGATAGAGCTTTCCACTTTGAGGGAAGAGAACTATCATTAGATGTATAACTTACCTCAACTGGAAAGGTGCATGGACACTCTTTTCTGTGCCACCCATAGCCAGGTGAACACAAGAGATATAGTCAAGTTCTAGGTGAACGAATCGTCAAAGTTTAGGCATACACCCAATCATGTTTAAAAATCAAAGTCTCTAAGGAAGCCCTACCAGTTATTGATCATGTTTGCATGTTGAATATATGGTCAAGATAGAACTGAGACCTTTCCTGAAGGTTGGGTAGTTGTATTGGACCAATTGGTGAGTGATCGAAGGCCATTCAACTAGTTAAACTTGTTGGCTTATCAGTTGAAATTCCATGTGACCAATGCCCGGAATCCACCCAAGGATGAGCAAGCGAGACTATAGATGTTCACATACTTACTGGATGAAATATATGCCTAGCAATAGTTTCTTGGCATGAGCTGGACGTGGACACTGAAAGAGACTATTGTCAATATTTATTGCTAGTTTCTTTCTGACTGCAGATACCAAGGGGTAATGACAAGGCTGATTGAGCATTTCATCATCTCGTTGTACAAGCTGACATTTGAGTAGGATCCACCTTGCATGTCCCAAAAAGTGATGGAGGTGATACCTAACATTGCAAATTGGTGTGCCTCACCCAGTGGCACCTTCATTAGAGTGTTTGGCAGAGAGAATCCTTTGCATGTTATACCAAGGTATGCCACAGACAAGATGGTCATGCAAGAGGTCTCATATCATGTATCCATAGAGTTATCATTAGGACTGCAGAGGAAGAAGATGAAACCATGGCTCGAACTTCCTTTGCAAATCAGATTGTATGAGATTAAGAGCTTGAAATATATTGATGACAAAATTAAGGAGATATTGAAGTTTGAGTTCGATACCAAAGACTTCAATCCATATGATCCCCACGATATTTGCAAGAACCACTATGTGAAGGTGTATTATCCATGGATCCACAGGACATTCCAATAGAACAAAGAGGATCCTTGGAGATACTGTTACAATGACTCCAAGCTCCACGAGCCAGTCAATATAACCACAACTTGGAAGGTTGCTCTACAAGCAGCATCGGCGTAGGAAGAAACCATAAGAACAACAATAAGCAACAATCTGGAGGAGGACAAAGTTTAGAGTAAGATTGTTGAGAACCCAAAGGTTGAGAAAATCTATAAGATAAGATCATATCCTATCACTGAGAAAGAAGGTTTGCTAGGAGAGGCAAAGAGGGAGTAGCAACTAAAGAGAGAATAGCAAAGGAAGAAGGAAAAGAAAAGGCTGGAGGAAGAAGAACGAAAGTTGTAAGAAACATGAAAGAAGTTGAAGGAAGAGAAAGAGTTGAGAATGAGAGAAGGGAAGAGAAGTAGAAATAGGAGGAAGAAGAAAGGCAAGGCGTGTTGACAAAGAAAACAACTCCCATACAGGTTGAGGAGTTGTAACAATCAACAGTTGAAGAAGAGGGTGAACAGATGTAGGATTGGGAGATTTCTCAACATATTGTGCAACTGATTGAAGTGACGAACATGGAGTTGGGGAATGAACCACAGAATGAAGAGACTGACCTCATGCCAAGAGCACCTGAGGTCACCTCTCAGTCCCCTCCACCTCTAGCTTTAGAACCAGTCCCGAGCGAGAAAGGAGAGGATGTTCTCCTTGATGATGATCACATTATGGATGTGTAAATCTCTCATTCGATGAGTTGTAGAAGAATATTGTATAGGTGCGGAGAAAAAACTTTCCAGATGATCACACATCACCTGCATTTAGTAAGGAAAGGGTGATAGTGTCAGATGTCAAACATCATCTAGCTGTCATTTCCAATGCCAGCTTGGCCTATGCAGAAGCCACAAGCTCTAATTTTAAGTTCTTGTTGGCCGAGAATAAACAAATGACAAAGAACTTGCAGGCGACCAGGAAAGAGGCAGAACTACTCAGAGACCAGAGCACAGTTTTCGTAATGAAAGAAATGAGGAAAGAGATACTTGATGATTTATCAACACTTGAGACTGCCATGCGGAAGCTCTATGAGATATTTTTCACTATGCATAAAGCATTTTTCCATGTGCATGGCTTACAACAATGGATCAAAATGTTTGTTCAAACTCTCAGGGACATACATGCTACCATCGCCCATGTGCTAGAGTGTAAAATGTGGTACAAAGGTGCTCGAATTCACTTTTCAAAGATGATGAAGCCTTAGGCAAAGTTGGATAAAGAAAAGGTCTGAATGTTGATCTAGAACTATGAGTAGCTCGCCCAATTCTTCACCAACATACAGGCCTCATATGCATGGTTGTAGAAGAGTTTGGATGTCATGGTGAGAATGCACATGATCCCTTCAATTGGTTCCCTCACTGAGGCTAAACACAAGAACCAAGTTTGGCTAGAGATCGACAAGTACATGGAGCAGCTAAGGCGAGAGGCCACCAGGGATGACTTGGAGCTCAACACACACAACATGAAGAATTACTTTGGTGGTCCCATCATGGTTAACACCATGCTGCACATGCTTAAGGACGAGTTGGATACAGGTTCCAAGTCCATATACCTAGATTTTATGGAGGTAAGAGTCTGCTATCAGAAAGACACCATCAAGAAGTGCGGGGACATCATCTCACAGTACCAAACTTAGCATGAGTACGTTACCAAGAAGCATCAAGTGGAGGTTTTCAAGTTGGTCTTTCCCCAAACTTCAGAGTCATAGTGTTTTATCTTGGTAGGCTGTCTCTAGCCTATTTTGTCTTGCATGGGTACATGTGGAAAATGTAATATTATTTGTAAATGTGTTGTAAGTGAAACTCCAAGTGTTATTAGTGGAATATGAAAGGTCATCATTTTATGTAATGAGTTATTTTTAAAGAATTTGAAGAGTCCCGAGGGTAGTCAAAGAGTCACAAAGGGGAATGTCAAGGGTCACCCCAACCTTTGTTATAAATAGAACCTCATAACTCATAGAACAAGCTTTTGGGAGCCAAGATTTTGGATAGGCTTAGGCTTAAAGAAACAAGCCTTGGCTTCTCCACAATGTAGAGCGAGTATACTTCTTTGGACGAGAAGGTGTTCTTAACTATAATATTCCACTATTAGGGATAGTGGCCATCAATGGTGTATGTATGGATGTAACTTTCACTTATAATAATAATAAAAGAGCCAACATTCTTTCATGCATATGTTGTTATTGTAGTTGGAATATCTTGGTTGTTGTAGCAATCTCTGTTGTTTAACTTATGCATTTTCTTATGAACTACTCTTTATGAAAATGTATGACTCTTGCTGAATACGTGTTATTGGATTAACCCAACACTTTAATTTGTGGAATATTCCACATTTTAGCTTCTGATTTCATTTACTCTTGTGTTCCTTTCAGGTTGCGTACTATTACAAGATTCTAAGGGGAACATTTCCTTTTCCCCTCTGTGTGTTAGAACCCCCATCCATCTCACTTAACTCACTGCAAAGTCACACACTTGCTTCAGCGCAAAGTTATCATACTTATCTCTACGACCTATCACAGTAAAGGAATTACATTACCACCCAGTGCTGGGATTCCTAATCCAAATGATGCGGCGTCTAGTTGGGACTTCCTATTGGGGAGATCCCCTGAATGTTGGTGGGTCCAGCACCATCAACAAGTTGATAATTTACTATCTATATCTTAACAAAGTGGCTGTCAAGAAAAATCACCCATTTTCACAAATCGATGATTTATTCGATCAATTGATGGGGGCCACCATGTTCTCCAAGATAGACTTAAGATTAGGGTACCGTCAATTCAAGATAAAATATGACGATATTAACAAAAATAATTTTAGGATCGGGTGTGGTCATGACGAGTTTGTAGTGGTGTCATTTGGACTCACTAATGCACCAACTACATTCATGTGTTTGATGAAAAACATTATCAAGAAATATTTAGATAAGCTTGTTGTAGTATTTATTGATGATTATATAACATGTTCCAAGAACAAGAAGGGGAATGACCAACACCTCAAAATGGTATTACAAGTGTTGAGGGAGCACAAGTTGTATTCACAATTTAGTAAATGTGACTTATTTAATAATTCGGTGCATTATTTGTGTAATGTAATCTCAAAAGGTGTTGCAGTGGATCACTAGAAGATCAAGCCAATCACTGATTGGCCAATGCCTCATAATATGATAGAGGTGAGGTCATTTATGGGATTTTTCAGGTAGTATAGAGGATTCATCTAATAATTTTCGAATATTGGTTATCCAATTACTTCATTTTAGAAGAAAGTGCCGAAATTTGTTTGGACATTAATAGAGTGTGAAGAAATATTTAAGAAGTTGAAGAAACTCTTAACAAATGCACATATCCTTAGGATCATAGATCCGAAGAAGGACCTCACAGATTGTATAGATTCCTTCAAGGAATAACTCAAAGGAGTTCTTATGCAAGAATCGAACATGATCATCTATGAATCCATAACTCTAAATTGACATGAACAATTTTATGTAAAACCTGATCTAGAACTCATCATCACTACGCACACATTGAATATGTGGACCCATTAATTACTAAGAAGAAGGTTTATATTAGTGATAGATCACAGTGGGATGAGATATTTTTTTATTATACTCACTTGAATTCCAAAACATTTTGGTGGATCAATCTCATCAACGAGTTTGATTTTGAAATTTGGCATATCAAAGTAAAATAAATTGAGTAGTAGATGCAATGAGTAGGAGCACAGAAAATACACCTCTTGATAGGAAAAATACTTGGGGAGAGGGATGGGGGTGTGAATCAATATTTTCAATTCACTTTAACTTTGAATTTCACATTCATAATTCTTTACGCTATTGTCATTTAGATAACTCACATATGTATGTGACTTTAGTGAATTAAAACTACACATATCTATATTACTTAATTTTCATAACTTCCATCATATGTTCAACTTAATCATTTCATTTTTAGTTCATTATCCATTCAATATATAGTAAAGAACAAATAAATCACAACACATAAGAAATACATCAACACATATGCACACCAGGATTTTAGGTGGAAACCTGATGTGGGAGAAAACGACCATGGTTGTCGTCTTTGTCTTCTTATCTTATTATAATGAAAAACCATTCATTACATCATGATATTGTATTGGTGCAAACTCTTTCTAGCACATAGGCACCCACCTATAGGAGGAAACAACATCCACTCATTCTCTGGCACTAGTTGGAAGGGAGCTACAACCCCCTCTCTAAAGGCTACAACGCTCAACACCTCATGGACCACGTTTCATAATATTTCATACTAGATCCACCTGTCTCAAACCATTAAAACATGGAGCCCAACTTTCATAATATTTTCAAACTGGACCCACACCCAACAATATGATCAATACCAAGATACCAATCAACCAATCATTGATACTAATTAACCAATAACATTGTAATCAATGCAGAACTACGTATATATTTCAAAATACTAAATACCAAAACATTTCTAGTAGATCATTCTGACGAACCAGGACAATCCTCAAGAATTACATCAATTGAAATCCAAACATATATAAACAATGCAGATCAAGTAACAATCTAAATCATATTATGTCAGAATGTATACATGACTAATATGAATCATATCCATGTATGTGCATGAGATTCCAGGAGAAAACCTATGTACTTAAATTTTTGAATCAAATCTTCACTGAAAATTACTACAAACCCAAATCTCTACGCACATATTATCAAAACCTATAGATATCAACAAATATATATTTTGATCATAGTTCCACCACAATCATAGATCTTGCATCATTAGTCACATAGACAAGAAATCAGTCAAGCATGTATTCAATACATCTTGAAATCTTTTAGCACTAAGTGTTGGGTGCTAAAATGTGTCTTTTAAAACTTCTAATTGCCTCACATTAATTATCAACCTGGGTAAGTCTTTTTATTCCAAGAGTGTACACAATATGTGCAGTCTATAAATCCAGAGAGTAATGCTTTAAAATAAGTTATTAAATTCAATACAAGAGTAAATAGATGCAATCATAAATCTCAAGCTTGTAACTTTAAGGGAAATAATTCATCTAAGCATCATGGCTCAATCTCAAACAAAACCATAATTCAATCTTAATCAACCAATTCGAATGATCATTAATTGAGAGCACTATAGCATTAACTGAGCTCTTTCAGCTGGACTTAAACAACTGGATAGAAGGAAAGAATTTAATCAATCACGCTCTATTCTTTAATTAACCAGAAATGATTCTTTAACTGATAACTAATTCAATCCATGACATGAATTAAATAAAGCCAGCTAGGATTGTGCATTAATGAAATGAATACTTGAAATCAGAATTAACAAAAATAAATCAATTGCAAAGCTGTAAAGCAGAATAAACTTGCAGGAAATGGAAAAATCATAAAACAAGGAACAACAATAAGATCCACTAGAGACCGGGCCCTAGCCACTAGTGAATAATGCTTAGCTACTTCAGAATACCCGAATGAACATCAATGCAAGTTGTATATTAATCATCAAGGTCACTTTTCATTACAACACGATCTTGTTCTTCAGAATCACGATTTTGTAAATTAAAATTACAGTTGAAGTAAAAATTGAGAGATCCCTCTTCAGTTTTCCCTTTTATGGTCAAAAGGAAAAATATAAATGTGATCCCTCAGGATCAGGAGATCTCGAGGGATTCACAACTAAATGCTATCTTCAGATAATTCTTCTATCTTGCGTTGATCTTCTTGATGCATTCCTTGGGTCAATCGCACACGACGTCTCCCATTTCCCTTGATTGGCTTTTAATGTTTCGACTTTGGAACAGCAGCTGTTCCATCTGCTGTTTTTCTACATAAAAAGTAATGAGAGTTAGTTTGGTTGGTAAAATCATATCAAGAGCAGTTTCATTCATTCCTTATCAAAATCCTATCAATATGTTATTATATCATGGCACAAAATGGATAAGAAAGGAGGAAAAAGACAATAATCAAGAGTAAATACATACCTATTGCAAGGCCCAACATACTCCCCTGCTTACCTTTTTTCATTTCCTCATGACAAATGAATAGTTCCTATGTAATATAGTTAAGGAGTAAGCTGGAGAAAAGGTTTCTTTATCAAGCCTGAAACCATGATGTTGTGCCATATTTGCAAAGGTTGTCTTTTCACGTCCTTCAGGTAACTCATATTCAAACTAATACCCTTCAGGAGGATACTAAATAATGGGACACCTAGATCGACATCCCAACCAATAAGGTCCTTGCCTCAAGATAATATTGCTGTATGTGATTAAACGACTCATAACAGCTTTGAAGTTCCCATAATTAAATGGTTCTCTTTCCTTAACACTATTAGTTGAGACCATCCATCTCATTTTGGATGCAGTCAATGATCTTTCTGGGATGGAGAGGAAATATGTTGTTCCTTTCTATACAATTTCCTTACGTATGGGCCCTAAAATTTGAATCACGCCTTTTTGTTTCATCAACCTTTTTTGTTTGGCAAACAGTTGCAAAGGGTGAGTAGAATCACTCCTTACCTAGAGATCCAACCCGTGTTCCTATCTTTGGAATGAATTATATGCCTTAAACCACTTAAGTTGATTAACTGCAAAAGAGATAAAAACTTGGAATTGAATATCTCTAACAAAAGGGCTAGGATTCTTATCCACTTCTTCTAATATGAAATTAAGCAGATAAAATTCACAAAGAAGACTTTGGACTTTTGCCCCATGTTCCTTGTAGCAACTTATAAAATCTTCAGTTGTCTTTACTTCGATTGGCTTGCTAGCTCTTACGACTTTAATATTTAACAATAAGTACCATTCTAATAAGAACAAGGCATAGTTTGTGGAAGGAGAAATACATGTCAAGACATCTGAATATAGCGAGCAAATGGTGTCTACCTGATTCCTGGCTCTGTCCAGCTTGGTATTCACCTTCTTCAACTTTTCTTCTTCCTGTCTAAATCTATCAAAAGTCCCATTCTTAGTTATGGTTAATTCCTTAAACTATTTTTGCATCTCTTGATATTTTTGCAGGGGAATTGTGTCTTGTTCACATCATTCTAAAGCAAGCTGGGCTTGCATTAGTTCTTCTTGTAGCTTTAGAAGAATATGGTCTTTGATTGATAGGATATCCTTGGCTTGCTCTTTTGTTTGAGTGCTTGTGCTACGAGAGGATATTTCCTCAGTCTGTACGTCCTTTTATGGGAGGACCAACCCTGCATCTGAACGGCTACATCCACTAAGTTTGCGTGCAAATTTTCCTGGGTGGTTATTGTTTAAGTAGGAATGAGTTTGGTTTGGGTTTCTGATGGCCTACCCTTAAATATTTCCGTTTTCATAACCACAGCGACTACCTCAGGAGTAGTGTTCTGGGCTTTGCTATTTGCAATTTCTTTAATCTTCCGACATAGCCTTTTAACTGTCTTTTGAAGCTTTTGGTATTTTTGTCTCAGTTTCTTTAGTTTTTCTTCGGCTACTCACCTCTTCCGAGGAGCATCTCTTACACTAATAGGCTTGTCAATAGCTTTTGTATCTAAATATTCGTGTTGTTTATCATGGTTGTGTTCCAATAGAACTGTGTCACCAGACTAGTTGTCGGATTCATGAATAACTTCTGTGTCTGCTTCCTTTTCCTGGTCTGTAGCTTCTGAAGAAGGCAGAATTTCTGTATGCCCAGAATCTTTTGGGGATTGAGCTTCCATTAGGTTAGGATCAAGTGATCCTCTAGGCTACATGTACGCATTCAGATTTGCCAGGACCTAAGCCATCCCTGTCTCAAAATCCTGCAAAATATCATTTTGGGGGCTTATGGTTGATGTTTGAGGAGGATCTTATTCATTTTCCAGTTCATCATCAAAGTGTTGTGCCCTTTCTTGCTCAGGGTCTGGTCTATCCTCTTCCTCGATCTTGTTTTGAATTGGCCTCTTCCCCGGGTTCTGATTCTGAATGACACCCTTCCCCTTGTTTAGGTTCTTCCTCTGGTTCCGACTTAGAGTCCTGTATACTAACTATTCTGGATGGTTCAGCAGGTTGTTCGGTGCTATCTTGTGGATTTATAGACATTCTTTGGGTTAGATTTAACCTTGTAGGCCGCCTATGCTTATGGGGTTCAATTTTTGGGCAGGTAGTCCTTTTCCTTTTCGGAACAGGGCTCTGTTGGCTTATCTCCAAGATTGCAGGATTTTGGATTACAGGGTTTTGAATAATCTCTACGGGTGCTGTGAGACCATCCCAAGTTAAGTTTTGTTGAACAAGGTTATGGCTAATAATTAGTCTAATCAATCCATGGTGGCTAACTACAGTTTCAGGGTTCCTATCCCGTCTTATTCTATTGGCGGTATCATGCATCAATGAATTCAATAAAGATGGCAGATTAACAGTGAGCTTTAGTTTTAAAATAGCTAAAAGTTTGAGTTGTCATGGTCTTACCACGTTTCATCGTCCATCATAGGTAATGTACCTCTAGAAAACACTTGCCAACTCACGCCATGGTTCTGCCAGAGAAGATGGTTGTATGCCCTTGCCTTTCTTGGTTAATTCCTCGTTCGCATCTCTGAAAATGTCCACTGCGTCTTGCAACATTACATGTTTTTTTGGACATATAGTTCCTTCTACTGGCAGCCCAGATACTTCAATTATTACAGTGTCTGATACTGTGATTCTTCAACCTCTAACCAGGGATTGCCCATTCTGCAGATGTTGTAGAAACTCAATAGCGATTTCCTCACTAGGGTGCTGAAATCTTGTGAAATATGATATCCAGCCTACGCGGACCAAAATTTCCCTGGCTCTGTTGGAGACTTCTAGCACTAAAGGTTCTCGGTGCACTGTCTTACTGCCCATAATGCTTGAGTTCTTCCTACTATTTCAAAGGATTAGTGTAGTGGAGAAAACACAACAAACAGCAACAGAGAGATAGAACAACAAGTAGTTGTAACAACTAAGTTTTACAATGTTAAATGATATTTCTATGAGAATTAATTAGTTCGACTATTATTTTGCCACATGCCGCGTGATCATAGAATACCATATCAACCTATGAAATCCAATAAAACAATTATAATGCATGCACGAGTGTAATGGAGGTCCCCTCCCTCCTTCAATATGAGAGGTCGTCTACAACTGAATGGACAGGGAAATGTTGTTTTGATGGAAACGTACAAGGGTGAAAGATATGGCATTAATATGAGACACAATACGTATATTAATGAAAGGACTGTAAAAGGTATAGAAATAATGAAACTGAGGCATGTAATGATGGTTATTGATAAGAGATAAGATGCTTTGGTTGATGATAGGTTATGCAGTAAGGAAAAAGGACAACAATATGCAAAAAAAAGATGCTTTGCTGATGATATTCCAGCTAAAAATGATATGATTGATTAAAAACATTAAATCATGCATAAAGGTTCAAGGTAGGGAAAAATTATGGAAATAATTCTTTTGATAAAAATAAAAGTAAGAAGAGGGTATTATTATAATTATTGATGTTGCAAATAAAAATTCAATACCCTAAGCAGAGTTTCTGTTGCCAGCAGGCGTCCATAGCCTCGACAGAGTTGCTTTTTAACCCATATGAGCCAGGATCCTCAATTTATAGTTGGAGAATTCTATTGTTGTTTCTATAGAAGAGATCAGTGTGCTGGCATGGTAACCAGATGACCACATTGCCATTCACTAGGAAGTAGAAAAAGTGATCAGGGTGGCTCGTGATGAGACCTCCTGTTCCAAGGATATTTTAGCCATCCAATGGATCATAACCCTGGTGTGGTGGCCATAGTGGGAATGTCACATTGCTACATCCTTATGAACATGGTAGGATGGATCTTAATGAGACCCCCTATCCTCTATCTGTAGGCAAAATTTTGTTGTTATTACACATTTTTATAATAAATAGAGGGAGGCTCAATACTCCTTAAGAGTAGGGATGGTGGAAGAAGTTGAACATGTGAATAGAAAAAAATATACCCATAATCTCACTTATAATAGACAGAGAAGATTATAACCAGGCTGGGTGGAACCAACATGGTAAAGATGATCAATCGATATCATATACAACAGAAACCAATACAGTAAAGTAATATATAAATAATTGTGTCCCCCCTTTTTAAAAAAAAAATCTATCACCAAGAAGTTGTCTTGTTAAAGATCATAATGTTAAGGGTATTCACCTACTGCAATAGAATCCATAATTGTTGTCCTTGTACTTCGTGCCATGAAAGGGAATCAAAAAAATGGGGCTGAGATGAGCTAGGAATAATTCTGCAAGCGCTTTTCAACATCAAAATAATGCAAGGAAAAGGGCGTAGTCATGACTTCAAGAAGTAAAAATGTTGTTCCAAAGATGGAACAACAGCTGTTTAAAAGTGGGAACAACAAAACACTCTAAGAGAAAAAGATGTTGTTTGAACAACAAACAACAAAAAGTGTTGTTCCAAAGTTGGAACAACAAACATGCAAAAAGTGTTGTTCCAAAGTTGGAACAGCGAAAAAAGTGCAAAAAGCGTTGTTCCAAAGTTGGAACAGCAAAAAAAATGCAAAAAGTGTTGTTCCAAAGTGGGAACAAAAAAAATGAAAAAAGTGTTGTGTTGGCATTATGACACAGATTTGGCACTATGACACAGATGTTGTCCTTGATGGCAACTCACTTAGATGACAGATCATAGTTTAGACTCACAGAATGAAGAAAGAGAGGTATACGTAGGTTCCCCATTGATCAAGCCGCATGTACATGCAGGTTTGCAGACCAAAAGGAGCATATAACGTACACACGCACTTTCATGGAAGGAAAGACGCATACATGTTGTAAAACTTAGTTTTGGACCATGGTATTTGGTCCATGGTATTTTGATCCATGGTATTGGTCCAAGGTATCTTATCCGAAGTGTTGACCCTAGGTATTTGGTCCAAGGTATTGGTTCTAAGTGGTTTTGATCCATGGTATTGAGTAAGGCCTAAGACTATAAAAGGAGGAGAAGATCATTAGGCAATGGTACTCAAGTATTGAATATCTAATGAAAAGCAAGATCCAGAATATAGGTTATTGGGTTATGGTGCATAGCTAGATCTGAATCAAGGATGAACCTTAGTGCTTGATGAAGGATAAGATCTTAAGGCTTGAAGTGAAATATCCTTGTGTGGTTTTGATATTTTATCTGAATAACTGGCGCATGTTGTAATCTATAAATATGATGATCTAGGTATAACTGATGTCTGGAATTGTTGTAAAGTTTAAATCATCATTTACAGATCTGTACACAGGTTCACTTTAGAAAAGGCACGTATACACGCTAGTTCTGCATATCAAAACACTGTATACACATTAAATTTCATTTGCATATTTGCACGCAGGTTCACCTTGAGAAAAGTGCATATGCACGCAGGTTCGACACATTGAAGTAGCGTATACCTCATAAATATGCTTTAGCTACTTCTGTTTTCTATTGCAGTGTTCTGGGTTCTGGCTTGGGTTCTGGTTACTGTATTCTAGTTACAATATTCTGAAAAGTGATTGATTCATTCAGTTGAGGTTGGTGCAAAGGAGATTGGTTGATGTAGATATATTTGATGTTTGCATGATGTTATTTATGGATCCAATCTGAAAATTTATGAAATGTGGTCCCTGGAAGAAAAGAGAAGGTTGTAGCCTTCTGTAGGCCGGCACCTACATACTAGTAAACATATCAACTAGTACAAGAGCTACGGGGTTGTAGCTCCCTTCTAGGAGAAGCTAGAGAATGAGAGAAGGTTGTAGCCTATGTAGGTAGAAGCTTGCTTACTGGTATAAGACTGCACCAATACAAAAATTGGAAAAATAAGTTTCTTATTAAAAAGAAGATGTAGACGATTACAGCAGGTGGTTTTCACCCACATTAGGTTTCCACCTTATATCTTGTGTTCATGTGTGTGATTGTCTATTCTGTTTTTACTGCACTTGGTTACTATTTATATGGTTCTGATGCACTGATTAAATATCAACATATGATGAATTAACTGAATCATAAGTTTGCAGGATATACGATAGTTGCCTTAAATACAGTTGCGTATACACGCAAGTTCCACTAGCTGAAGTAGCGTATATGAATCTGATTATGGAAATGAAATATTATTGACTTGCTAACACTGACTACCCCCCCTCTCAGTATTATTTCCAACAATTGGTATCAGAGCAGGTCCTTTAGAAGAATCTTGATCGCTTGAAGGAAGATATATCATCATGAGTAACTACGAAAGAGAGGGATCCATTAGACCACCAATCTTTGATGGGAGCAACTTCATTTATTGGAATGTGAGAACCACAACCTATCATCAATCTCTTGGAACAAATGTCTAGGAAATCGTGGAAGGAGGATATACATTTCCATCAGCAATTCCTACAGATACGGCAAGTAAAAAGCAATATGAAACCAATGCCAAGGCTGTCAATACATTATTGGGGAGTTTGTCACAATCAAAATTTGTCAAAGTTATGCAGCTCAAAACTGCCAAAGAAATATGGGACAAGATCGTTCTAAGCTATGAAGGAGACAATTAGTTAAAATGTGCAAAACTGCAAACTCTCAGAATTCAATATGGAACTCTCAAAATGCACAATGATGAAAGTATAGCTAGTTACTTCTTACGTATAGATGAGATTGTTAATTACATGAAGAACTTGGGTGAAGAGATAAAAGAAGTTACTTTAGTTGAAAAAGTTTTAATATCTTTGTCTACTAAGTTTGAATCAAAACTATCTACCATAGAAGAAAAGTAGGGTCTTTAGACTATTAATATGACATAGCTGCATAGAATCTTAACTGCTTTCGAAATGAGAAAAGGAGGTCCATCAGATATGAGAGAAGTTGCATTCAAAGCTTCAGGAAGAGAAGAACTCAATGAATCAAGACATATTTCAGAAGGAGAGGAAGAAGCAAACTTTATTAAGAACCTTCAACATGGTTCCAAAAGATTCAGAGGTAAACTACCTTTCAAATTTTTTTCTTGTGGAAGAGTCGGTCATTATGCTACCAAATGTATTCATAAAGATAAGCTTGATAAATGTAAGAAATCAACAAAATGGAATAGAAAACAAATTGTAAGTAAGAAGAGCTACTATACACATGAAGATAGCGAAGGTTTATCAAATAGTGATGAAGATGAAAATAGTAATGACTATAGACTTCTAATGGCTTTTGAAGATGATGATTTCTTGGATGCTTTAGATGAAGATGACCTTTATGAAGAAATATCTAAACTCAAAATCTGTTTAGAAGAAAAGAATATGATTATAGATACTCTGACATTCCAACTTGCTGAAAGAGAAAAATGCAATGAAAAACTAGAATGTGAAATTGTGGGTCTAAGAAAGGATATTGAGAAAACAAAAGCTCTCAATCTTAGATTTGCTAACGAATCAGAAATCTTAAATGAAATTATCAAAGTGTGGCGTTCTCCTCTGATAAAGACAAGTCTTGGATATACTGAAGAAGCATCCCAAGCATAGAAGACGTCAACCTCCACTAAAAGCTATCTAGATGCAACAAAGAGCAGTGAACAGTTTGACAATCAATAGCAAAGGCATAAAGCAGAACACCAGGTAAATCAGGCTCAATTTACTTCAAGGATAAACAGAAGCTACAACCAACCTCAGGTAAATCATACTCAATCTGTTTCAAGAATGAATATCAATAGCAACTACAATCACCAGGTTAGTAGATTTGATAATCACAGGAACTTCTTTAATGGCCAATGTTTTTCATGTCATAACTTTGGACACAAAGCTATTCAATGTGTTGCTTACAAGACCATCATGACTAGAGAAGCATGAAATTAAAGGAATGTGATGGGGATCATGAAACAGACCTACAATAACTTTTCTCTTCTTGAAAATGAAATAGAATGCTCTATTTGCAACAACTTTGGTCATGAAGAATCTGAATGCAGGAGTAAATTTTGACAAACATCTTAGAAGGAGATAACTTCATTAAATCCAAAATATGGAGAAAGAAAGAACCACATTCAGAAAGATGTGGTATAGCCTTGTATGCAGAAGGACAAGAAAATCAATGGTACATCGACAGTGGATGCTCGAAACACATGACATGTGATAAAGAAAAACTTCAGTCATATAATGCCTTAGAAAAGGAAAAGAAGGTCTCATTTGGAAATGACACTTTTGCTGTCATAAAAGGTAAAGGTTTTGTTCTCTTAAAAGAAAAAGTTAATGGGAATGTTATGTATGTTGATGGTCTAAAGCATAACCTGTTGAGTGTCAGTCAAATGTGTGATCAAGGAAATGAAGTAGTATTTCGATGAAATGGATGCGTTGTTCGTGAGATTGATACAGGAGAAACTGTGATCAAAGGTATAAGAACTCCAAACAACTTATACATACTCAAGGGAGGACAACAACAGTGATATCTAATAAAAAATGATGAACACTGGCCATGGCACATAAGATTTGGGCATCTAAGCTTCTTTCAAATAAGAAAAGCATGCAGATTCCAGGTTGTTCGTGATCTTCCTAATATCAACATCCCAAAAAATACAATATGCAAATCATGTCAATTTGGTAAGAAAACCAGAGCGCACTTCCCTGAAAAGGAAGGATCAGCTAGTAAGCCTATTGACTTGTTCATACTGATTTATGTGGACCATCAAGGAAAAAGTCACCTCGTGGAGAGGAATACTTTATATTGTTCATTGATGATTTTTCTTGAATGTGTTGGATAGGGTTTCTAAAGCATAATGATGAAGCATTTGAAAAATTCAAAGCCTTCAAAGCCGTGGTTGAAAATGAATCAGATCGTAAAATCAAATGCCTCAGATCTGATCGAGGAGGGGAATTTACCTCGAATGAATTCTTTGACTTTTGTGAAGAACATGGAATAAAAAGGCAATTCTCCACTGCAAGGACTCGTAAGCAAAATGGAGTGGTAGAAAGGATGAATAGAACTATTCAACAAATGGCTCATGCTATGCTAGATGAGTCTGGAACTCCTGCAACCTTCTGGGGTAAAGCTGCATTCGTTGCCGTCACTATTCTCACCCAAGCAAATGTTCGGGTAAACAACACTCAAACACCACATGAACTTTTGTATGATAAGACTCCTACTATAAAATACTTCAAAGTTTTTGGAAGCAAATGTTACATCAAAAGGATTGATGAAAAACTTGGCAAGTTTGAACCCAGAGCAGATGAAGGCATTCTCCTTGGTTACTCTTCCCGAAGTAAAGGATATAAGTGTTATAATAGAAGATTTGGGAAAATTATTGGAAGTATTGATGTTGTGGTTGATGAAGTAGGCAAAAATCCAAAGCAGGTAAAAACCGAAGATTGTGGAGAAGATGAGGATTATCCTTCCACATCAAATCAAACTAATTCTGAAGAAGAAACCAATGAAGCACCGGAAGAACAGATAATGGCAGAAGAAAAGACTCCATCCAGGTATGTTTAGAAAAATCATCCAGAGACTCAAATTTTGGGACAGAAAGAGGTAGGTGTGCAAACAAGAAGAACTATTACAGAAGCTTCAAGCTATCTAGCATTACTTTACTCCATAGAACCTCAAAATGTAAATGAAGCATGCAAGGATGAATGTTGGGTCAAGGCCATGAATGAAGAACTTGAGAAAATTGAAAAGAATAATACTTCGGAATTACTTCCTAGACCTCATGATAAGAATATCATAGGAACCAAATGGATATTCAAAAACAAGTTGAATGAAAATGGAGAAGTTATTAGAAACAAGGCTAGACTTGTTTGTAAAGAGTATTCTCAACAAGAAGGTATATATTTTGAAGAAACTTTTGCACCTGTTGCTAGACTTGAAGCCATAAGAATGTTCCTTGCTCTTTCTAGTTTTTAGAAATTCAAAGTATACCAAATGGATGTAAAATCTGCCTTTCTTAATGGAGACTTAGAAGAAGAAGTATATATTGAGCAACCAAATGGATTCATCCTTGGAAATGACGCAAAACATGTATGCAGACTCAGAAAGGCTCTCTATGGTCTAAAACAAGCTCCAAGGGCCCGGTATTACCATATTGACAAATACCTCCATCAACAAGGTTTTTCAAAAAGATCAGCTAATAGAAATATATATACAAAGATTGACAATAATAAATTGGTAATACTTGTTGTGTATGTTGATGATATCATTTTTGGTAGTGATGGAGAAGCCATGAGTTGGAATTTTGCTTCGGTAATGTAGCAAGAATTTGAAATGTCCCTGCTTGGTGAGCTTATATATTTTCTTGGTCTACAAGTTCAACAAAATAAAGATGGTATTTTTTTGTCACAAACCAAGTATCTCATGCAGATCTTGAAAAAATACGGCATGGAAAATTCTAAACCAGTATGTACCTCTATGGTAATAGGATGCAGTCTCAGCTCAAATGATGAATCAGCAACAGTACATCAACCAACCTATAGATCCATGATTGGAAGTCTGCTTTATCCAACAGGTACCCAACTAGACATCATGCATGCAGTGGGAATAGTTGGAAGATTCCAAGCAAATCCAAAGGAATCACACCTTCAGGCAATCAAAAGGATTTCCAAATATCTTCAAGGAACATAGAATTTTGGTTTATGGTATCCTAGAGATACGGATGTTACACTTCATGCATATACAGATGCAAATTGGGTAGGAAGCGTTGATGATAGAAAAAGCACTAGTGGTGGTGCATTCTATATGGGTTCTAGATTAGTTTCTTGGTTTAGTAAGAAACAAAGTTCAATTGCATTATCTACAACTGAAAAAGAATATGTGGCTGTTGCATCTTACTACACACAACTCCTTTGGATGATGCAAACATTGCAAGATATTTAGATCACATGTACTCCACCCATCTCCATTCTATGTGATAATACAAGTGCCATCAGTATTTCAAAGAAACCATTCATGCATTCTAAGACCAAGCACATACCCATCAAATATCATTTTCTATGTGAACAAGTGCTTGAACAAAATGTCAAATTGGAGTATGTTCCCTCCAAAGAACATGTTGCTGATATATTCACCAAACCACTGCCCAGAGAGACATTTGAATATCTCAAACAGAAGCTGGGAGTAGTTGATGCATCATCCTACTGTTAAAACTTAGTTGTTTCAGAGAAAAGTGGTTATACGCAAGTTTCATGAAGCGTATCCGCATACATACGCCGATTTATGTGGATATAGTCGTGTATATGTTGGTTTGAAGAAAGGTAGTGGGCCAGACTCAGGATGAAAGGAGCCTGATATGGGTCTGACAGTGATCATCTGGCACAGGTTCAGGGGGAGCATATACTTCTAATAATCTTAGAAGATCTTGGTACAAATTCACAGTTGTTTTTGATTCAGGAGGAGCAGGCTCAGGGGGAGATCATGGTTGCTGGTCTGGATGGTGATTGACAGGTGCTGCTAATGATAGTTGCTGAAGACTATCATGGTCTTGTTTCAGATATTTGGTCTCTATGTCATGTATATCTTTTAATGTCAAGGTCATGAAATGACATATTTTGTTTCCCCACTATGCATGGGATGGATGATGTAATGTTCTTGTTTTGACATGTATAAACAATTGGTATATACCCACTTGGTTGTGTGGATGAGTCAAACTTGGTATATCCCCATTTAGTTGAGATATGGATGGATGTATGAATCATTGGTGATAGGAAGATCATTTATGATGTATGTATAGAGTCATGTTCTTCTTTTAGAACATGTTTTTGTAGACCTTGCTTATATCCAGGGGGAGCATGGACTTGAGCATGGAGCTTAATCAACACACTTCGGCATGTCATAGAATTCAACATATACTCAGGGGAAGCATAACCCTTTGCCCTTGATGACAAAGGGGGAGAGTGACTTGGGGTTGCCATCAAGTCCAAAGGGGGAGATTTTTGGCATTATGACATAGATTTGGCACTATGACACATGTGTTGTCCTTGATGGCTACTCACTTAGATGACAGATCATAGTTTAGACTCACAAAATGAAGAAAGAGAGGTATGCACAAGTTCCCCATTGATCAAGTTGCGTGTACACGCGGGTTCGCAGACCAAAAGGAGCATATAATGTACACACACACTTTCATGGAAGGAAAGGTGTGTACATGTTGGAAAACTTAGTTTTGGACTGTGGTATTTGGTCCATGGTATTTTGATCCATGGTGTTGGTCCAAGGTATCTTGTTCGAAGTTTTGACCCCAAGTATCTGGTCCAAGGTATTGGTTCTAAGTGGTTTTGGTCCATGGTATTGAGTAAGGCCTAAGACTATAAAAGGAGGAGAAGATCATTAAGCAATGGTACTCAAGTATTGAATATCTGATGAAGAGAAAGATCCAGAATACAGGTTATTGGGTTATGGTGCATAGCTAGATCTAAATCAAGGATGAACCTTAGCACTTGATGAAGGATAAGATCTAATGATGGGACAAGATCTTAAGGCTTGAAGTGAAGTATCTTTGTGTGGTTTTGATCTTTTATCTGAATAACTGGCGCATGTTGTAATCTGTAAATATGATGATCTGGGTATAACTATTGTCTGGAATTGTTGTAAAGTTTAAATCATCATTTACAAATCTGTACGCAGGTTCAATTTAGAAAAGCGCGTATACATGCTGGTTTTGCATATCAAAACATTGTATACATCTTAAATTTGATTTGCAAATCTGCACACAGGTTCACCTTGAGAAAAGTGCGTATGAACGCAGGTTGCACACATTGAAGTAGTTTATACCTCATAAATATGCTTTAGCTACTTTTGTTTTTTGTTGCAGTGTTCTGGGTTCTGGCTTGGGTTCTGGTTACTGTATTCTGGTTACTGCATTCTAAAAAGTGATTGATTGATTCAATTGAGGCTGGTGCAAAGGAGATTGGTTGATGCAGATATATTTGATGTTTGAATGATGTTATTTATTTATCCAGTCTAGAAATTTATGAAATGTGGTCCCTGGAAGAAAAGAGAAGGTTGTAGCCTTCTATAGGCCTACACCTACATACTAGTAAACATATCAACTAGTACAAGAGCTAGGGGGTTGTAGCTCCCTTCATGTGTGTGATTGTCTATTCTATTTTTATTGCACTTGGTTACTGTTTATATGGTTCTGATGCACTGATTAAATATCAACATATGATGAATTAACTGACTCATAAGTTTGCAGGATATACGCTATTTTCCTTAAATACAGTTGCGTATACACGCAAGTTCCACTAGTTGAAGTAGCGTATATGAATCTGATTATGGAAATGAAATATTATTTCCAACATGTTGTTCCAAAGTGGGAATAACAAAAATGAAAAAGTGTTGTTCCAAAGTGGGAACAACAAAAATGAAAAAGTGTTGTTCCGAAGTGGGAACAACAAAAATGAAAAAGTGTTGTTTCGAAGTGGAAACAACAAAAATAGAAAAATGTTGTTCCGAAGTGGGAAAAAAAAACAGAAAAGTGCTATTCTGAAGTGAGAACAAAAAAAACAAAAAAGTGTTGTTCCAAAGTGGGAACAACAAAAACAGAAAAGTGTTATTCCGAAGTGGGAACAACAAAAGCAAAAAAGTGTTGTTCCGAAGTGGGAACAACAAAAACAAAATGTGCTATTCCAAAATGGTAACAAAAAAAAGGAAAAGTGTTGTTCCGAAGTGTGAACAACAAAAATGAAAAAGTGATGTTCGGAAGTGGGAACAACAAAAACAAAAAAGTGTTGTTTCGAAGTGTGAACAACAAAAACAAAAAAGTCTTGTTCCGAAGTGGAAACAACAAAAATAGAAAAGTGTTGTTCCGAAGTGGGAACAACAAAAATAGAAAAGTGTTGTTTCGAAGTGGGAACAACAAAAATGAAAAAGTGATGTTCCGAAGTGGGAAAAAAAAAAAAGTTGTTGTTCTGAAGTGGGAACAACAAAAACAAAAAAGTGTCGTTCTAAAGTGGGAACAACAAAAACGAAAAAGTGTTGTTCCGAAGTGGGAACAACAAAAACAAAAAGGTGTTGTTCTGAAGTGGGAACAACAAAAATGAAAAAGTGTTGTTGCGAAGTGGGAACAAAAAAAATGAAAAAGTGTTGTTCTGAAGTGGGAACAACAAAAACAAAAAGGTGTTATTCTGAAGTGGGAACAAAAAAAATGAAAAAGTGTTGTTCCGAAGTGGGAACAACAAAAATGAAAAAGTGTTGTTCCGAAGTGGGAATAGCAAAATGAAAAAGTGTTGTTCCGAAGTGGGAACAACAAAAACGAAATTTTTTTATTTTTTATTTTATTTTTTTTAATTTTTTTGAAGTGGGAACAACGAAAACAAAAAAGTGTTGTTCCAAAGTGGGAACAACAAAAACAAAAAAGTGTTGTTCCAAAGTAGGAACAACAAACAAACAAAAAACGCAGAAAATCAAATCAGCAATCATATTTACAGTTTTTACAAAAAGAAATAACTTTTTACAACAATGAAGCTGCTGAAGGATTTCCTTCTACAGCTAGAATTTGCATGGTGGAGTACTCATGTATCTGCTAGTAAAAGGATTCTCTTGTAAGTGGTTTTTGGTAGAGGCACACCTGATGCCCATTTGCATTAAAGGAAAAACCAGACCCATCAATGGTGGCGAATGTAAGATTGCCATTTCCATGTACTTCCTTTATTTCATAGGGGGCTAACCATCTGGTCTCTAGTTTACCAAGGAAGTCTTGAAACCTGGAATTTTAAAGAAGTTCCTAGTCGCCCTCATGAAATGTCTTTTTCTTAATCAGGGAATCATGCCACTTGGCTCTTTGTTGTTGAATGACTGTAGTATGTTGTAGAGCCAATAACCGAATTTCATATAATTCATTTATTTGTTGTAGTCTGTTAATCTGGGCTTCAGTTAAATCCAGTCCCACTTCCTGGGCTATCCTTAGTGTTTGTATCTCAAATTCTATGGGGAAAATGGGTTCCTTACCAAATAATTGCAGATATGGAGAGTATCTAGTTGTGTTCCTCCAAGTCATGCGATATGCCCATAGGCCTCTAGTAGCAGAGTCACCCAGTCTTATCTATGTGATGAGATTGCCTTCGTTAGAATAGCTTCAATTACTTTGTTGGTACTCTCCACCTGCCCGTTTGCCTGTGGGTGATACAGAGAGGTAATTCTATGGATAATGTGATGATTCTTCAGTGAAGCAGCGATCTTGTGGCCTACAAATTGTGGGCCCCCATCAATAATTACTTCTCTGTGTAATCCATATCGCACAAAAATTTCAAAAAGAAAATTAATCATTGTTTCCTTTGTTTCTCTTGGTAATGCTATTACCTCCACCCATTTAGTCATGTATTCTGTTGCAACTAATATATATGATTTTTGATTGGATGGTGGGTTGATCAGCCCAACGAAATCTAACGCCCATCACTCAAAGGGTTCCATGAACAGCTGTGGATGCAGGGGCATCTCATCAGATTAGCTAGGGTGGCCCATCCTTTGGCAACTATCGCATGCCTGGACAAATTTCTTAGCATCCTTAAAAATCGTGGGCCAGTAGGAGCCCATTTGCAAAATTTTATGTCCAGTTCTGCAGTATGCAAAATGTCCACCACAAGGTCCATCATGGCAAGCTTTTAAGATATCATAAATTTTGTCTTCCCTGATACACCTGTGGATGTGCATATCGGCCCTTGTGTGAAAAAAGTATCCTCCGTCTAGGGGAACCAAGTGTTGCGTTGCACTATTAATTTCCTTTCTCTGGGTGTCAAATGTTTGGGCAATTTTCCCACTGCTAAGTAATTTGCCACATCTGCATGCCATGGTGTTTTTATGGCCACAACAAATAGGTGTTCATCCAAGAACTAGTCTTCTACTGCCATTGCATCATCTATTCTTGGCACTCGGGAGAGGAAATATGCCTCAAGGTTTTCCCTCCCTGGTCGATCCTTTATAGTTGTGTCAAATTCTTGCAAAAATAGCAACCAACGTGTCACTCTTCCATTTGTAATGGGTTTATTAGCTAAATATTTGATAGCAGAGTGACCAGTATACAAAACTATATGGTATCTAGTTATATAGTGTCTGGATTTGTTAATAGCATAAATAACAACTCGAAACTCTTTCTCTGTTACTGTGTAATTCAACTCAGTAGGAGTTAAGTTTTTGCTAATGTAATATATAGTGTAGGGTTTCTTGTCTTCTTCTTGGCCAAGAACTGCTCTAATGGTCGAATCTGATGCGTTTGATGAAATCTGGAATGGTATATCCCAATTTGGGCCTTGCAATATTGGTGCTTTTGATAGTAGTCATTTCAACTCTGTAAAGGCAATGTCACATTTGTTAGTCCATATAAAATCAATATTTCCTGTTAAGGCATATAATGGTGCAACAATCTGTGAGAAGTTATTTATAAATCTACGATAATATCCTGCAAACCTACGAAAACTACGTTGCTCTGTTTGAGTGCAGGGAGTAGCTAATAAGAGGGTTACCTGTATTTTTGTTGAATTTAACTGAATTCCGATTGCTGAAATGAAATGACCCAAGATCAGGACCCCTGTCATCATCATATGGCACTTCTTGTGGCTTAAGCATAGCCTAGTAGCAATACACCACTCCAAGACTTTCTCCAATATGTGTAATGCTTGTTCAAAGTCATCTCCATATGGTGTGAAATCGTCCATGTACACTTCCAATCCTTCATTTATCAAGTCTACAAAAACACTGAGTATGGCTCTTTGGAATGTAGCAGGTGCGTTGCACAATCCAAAAGGTAATACCCTGCAAGCAAACATTCCCCACAGGCAGGTAAAAGTAGTTTTAGCGCGGTCTTCAGGGACAATCTGAATTTGTTTGTAGCCACTGAAGCCATCTAGGAAAGAGAAGAATTTCTTCCCTGCCAGTGTATTTAGGACCTGATCGATGAATGGAAGGGGAAAATGGTCTTTTTGCGTTGCCTTGTTCAGTTCTCTGTAGTCGACGCATATCTTCCATTTCCCATTATTTTTAGGGACCACTACTAATGGAGAAACCCATTTACTGTGAGATATAGGATAGATAAAATTCACATCTAATAGTTTTTGAAGTTCTTCTTTAACAACATCCTTTAGGTGAGGATTTAATATACGCTGAGTTTGTCGAATGGGTCTTGCATCCTTTTCAGTGTAAATGTGGTGCATGCATAGCTGAGGGTTAATCCCTTTCATGTCTGGGTAATCCCAAGCAAAAGCCCCTTTATATTTCCTAAGGAATTGAATAAGTTTCCATTGCTGATCATCACTTAGATTATTGTTAATGTTCAGGATCTTCCCTGGCTCGATTTCGATAGGTTTGCTATTATAGATAGTGGTTGTTGGTATTGTTTGGTCATTGATATCTCTTAGGGAATCTTCTTCAATTTCATTGCCAAAGACTGCTTTAATCATGAGACATTTCAAACTAGACATTGTAGCAGGATGATTGATAAAAGTATTAATGACATCGTCTTCTATTTGGTTTTTAAATTCAAGGGCATTTGCCACAGTTAACGGTGACCAAATATTTTTTGTTAAATATGTTACAGGTTGCTTCCTAGTTTTTACAATGGTTAGGCTTGGCTGAGCAGGAGGGTATAAGGTTAGATTCTTCACATCATTCCCTCTGGTTATGGTCATACTTCCTGTCCTGCAGCTGATATAAGCATCAACGTTTGCTAGCCTAGGCCTTCCTAAAACTAAGGGATGTCCATCTAGCCGGTTCCTAGGGTTAATAATAAAAAAATCTGTCGGATGTTCCCAAGTGTCTACAGAAACCATCACATTTGGTAATGTTCCTTCTGGCCTAATGACTGAGCGGTTAGCAAGTTCCAACAAGGTAGTTGTTGGTTCCAAGGCTGTGATGCCAAGCATTTCGTAAGTTGTTGTTGTGAGAATGTTAATGGCTACCCCTAAATCAACTAAAGCATTGGGAAAAGAGCAGCCATTTATTTGTACTGTGACAATGGGGTTTCCCGGGTCTTCATATTTTACAGGTGTCTCTTTGCCTAGTAATAAATCAGACAAAGTCCTGACAACATGGACAGTTGGGGTTATTTTTGTTTTCCTCAAAAACTTCTTTATACACAATTTTTTAATAGTTTTGGAATATATTGGAATGTCTTGAATAGCCTGGAGGAGGGGTATTTTTATACATATATTCTTGATTTCACCCAAAAGATCAAAGTCAGGATATTCAATTGAGTGCGGTATCATGAGTCTTTCTCGGAATGGTGGGGAAGTAGTTATGATCTGTTCGAGAGTTTTTTTCCTGACTGTATCTTCCCCTTGTTCATCATCTCTAGTCAAAGGCTTATTTGGGTGTGGTTCTTCAGGTTGCAGATTTTTATCCTCGTCTAGAACGATTATGTGTCCAGATATTAACTTGAGTTCATTACACTCTCTCAACTCAGCTTTAGGGTCAAGACCCTCAATGATTTGTACTGACTGGATTGGTCTATTGTTGGTATTTGGGTTGGGTTGAGATGGGATTTGTGGTCGTATATTAGATTGAGGATTCTGCTGCAACGTGTAAGGTGTTGGTAAAGTTGGTTGAGACAGAGGAACTGTCCCCATAGGCCAGCTCGTGGATCTTTGCCAGTTTGATTGCCAGTTCTGATTTTGTGAGGTGGAAGGGGACCATTGAGATGAATAGGGATTGTTCTGCCCAAATGGTGGAGGGTAAGAGGGATTTGGCCAATTATTGTTTGGATTTGACTAGTTGGGCCATGGTGGCATAGAAAATGTTTGAGGTGGCCAAGGAGAAAAGGTTGGTTGGTTCTGCCATGCTGCCCCTGAATATTGTTAAGAATTATATTATGAGGGAGGAAAGAATGGAGATGGATCGGTAGGGATACCTATTTGACGTGCTTGCCATTGACGATGCTGATTCAACAGATATACCGGTTCCACTTCTTCTTCCGCTTCCTTGAAGACTGCTTTTAATCTTGGGAGTGATGGGAAACCTTCCATGGCATGCTCGTTAGTGCATATGGCACATGTTTGTATCATATTTATTGGGAATTGTTTATGCTTGTGTTTCTTTCTGCAACGGGGATAGAAAATATCCAGGTTCTATTCTGCTTCGGCCTGCTTTCATTTAGCTTGCATGATATCCAATTGTGTCATCAAGGTCCCCAGGATATCAGTCCTGAAATCTTCCAATAGATTGTTGATTTTGACTCTTGTAATGCTTCCTCCTGAGGCTTTTCTATCTCTGGTGATCGCATTGCGTCCATCTGGTTTCAGCCTTGTACTACCCCTGGAGCACCTGATGCACAAGTCTATAATATTGTCATAATATTCTTGATAAATATCACCCTTACCCATTATATTCAGTGTTTCTACCCATTAGTCTTTCATACCTTTAATCATTGTGGTTTTTAGAACATTATTAGACAGATTTGCATAAGGAGATCTTTGCAGATTATATTGGAAATACTCCACATATTCTTCCAGAGTCTCATTAGGCTTCACTACCATTTGAAAGATTTCATCTTTTAGTTCTCCAGTTCTGCTATAATCTTGGTATTTTTTAAGGAAGGATGTTTTCATCTGTTCCCAGTCATTTATGGTACTTCCAAAAAGTCCCATAAACCAATGCATGGCTACTCCCTTCAAAATAGAGGGTAACAGTTTCAGCTTCTAGGGGTCGATGGTGTAATCATAACCCCTACATAGGACATAGAATTAGAAAAGGAATTCATCGAGGTCTTCTAAAGTTAACACATGAAAGGTAGGAATATTCTGTAATAGGATAGCTTTCATGGGGGCATTGATAGCTGTGTCCACAATAGGGTATTGTAACATAGAGGTCTGGGCCTCTCACGGATTATTGGCCATTTGGAAAAAATATGCCAATATTCTTCATGGATCTCTGGAGCTGGAGAGTTGTTCCTAGGATGTCCAGAAGAGGCTGGAATGATTTTAACAGTGCTATCTCGATCCAGAATACTGGGTGTCCTCTGTTCAATCACTACTTCAGGAGATCTAGGTTATGATGATTTAATTTTAGGATTACTTGTTTCTCCTTCTCCTTCATAGAGGTTGCAAGAATTCCATTCTTCTGAAAGGCATGGTTGTGAATTTTCAATATCTTGAAAACTCTATTCAGACCCTTCAGTCTTACTATGAATCTCAGCGTTAGCTACAGATGGTGATTCTGTGGCCTGAAGGGAAATAGTAGGATGTCTGGTAGCAATAGTTCAGGGTCCTACTGATGACTGAGACTCAACTTTTCTTATGATTTCGTCAATAAAGGTTGATCGTCCAAGGGTCACCGGTCCCTTAGATTTTTTAGGTTTGGGGGGGAGGAATTACATCTTTTTCTGGTCTTTTCTTCTTATTCATTCATACAAAAATAGAAACATTCATTTCTACCTTAAATTCCTACGCAATTCAGCTAGAAAGCAGGCAGAGGAGCGAGCATTTTACTCGTTCGTTATGCAGATTCGTACCTCCCTTTTTTAATACCCATTTCTCTCTCAATAGACAAACATCAAACATACATCACTCTTTGTAAAATGGCAACACTCTCCTCGACAATGACGCCAAAATGTTGGGTGCTAAAAGGTGTCTTTTAAAACTGCTAATTATCTCACATTAATTATCAACCTGGGCAAGTATTTTTATTCCAAGAGTGTACACAATATGTGCAAGCTATAAATCCAGAGAGTAATGCTTTAAAATAAGTTATTAAATTCAATACAAGAGTAAACGGATGAAATCATAAATCTCAAGCATGTAACTTTAAGGGAAATAATTCATCTAAGCATCATGACTCAATCTCAAACAGAACCATAATTCAATCTTAATCAACCAATTCGAATGATCATCAATCGAGAGCACCGTAGCATTAACTGAGCTCTTTTAGCTAGAGTTAAACTACTGGATAGAAGGAAAGCATTTAATCAATCATGCTCTATTCTTTAATTAACCAGAAATGATTCTTTAATTGATAACTAATTCAATCCGCAACATGAATTAAATAAAGCGAGCTAGGATTGCACATTAATGAAATGAATACTAGAAATCCGAATTCACGAAAATAAATCAATTGCAAAGCTATAAAGCAGAATAAACTTGCAGGAAACGGGAAAAGCATAAAAGAAGGAACAGTAGTAAGATCCACCAGAGACCAGGCCCTAGCCACCAGCGAATATTGCTTAGCTACTTCAGAATATCTGAATGAATAACAATGCAAGTTGTATATTAATCATCAAAGTCACTTGTCATTACAATATGATCTTGTTCTTCAGAATCACGCTTCTGTAAATTAAAATTACAATTGAAGTAAAAGATGAGAGATCCCTCTTCAGTTTTCCCTTTTATAGTCAAAAGGAAAAAGATAAATGTAATCCCTCAGGATCAGGAAATCCTGAGGGATTCACAACTAAATGATATCTTCAGAAAATTCTTCTATATTGCGTTGATCTTCTTTATTCATTCCTTGGTTCGACCACACACGACGCTTCTTGTTTCCCTTGATTGGCTTTTGCTATTCTGATTTTGGAATAGCAGCTGTTCCATCTGTTGTTTTTCTACATAAAAAGTAATGAGAGTTAGTTTGGTCAGTCAAATCATATCAAGAGAAGTTTTATTCATTCCTTATCAAAATCCTATCAATAAGTTATTATATCATGGCACAAAATGGATAAGAAAGAAGGAAAAATACAGTAATCAAGATTAAATACATACCTATTGCAAGGCTCAACATTAAGCCTTCTCCTTTCTCCCTAGTGCACACTTGTTCCATATCATATTACACATGGATAATCTATTGTATTGCACACTTAGCTCCTTGATCTGCTTCTCCTTATATAGCTTTATGCCTTACCAATACCATGAAAAATCCTTTGGTAATGATGTTGGTATTCTTTGATGGGATCAAATAGATGTTGTCGTTGCAATACTATGGACAATTACCATGGTAACAAGTTTTGGTTTCCTATTTTCCATGGTTTGGATTATGTACATGACTTTTGTTCACATAACCTACATATGTATCCAACTCTTCTTCATAGGGTTCGCGTATACTTTTCAACCTTCACAATTTCCTTCATTATGTAACTAAAATGCCAATTCTCTTTCATATCCTCTGTAATATCTATACCTTCAAACATGTCCTCTGTAATAGTTCTATAATCATCATATTATAACCAAGTTTACATCAAGGACATCTTTTTTGAGTAGGTTTCCATCAAGTACAACACATTAGCCATAATGCCAACAATCACAAGGATTGTGTATACTTTTCAACCTTCATAATTTCATTCATCTTGTAACTAAACTGCGAATTTTCTCACATATCCTCTATAATATATGTACCATCAAACATGTTATTTGCAATAGATCCATGAAAATCATATTATAAGCAAGTTGACATCAAGGAAATATTTTTTAAGAAGGTTTCCATAAGGACAACACATTATCCATAATGCCATTAATCACCCACTTTGGACTTGATGGCAACCTCTTTGGTGTTTGGAAGCCACTTACACACACCAAGTCTTCTATCCCCCTTTGACATCAAGGGAAAAGGGCTAAAACAGGTTGAATGAAGTACTTTCCCTTCTAGTGCTAATCCTTATAAGTGGTATCTACTGATATGAACTATGATTTCTGCATATTGACCATGATCCCACTAAGCATATACTAGACCTTCTAAATATATGCAATATGAGTACAAGAGTTTATCACTGAAATACATGGTTATTCATGACATCTCCTATAATAAATGACTTTATGATTAGTCGCCCAACATAATGATGTTACACATTTGGCCCAAAATTTACATCAATCACCCAAAATAATGGGATTACATACATAACATGACTTGATCCCAATAGCCCATACATGACTGAATTTTACAATGATTACAACATAGGTCTTTTCATGACCTTTACAGCATGATACATGACATCTAGAACCATAAACAAGAATCTCAACAATGAAGTATCTTTGTAGCAATACCATGATACACATCAACAATCACCATGCTCCATATAGGCATATGCAACATAATTGTCTGACAAAAACAACATAAATGACATAATAGTAGCATGAACATCCTCATCATCAAGAAGAAACGAAGCAGATAAGACACTGTAGCATCATCATGTGGCCAAATACGCAATATATCCAAGCAATACTAAGCATTTTTTTAGCAGTATAAGACTTTTGCAATAAATAAACTCATCACCTTAACCTCATGCCGTCAAGGTCGACATACTATCTCCATGCATCAACAACATATGTGTAAAAAAAGAGAACCTCTAGCATTACTAGCCATATACCAACATAAAAAATGACCATAAAATATACATATATATCCTCCTCATTGAGTGCACTGAGAATTTTACAACAGCAACAATAATTTCATTATATGCAATCCAAGCACGATATATATTTCCTAGTAGTGAGTAATGAAATAACACTGATGATAGAATAAATAACCATATATCTAGGTCACCAAAAATGATATGAGCTCATCATAGTCAACATAATGTAATAAGGAGTTTCCATAATGCCAACAATGAGCCATTAGAATCATAGAATATGCTCTCCCTAAACCTGTGCCAACTCTTCATCATTAATTTTGAACACATTAGATCCTTCTTACCAAAGAGACATATCATTAGTAATAATAAGACTTTGCAACAATTCATCACTCATCATGAGTTCTTATTATTTCATACATTCTGAAACTTGAATAAGGCATTAGAGAAATTTTGAGGTCTAAAATGGGCCTCCTAAGGAATATTATAAAATAATAGTGGAAATAATAAAATAAGATTAGATTACCTCATCAAGTTTTGAAGGGAAAAAAGAAAAAACTACTTTTTCAACTTATCTCCCTATGATTTTACTAAAATTTCAAGTGGGAGCACTCATTGGATGTGAAATTTAATTTTGCATCCAAGGAGTACCCATGTTGCATACTTTCGATGGACCCTACTACACAAAAAATGTGAAATACATGAAAAATGTGATTGCAATCACATTTTTTTCATGTATTTCACATTTTTCGTGTAGTAGGGTCAATCTAAAGTATCCAACATGGGTAATCCTTTGATGCAAAATTAAATTATGCATCCAATGAGTGTTCCTGCTAGAAATTTGAGTAAAATCATAGGGAGATAAGTTGAAAATACGAGTTTTTTTTTTTTTTTTTTTTATATGATCTTTATAACATTTTACCTCAAAAGTGGTGAATCATACCCCATGTTTGAAATCATCATATTGAATCCTATTGTTTCTTATAAAAGTTGATTTTCTTTCTACATTTTTGTTTTGAGACCCATTTAATCTCAAAATTTCTCTAATGGCACTATTAACACACTATGACATTCCAATGTTAGAACCAGAAATGCCAAATTTGAAATGATGGAAGCATTCAAGCATATGAGAAACTCTCCATAAATTTGTGCCACTGTCTTCTCATCACATGAAATAATATATGATTGTCTAAGCCAATAACTGTGTGTACATGCCACTGTCATTCATAAGAAATGCGTACAGAATATGAAATGTTGATTTTTCCTGGAAACAACTCCCCTTGAACATGTCATGTATGTTCCTAATCATAGTCACTTCATCAAATGCAACATCAGTAATATAAACATCACCAAAAGAATAACATATGGAATCATCATCAAGGTACACATGCATAGCTTTCCCTGAGATCATACACCACTGATCTTGTGGACCTGATGATCATCACCTGTTTTCCATGAGGTTATGTACCTCACATTTACTTTTGCAGTCACTATTAGAATTATGCATTAAGTATAATAGACTACAGTAAGGGCTATATTACTTTACTCTGAATTTGAAGAAGAGGAGTTGGACCTCTTATTTCTTCCTAGATTATTTTTTAGCACATATAAGTTGTCTAAATTTTTGAATCCTTTTTCTATAGTTTTCCTAGTGTCTTCTTCTATAATTTTACATTCAGTTGACGTGAATACAATTACATTCCCTTTATTAGCTATTTTGATTAAAATTAGAATGTTAACCTTTAGCCCATCAACCAATAATACATTGGCTACTTATGTATTTTTAATATCAACATCAGCACTATCCTTACCTAGTAATTTTGAAAATTTATCTTTTCCAAGAATAATCTTACCACTCTTGTCTTTGAGTTAGATGAATTTGTCCTTATTTCCAGACATGTGATAAGAGAATGCACTCTCTATGTACGATTGATTTTCTTCTTCAAATGAGCATAGAGCAAGGCCGCACCTTATGTTTTTTTCTTCTTTCTGCTTATTATGAGGAGTGATGCTGGATCCAACAATGTTCTTATCTTTCTGCATGTTTTGTTGTCTGAATGAATTCATTTATTTGTTCTTGCATTATTTTTCTACATGCCAAAACTTGTTACAAGTATAACATCTCACATGACCAGAGAAGTGAGAAAAATAATCATAATATTTATATTTAATATTCCTCCTATTGACATCAATAAATTTGTGGTCGAACATGTTGCAAGCAAAACAATACTTGGGAGTTGATGATCTTCTTACGAATATACTTTTGAAATTGGTTGCAAAGTGCCCAATGTTATGATAGATAAATAATTAAATATTATTATTTAAAGGAGTGAATGGATTGTTATTTCTATATATAGGAGAAAAAGATTTCCTTTGAAAATTCACTTTTCTTGGTTGCTGGTTTGGTTGACCTTTCGATTCTTTACCAAAATTTTCTTTATTAATCTACAGATTTCTTGCAAGGGCTTGTGAACAGGATTCTCATTTTACATTTTCATGAAATCAAAGACTAGATTTAATGGAGGGATACCTTTGACTATTAAGAAGATATCCAATATCTTTGAGCTACCTGAAATCTAAATTACTTTTTTTTTTTTCTCTTAATTTACCTTCTAGTATACTTACCTCAACCTCTTTTTCTCCTTTTGTCTTTTCCAATTGAATTCTTAGCTCAATGATATCTTTTTTAAGCTCATTTTGTTGTTACTCAAATACTTGAAGTATCTCCTCATATCGTTTGTTTTAATTTTGAAGACCAGTTTTGAGAGAGATGATCTCTGCTTCAAGTCCTTCATAGTGACTAGTTCTTAAGCTCTTTGATTGCTACATATTCTTCAGTTTATGTTGCTTCTTGTAGTTGGGAGATTTTCTTTCCGAGTTTATTTCTAAATGAAGCTACTTCATCCTCTAGTCTCTGATATTGATTTTCCTTTTCCTTATATTTATTTCTCATTCCTTCAATTTTGCTTCCTTCTTCCAGTTGATACTTTAATTTGATGATCTCTTGTTTGTAGGTACAATCCATTTCATCAAAAAGTTGTAATAATATTTTATCATATCTATTCTCAACTGAGAGCCTTTAATCTTTTCTTCTACAACCATTATTTTTGAATTTTATTTATTTTCATAATGATTATCTTCACTTCTACCCATGAGAGAAATTTTAGTTGATTTACTATCATCATCACTATAAGGAAATAAAATGCAATTAGAACAAGATACAAAACCTAATGATTCTTGATCACTATATTCACTATCTTCTTCATTCTTAATTAACAAAAAATGGGGTGCTCTTGAATCTGAATATTGGCTGACATCTTTTAATATAGTCTGTCCTTGATTTATAAATGCAGAAATAACCGCGACATTTTATACATCACCATCATTGCTTTCTTGGCTTGAGCTTTCCTATATGCTACCTTCTTCTTTTGCTTCTTTCCCATTGTCCCTAATTCACTCCCAAGTGGTTAAGCTTCTAGCAGAGTGACCTGCTCTGATACCAATTGTTAGGAAAAATATTGGTGGGTGGGGGTGAATCAATTTTTTTTAATTCACTTTAACTTTCAATTTCACGTTCATAATTATTTACACTACTGTTATTAAGATAAATCGCATGTGTACATGCCTTTAGTGAATTAAAAACATGTATATCTAGATTACTTAATTTTCATAACTTCCATAAGATGTTTAAATTAATCATTGCATTATTAGTTCATTAGCCATTAAATATGCAGTAAAGAACATATAAATAAATAAACATAAGAAATACATCAACACATATGGACACTAAGATTTTAGGTGGAAACCCAATGTGGCAGAAAACCACCACTGCTGTTGTCTCTTTCTTCTTATCTTATTATAATTAAAAATCATTCATTACATCATGGTCTTGTATTTTCGCAAAATCTTTCTAGTACACAAGAACCAACTTGCAGGAGGCTACAACCTCCACTCGTTCTCCAGCACCAACTGGAAGGGTGCTACAACCCCCTCACTGAAGGCTACAACTCTCAAAAGCTTGTGTACTACTGCAAAACATGTCATACTTGCAGAGACCGATGTACCATGGACCAAATGCTAGTAATTTAGAGAAGAATTAGTCAAAGAGGGTTCTTAGCCCATCAAAAATTTATAAATATGGTCCAAAAGTAGCAACATAGGAAGACACATCTGAAAGAAGAGCCATAGGAGTGCCAAGATGCATACATCTAGCGAGGACACCTTGAGAGACACCTATAATGATGAATCAAATAGTTCAGACAAATTATCTAGCACAACATCTAGATTAGTGTTACATAGGAAAAATAAGAAAAAGCCTACAAAGAGTTCCCTACTTGAGGAATTGAAAAATTTTAAGCCTTCAACCTTTAATAGATAAGTTAGGAAGAATGAAGAAGCTAAAGCCTAAGTGCTAAGGTAGAATAAGTACTTAAGGTTCCAAAATTACTCTAAAAATATGAAGGAAAAATTGGCCATATTTTACTTGAAGGGAAAAACCGATATTTGGAGTGAAGATCCTAAGTATGTCATGGGTTTTTAGGAAAATAGGTTGACATGGAGAAAATTCAAAAGATATTTTATGGAAAAGGACATATTTGAAGGGTACTATGATGTAAAAATTAGAGAATTTCACAAGCTTAAATTGGGGTAGGTCACTATGGATTCCTATCCAAACATATTCATAGAGATACTAAGATATGTTCCTTATATCAAATATGAGAAAGTGAAGATACAATGCTTTCTCAACATATTTCCACAGTCATATCAAGAGAATATTGAGTTTGATGAACTTAAAACACTTGATGACACTATCGAGGAGGCTAAATATTGCTATGACAAATCAAAGCACAAGCTAGAATCCCAGATAGTATGGAAGAAGAAAGATAAAGTTGAATTCAAGAAGAAAGGATCCAAGTCATCACTCTACAACCAATTTGGGAAAGTGTCAAATTTAGTGTCCTACAAGGAGTGACTACTAGTTGAATTATCTCACTAAAAATGGGGATAAGGCAATCAAGGTAGTAAAAGAAAAGGTATAAGAGCCAAAGAAAGGACCATTGAAGCATTATGGGTGTAGGGAGTAGTGCTCAATATGAGATTTCCCTGATAAGCAACATAATAGTAGGAGGATTTTTAATTTCCAAGAGGATACTACTATTTATGATGCATCTAGAAGCATACCCAAAATTTATGCAACAATGGAAAATTCAAAATAGGATCACCAAGCCCTAATGGTGGAAAATCAAGGTGCAATTTCCAAATGGTCTATTTCACTTTTGATTAAACTTGGCTCTAAACTCAACCATATTTCTCCACAAGTTGATGAAGCTTGTGTGTTACAAAAAAAGAAGCATATATCGAGGCTTGATTAGTGTAGTTATATACAAGAACTAAGAAAAATGTGACTAAAGTTATTAAAGAGTTTCCATCTCAAATAATTGGACAACATACTAAAGTGACCTTGAATGTGCTACCACTAGGGTTGGACAACCTTTTGATTGGCATGGACTAGTTGGTAGTGCATAAGGTGAATACAAGTTTTTTTAATAAAGTTTTGGAATGTGAAGATGTAGAGGGAAACCAAAGGATACTATAAGGCATGCAAATGCTATTATTGGTGAAGAAAATCTCAACCTTAGAACTTAAGAAATACTATAGGAGGAACACATTCCCACTATATGCTATTCATGTGTTGAATTATGTTCAAGGTAGTAAGTTAAATATAACGGATCATTCAATGTTGCAAGAGTACATGTATTTATTTCGAAAGGAAATACCAAGATTTTCACTTAATAGAAGCATATATTTCTTACTTAAGATAATGCGAGAATGGTGCCAATGTCTTGAGTACCATATAGGATGAGTACACCGGATCCAATAGAGTTAAATATACAATTAAAATAAATGTTGGATAAGGGATATATTATGCGAAGGGTATCCCCTAAGGGATAACTAACCTTATTTGTGAAAAGTAACGATGACACTCTTAAGTTGAGCATTTACTATCAATAGCTAAACAAAGTGACTGTCAAGAACAAACACCTAATTTCACAAATCGATGATTTATTTGATCAATTTATGGGAGCCACCATGTTATCCAAGATAGACTTAATATTAGGGTACCATAAAGTCAAGATAGAATATGACGATATTCACAAAACTACTTTTAGGATCGGGTGTGGTCATCATGAGGCTGTAGATGTGTCATTTGGACTCACTAATGCACCAACTAGATTCATGTGTTTGATGAAAAACCTTAGTAAGAAACATGTAGATAATTTTTTTTAAATATTCATTGATGATTATCTAGCACATTCCAAGAACACAGAGGGGAATGAGGAACACCTCAAAATGGTATTACAAGTGTTAAGGGAGCATAAGTTGCATGAAAAGTTTAGTACATGTGACTTATTTCATAAGTGGGTGCATTATTTGCGTCACGTAATTTCAAAAAGTGTTGCGGTGGATCACTAGAATATTAAGGTTATCATTGATTGGCAAATACCTCATAATATGATAGAGGTGAGGTCATTTATGGGATTGGTAAGGCAATATAGAGGATTCATCTAATAATTTTCGAAGATTGGTTATCAATTACTTCATTTTAGAAGAAAGTGCTAAATTTGCTTGGACATTAATAGAGTGTGAAGAAATATTTAAGCAGTTGAAAAAACTCTTAACAAATGAACATATCCTTAGGATCATAGATCCAAACAAGGGCCTCGCAGATGGTATAGACTCTTGCAAGGAATACTCAAAGGAGTTCTTATGCAATAAGGGAACATGATCATATATGATTCCATAACTCTAAATGAACATGAACAATTTTATTTAAAACATGATTTGGAACTCGTAATCACTATGCATACATTGAATATGTGGACCCATTACTTACTGTGAAGAAGGTTTATATTAGTGATAAATCACAATGGGATGACATATTTTTTTATTACCGTCACTTGAATTTCAAACAAGTTTGGTGGATCAGTCTTATCAATGAGTTTGATTTTGAAATTTGACATATCAAAGGGAAATAAAATTGAGTAGTAGATTCACTCAACAAGAACAAAGAAAATACACCTCTTGATAGGAAAAATACTTGGGGGGTAGGGGTGAATCAATATTTTTAATTCACTTTAACTTTAACTTTCAATTTCACATTCATAATTTTGTATGCTACTATTATTCAGACAATTCATGTGTGTATGCACCTTTAGTGAATTAAAACTTTATATATCCAGTTTACTTAATTTTCATAAATTCCATCACATGTTAAACTTAATCATTTAATTATTAGTTCATTAGCCATTCAATATGCAGTAAAGAATAATTAAACCACAACACATAAGAAATACATCAACACATATGGACACTAGGATTTTAGGTGGAAACCCGATGTGGGAGAAAACCATCATTGTTGTAGTATCTATCTTCTTATCTTATTATAATGAAAAATAATTCGTTACATCATGGTATTGTACTAGGACAAAATATTTCCAGGACACAGGCACCCACCTACATGAGGCAATAACCTCCACTCATTCTCCGACATCAATTAGAAGGGAGCTACAACCCCCTCACTAAGGACTACAACCCTCAACACCTCGTGGAACACATTTTATAATATTTCATACTGGATCCACCTGTCGCAAAACATTAAGACATGGATGCCACCTTTCATCATATTTTCAAATTGGACCCACACCCAATAATATGCTCAATACCAAGATACCAATCAACCAATCATTGATACTAATCAATCAATCACATTGTAATCAATGCAAAAATAATATGTAGTCATTAAAAACATGATAAAATTTAACTCAAAAGATATATGGGGTCATTCTGAAGTGTATATGTGTATATATGCACTTTTTGTGCATAAAACCTTCATATAGATCTCAAATCACTTAATAATAAAACATCGTTAAACTGAATCTATGTACCAACCCCCGAATCATTGAAATATAGAGTCACGACAAGTAATAATCATATATATACCAATAATAAATCATTGAATATCCAATCAAAATTTAGCAGCATCATAACTAATCAATATAAAAATCCACAACAAAATCAATCCAATCCACACTATCAAATACAGACCATTTTGATCAAGACCTCAATGATGAAAAACAACAAATAATACAGACTTCATAAACTATCATCACTAAGCAACAATTACAAACCCTAGAATACATACATGACTTTCATTAAACAAATCTGTGTATATACCCGTTTCCCATGTATAAAACCCACATATATATTTCAAAATACTAAATACCAAAAAAAATTAGTGGATTATTATGATGAACCAAGACAATCCTTAATAATTACATCAATCGACATCCAAACATATATATAAACAACGTAGATCAAACAAAAATCTACATCATATTATGTCATAATGTATACATGACTAATATGAATAAGATCCACGTATGTGCACGATATTCCAGGAGAAAACCTGCATACTTATCTTAAATTTCAGAATGAAATCTTCACTACAAATCACAACACATGTCAAACCTAGATATCTATGCACATACTATCAAAGCTTATTGATCTTAGCAAATATATATTCTGATCATAGTTCTACCATAATCATAGATCCTACATCATTAGTCACATAGACAAGAAAATCAGTCAAGCATGTATTCAATACATCTTCATATCTTCCAGATCTAAGCTTTCTCCTTGCCCCTTGGTGCACACTTGTTCCAAATCATATTACACATGAATAATATATTGTATTTCACACTTAACTCCTTGGTCTCCTTCTCCTTATATAACATTATTCCTTGCCAACACCATGAGCAAATCCTTTGGTAATGTTGTTGGTATTCTTTGATGGGATCAAATAGATGTTGATGTCACAATACTATGGACAATTACAATGGTAATAGATCCCGATTTCCTGTTTTCCATGACTTGGATTATGTACATGACGTTTTTCACATAACCTGCATATGTACGCAACTCTTCTTCATAGGGGTCATGCATACTTTTTAACCTTCACAATTTCATTCATTCTATAACTAAACTGCCAATTCTCTTTCATATCCTCTGTGATATATGTACCATCAAACATGTAATTTGCAATAGTTCCATAACCTTTAGATTATAACCAAGATGACATCAAGGACATATTTTTCAAGTAGGTTTTCATCAAGGACAACACATTAGCCATAATTCCAACAATCACATGGGTTGTGTATACTTTTAAACCTTCACAATTTCATTCATTCCGTAACTAAATTGCAAATTCTCTTTCATATCCTCTGTAATATTTGTACCATCAAACATGTCATATGTAATAGTTCCATAATCATCATATTATAACCAAGTTGACATCAAGGATATATTTTTCAAGCAAGTTTCCTTCAAGGACAACACATTAGCCATAATGCCAACAATCTCCCCCTTTGGACTTTATGGCAACCTCTTTGGTGTTTGGAAGCCAATTGCACACACCAAGTCTTTTTTCCCCCTTTGAATCAAGGGAAAAGGGCTGAACTAGGTTGAATGAAGTAATTTCCCTTCTAGCGCTAATCATTATAAGTGGTATCTACTGATATGAACTATGATTTATGCATATTTACCATGATCCCACTAAGCATATATTGGACCTTCTAAATATATGTAATATGAGTACAAGATTTTATCGCTCAAATACATGGCTATTCATGACATCTCCTATAATCAATGACTCTATTATTAGTCACCCAACATAATGATGTTACACATTTGACCCAAAATTTATATCAATCACCCAAAATAATGGGATTACATACATAGCATGACTTGATCCCAATAGCCCATACATGACTGAATTTTACAATTATTACAACATGGGTTTTTTCATGACCTTTAAATCAAGATACATGACATCTAGAACCTTAAACAAGAATCTAAAAAATGAAGTATCTTTTGTAGCAAGACCATGATACACATCAGCAATCACCATGCTCCATATAGGCATCTACAACATAATTGTCTGACAACAACAACATAAATGACATAATAGCAACATCAACATCCTCAACATCAAGAATAAATCAAGCATATAAGACAATGTAGCATCATCATGTGGAAAAATATGCAATATATTGAGGCAACACTAATCAATTGTTGTAGAAGTATAATATTTTTTCAATAAATCAACTCATCCCCTTGGCCTCATGCCATCAAGGTCATCATTCTCTCCATGCATCAACTAAATATGTGAGAAAATGAGAACCTCTAGCATTACAAGCTAGCAACTGACATCAACAATGAGCATATATATATATATATATATATATATATATATATATATATATATATATATATATATATATATATATATATATATATATATATATATATATATAGATATATCCTCCTCATCAAGTGCATCAAGATTTATACAACAACAAATATAATTTCATTATATGCAATCCAAACATCATATATATTTTCCAGCAATGAGTAATGAAATAAGACTGATAACCATATAACTCAATCACCAGCAATGATATGAACTTGTCATAGTCAAATAATGCAATAAGATACTCCCCCTAAACCTATTCCAACTCTTCATCATTAATTTTGAGCACATTATATCCTTCTTACCAAAGAGACATATCATCAAAAGTAATAAGACTTTGTAACAATTCATCACTCATCACGAGTTCATACTCTTTTGTACATTCTAGAACTTCCATAAGTCATTAGAGGAATTTTGAGGTCTAAAATGGGCCTCCTAAGGAATATTATAAAATAATATTGGAAATAATAAAATAAAATTAGATTACCTCATCAAGTTTGGAGGGGAAAAATTACTTCTTCTTTTTTTTCAGCTTTTATTTTCAACTTACCTCCCTATGGTTTTACTCAAATTTTGAACAGGAGCACTCATTGGATGTGAAATTTAATTTTTCATCCAAAGAGTTATCTCGCTCAAAATGTGAGTAAAATCGTAGGGAGATAAGTTGAAAATACAAGTTAAAAAGTAGTTTTTCTTTGTTTTTTCTATCTTTATACCTTTTTACTTCAAAAGTGGTGAATCACACCCCATGGTTGAAATCATCATATTGAATCCTATTTTTTCTTATTAAGTTGATTTTTTTTGTACATTTTTGTTTTGAGGCCCATTTTTGACCCCAAAATTTATCTAATGGCACTATCAATAGGTTGCAACAAACCAATATCAGAACCATAATGCCAAATTTGAAATGATGGAATAATATGAGAAAATACCCTAAATGGTGCCACTCTCTTCTCATCACAAATATACGTGGTTGTGTAAGCCAATAACTGTGTATACATATGACTACCATTCATACGAAATGCATATAGAATATGAAATGCTATTTTTTCCTAGATACAACTCCCCTTGAACATGTCATGTCTGTTCCTAATCATAGTCACTTCATCAGATGCAACATTAGTAATATAAAAGTCACCAAAATAATAACATATGGAATCATCATCAAGGTACACATACATAGCTCCCCCAAAGATCATACACGACTAATTTTGTGGACCTGATAATCATCACCTATTTTCCATGAGGCTATGTACCTCATATTTACTTCTGCAATCTTTGTTAGAAGTATGCATTAAGTACAATATACTACAGTAGGGGATAACTTCCCTTACTTTGAATTTGAAGAATAGGAGTTAGACCTCTTATTTATTCTTAGATTATTTTTTAGGACATATAAGTTGACTACATTTTTGAATCATTTTGCTATAGTTTCCCTAGTGTCTTCTCCTATAATTTTGCATCTAGTTGATGTGAATACAATTACATGCCCATTATTAGCTATTTTGATTACACTTAAAATTTTAACCTTTAGCCCATTAACCAATAATACATTGGTTTCTTCTGTATTTTTAATATCAACATCAACACTACCTTTACCTAGTAATTTTGCAAATGTATTGTTTCCAAGAATAATCTTACCGCACTTGTTTTTGAGAAGGATGAATTTCCCTTATTTCCATACATGTGATGAGAGCATCCGATGTCTATGTACCATTGATATTTTTCTTCAAATGACCATAGAGTAAGGCCACACCTTAGTCTTTCTTCTTCTTTCTGCTTAGTGTAAGGAGTGTTGGTGGATGCAACAATGTTGTTATCTTTCTGCACGTTTTTTTGTTTGAATGAATTCATTGATTTGTTCTTGCATTATTTTGCTACATGCCAAAACATGTTACAAGTATAACATCTCATGTGACAAGAGAAGGGAGAAAAAGAATCATTATATTTCTATTTCATATTCCTCCTATTGAAATCAATAACTTTATGGCCAAACATGTTGCAAGAAAAACAATATCCCTTAAAGAGTCCTGAGTAGCTGGGAGATGATGATCTTCCTATGAATCTACTTCTGCAATTAGATGTAAAGTGTCAAATGTTATGATAGATAAAGCATTCAATATTATTATTTAAAGGATTGAATATATTTTTATTTATATAGATAGGAGAAAATGATTTCCTTTGAAATTCACTTTTTTAGGTTGTTGGTTTGGTTGACCTTTTGATTCTTTACCAAAATTTTCTTTGTTAATCTCAAGACTGCTTGCACGGGTTTGTGAATTGGATTCTCCTTTTATAGTTTCATGAAAGCCAATACTATATTTAATGGAGGGATACCTTTGAATGTTAAGAAGCTATCCAATATATTTGAGCTATCTTGAAATCTCAATTGCTTGTATTTTTCTCTTAATTTACCTTTTAGTATACTTCACTCAACCTCTTTTTATACTTTTGTCTTTTCTAGTTGATTTCTCAGCTTGATGATCTCCATTTTAAGCTCATTTTCTTGTTCCTCAAATACTTGAAGTATATCCTCATATTGTTTGTTTGAATTTTCAAGATCAATTTATAGAGAGATGATCTCTACTCCAAGTCCTTCATAGTAAATGATTCTTTATTTAATGTCGTTGATTGTTGAATGTTCTTCAATTTATGTTACTTCCTGTAGTTGGGAGATTTTCTTTTCGAGATTACTTATCAATGAAGCTACTTAATTCTATAATATCCCATATTGATCTTCCCTTTCCTTATATTTCTTTCATATTCCTTCTTCAATTTTTCCTCATTCTTCCAGCCGAGACTTTAATTTTATGATCTCTTCTTTGTAGGTACAATCCCTTTCATCAAAAAGTTGTAGTAACTTTTGATGATATCTATTCTCAACTAAGATCCTTTTAATCTCTGCTTCTAGAGCCATTTTTTTAAATATGATTTCACTGCATAATGATTGTCTTCACTTCTAACCATGAGAGAAATTTCAGTTGATTTATTATCACCATCACTACATGTACGAGGAAATAGACTGCAATTAGAAAAATATCCAATACCTGATGATTATTGATCAGTATATTCACTATCTTCTTCATTCTTGATCAACAAAAAATTGGGTGCTCCTGAATCTAAATATTTGCTGACATCTTTCAATATAGTTTGTCCTTGATTTATAAATTTAGAAATTGCCACGACATTGGATACATCATGATCATTTCTTTCTTGGCTTGACCTTTTCCTATAGGATACCTTCTACTTTTTTCTTCTTTCACATTGTCCCTGATCCACTCTCAAGTGTTTAAGATTCTACTTGAGTGACCTGCTCTTATACTAATTGTTAGGAAAAATAGTTTGGGGGGGCAGGTGGGGGGTTAATCCTTTTTTCTAATTCACTTTAAATTTCATTTTTACATTTAAAATTATATACTCTACTGTTACTTATACAAATCACATGTGTATTCGCCTTTAGTGAATTAAGACCATGTATATCTAGATTACTGAATTTTCATAACTTCCATAAGATGTTTAACTTAATAATTTCATTATTAGTTCATTATCCATTCAATATGAGGTAAAGAACACATAAAGCATAATACATAAGCAATACATCAACGCATATGGACACCGGGATTTTAGGTGGAAACCCAATGTGGGAGAAAACCACTGTTGTTGTTTTCTCTATATTCTTCTCTTATTATAATGAAAAATCATTCATCACATCATGGTCTTGTATTGGCGTAGACTCTTGCCAGCATGCAAGAACACACCTACAGGAGGCTACAACCTCCACTCATTCTATAGTGCCAATTGGAAGTGTGCTACAACCCCCTCACTGAAGGCTACAACTCTCAGCACTTCCTGGACAACATTTCATAATATTTCATATTGGATCCACCTGTCTCAAGCCATTAAAACATCCAGGCCACCTTTATCATATTTTCAAACTAGACGCATACACAAGAATATACTCAATACCAAGATACCAATCAACCAATCATTGATACTAATTAACCAATCACACTGTCTTCAATATATAACTAATATGAAATCATTAGAAACCCTGATCAAATTTACCTCAAAATATATACGAGACTATTTTGAAGCATATCCGCGTATATACACCCTTTATGTGCATAAAAACTGTGTACATATATGAAATAACTGAATACTGAAACACTATCAAACTAAATCACTATAACAACCATTGAATGATTGAAATACTGAGTCATAACAATAATTAATCACATATATACCAATATTGAATCATTGAATACAGAATCAAAATTATGCAACATCATCACTGACCAATATACCAAGCCACAACCAAATCAATCCAATCCACACTATCAAATACAGACCATTCTGATTAAGACATCATTGACAAACAACAACATTTAATACAAACTCCATCAACTGTAATCACCAAGCAACAATTACAAACCCTAGAATACATATACAACTTCAATTAAACATATTTGTGTATATATGCATTTCCCATGTATAAAACTTGTGTATATATTTCAAAATAATGAATACCAAAATATTTCTACCAAATCATTCTGATGAACCAAGAAAATACTCAATAATTACATCAATTGACATCCAAACATTTGTAAACAACCCGAATCAATCAACATCCAAACATATGTAAACAACCCAATTAAATCAAAAATCTAAATCATATTATGTCAGAATGTATACACGACTAATATGAATTATATCCATGTATGTACACAATATTCCATAAGAAAACCTGCATACATATCTTAAATGTAACACCCTCCTCCCACATCTACCCAAGCAACCAGCCAGCCGAGGTAAACATGTGATGAGATGCCACTATGATATGATTCGACCTCCTAAGTCACATTAACTAAGTGGAACAAAAAAAAACACACCATAACAACATCCAACATCATCAACAGAACCCTCAGAGGACAAGTCATCCACTCAAATAGCTTGTCCTTGGGTCCAACTTTTGGTTTAGGTCTCTTGGGCCATAGTCACTCTCATTATATGGGAAGGGAAGTGACCAACAAGCTAAATTTTCTCTCATAGTTCTGCTTGCTAGCAACTGTGAACCAAAATTGTTAGTGTTGTGCCAGCAACTCCAGGATTTGAGCCACTTTTTCAGGCCTAGATCCCAAGACATTGCCCAAAATTGATCCATCTCTTCAAATCAGTAAAGTAAAATGGAAATGAAAGTAATAAAGAAAATACTTGTTCAAGACCTTGACTACATCCTTACTGTTGAAAAGTGTGCAACAAGAAATGCTTGTTGAGAATGCAACAAGATGATGGAGCTTAGTGGAAAGGAGTCGCCTTCACTAAGTGGGCCCTTAGACAAATTATGGCACAAAGTCTATTTTTGGATCATAGCAGGAGTGATCACAGCAGGAGTGATCACAGTAGGAGTGACCACAGTAGGAGTGATCACAGCAGGAGTGATCACAGCAGGAGTGATCATAGTCTATTTTTAGACTGCTAGTCAAAACTAGAAAAGTCAAATATTATTGTCTCATAATAATATTTAGACTATAAACTTTATCTTATCCTCTTGGAGCACTTCAGTTTGAGCTACAAATGTGGCACATGCAGCTGTCAGAAGGAAATACGTTTTCTTGTGGGTTAGTTGAGCTATTGCATGCAGGACATCAGTTAGAACTCATGTGGTTAAGTTTTGTGGAGTTGGATGAGCAGTTAATGGAGTTGTGTTCAGTTTGACTTAGTTGAACTAGTTGTATTTAGTCTAACTAATCAATAGACTAAGTGATGAGTTGTGTGAATTAGTTATTAATTAATTCACTAATTATTAACTCATAATGCAACTGAAGAATACATTAGTTAACTCAGTGCATGTACAGTTCAGTGGAGACAGGTGTTAGAGGTTGAGATTGCTATCAGTTGTGCATGAGATTGTGCACATGCATGGGATTGAGTTATGCCAATGATCTCTACGTAGTGTAGGCCAATACCAAGAAATATAGGTTGTGCTCACATGATTCCCAGTGTGGGTGATTCTCTTGAGGTAAAAACGAGTTTGGTTCAGCCATTCTCATTCATTCTCTTGCAGGATTGTGCAGTGGAGGCAGGCAAAGCAGTGGGGGAGATTTCGAGATCAAATCTGAGCTAGTTTTATGTGTAACGGGTGGAGATAGTGCTGGATACTTGTGAGGAGTATTATACTATGTATTGTTACATGTTCTCAATCAATATAATATATAGATAGTTGGGGTTTTTAGCGAGATGCTTTCCCCGGGAAAATACTGTGTTGATATGTGTGATTGATGCTTCTATGTGCGCATGTTATTGTTTCTGCTTCTGTAAATTGATGATCAACGTAGAGGAGGTTATGTATTATGCATTTATTTCGCAATAGTGTATAATTGGGATAATCTCTATTGAATATGTGTTTATTATTCAAAATTTCTACATGGTATCGAAGCGAGCTAATTTGTAGAAGAAGTTCTACATGATATTAGTGTTGTATTGATCATCAGATCTATTATTCAGAAAGTGTTTACATTTTATTTCTTCAAGCAGAGTATGTGATCGGGCCAGGTAGCCTCTGAATTCATCCTTCTTTTGGAAGGTGAGATATCTGGTGAATGCCCATACAGTCAATCTCTGTACAAGAAATACTTTGTTCTCACGAATTTTAGATCAAAAGCGGTTGAGTTTTGAGCTGGTGGAATGGCGCTCAAGGATAAACTCAAAAACATTAGGTGTGAGAATGGAGACAGTATGCCCCAGTATCTCACGAAGTTCACCCAATGTCGGGATGAGCTGGGAAGTGTGGGGGTAACTGTTGAGGATGAGGATATGGTGAGTCTAACACTCCTTAGCCTTCCTAAGAGTTGGCATAGCTACCAGGACTCGGTGAATGGAAGGGAGAAATTGCCAAGATGGGAGAGACTTTGGTCAGATCTTATGCAAGAGGAGATTAGACGGCACACCAGAGACAGTTCTTCATCTATGCATGATGAGGAGAACTGTGCCTTAGTGAGTAAGGCGAAGAAGGGGAAGGGGAAGGTTTCTCTTTCCGAATCTAGTTCTTCCAATGATGGGAAGAAGGTTGACAAGTTGAAGGTGAGATGCTTTCGTTGTCATGAGTTGGGCCATTATGCCACTAATTGCCCAAAGAAGAAGTCCAAGAAGGGATCGTGGAAAGGATCTGAAGGTGAGGTAGCCTTACTTACTTCATAGTTTGAGTTGGACTTCACACTCTTCGCATTCATGGTTTCATCCATGGTGGGAAGTGATTGGTTTCTTGACAGTGGAGCTTCTTTCCACATGACCGATGACAAAAGTTTGTTCAGTACTTTGGAGGAGAAAGATCTCCAGATACTCATAGGGATGGGTAATGATGAGAAGTATAGTGTCTCAGGTGTAGGCACGGTTATTTTTCAGAGGGAGCATGGAGCTCGCCTTACCTTGATCGATGTGAAGTATGTACCAGGACTGAAGAGAAATTTGGTGTCGATCGCGATGCTGGAAGACAGAGGTTATGATGTAGTCTTCAGTAAGGGAAAGGTTTTCCTTAGACACATCATCACTAGACAGGTGAAGCAGATTGGTTCACGGGTCAAGAACCTGTATGCTCTTGAGGTTAAAGATGCATGCAAAGCCTTGAGCAGCAAGGCAACTGATGGAGACTTGGTGGTTGAGAGGGAGCGTCTATTACCTCTCAACATGCAGAGCCAGAAGAAGTCTCAGACGATTGTGGAGGAGCCATGATTGGTGCAACAGCTTCATGAGGTTGTGGAGCAGCCACAATAGGGGGAGCTGAGAGGAGATCGAGTAGAGACATCTACTCATGCAGAGACCTCTAGTAGGGGGAAACTTCGAGCCAGGTGGGCTGAGGGATCACATGCAGCCATACCTCCAGGTAGGAGGTGGGGTGATGTGGATTGATCATCCCAAGGAGAAGGGACAAGATCCTTGAGGTACCCAACCTCTTGGATGAGACCTTGCTACGGGAGCCCCGATGTGGAGTAGCAGGAACTAATTGATTGGGTAGAGACAGATGTAGATGGAGCGACAGAGAGAGTGATAGTGCAAGGAATCCCAGAACAACGCATAACATGCAGGCTGCAGTAATGTGAGAGGCACAAGTGTTTTGCATAGTGCTAGGTGGCACAGAGAGGTGTGCAATGGTGTGAGATGCATGGAGATGTTGCAGTAGCGCAGATGTCAGAGAGGGAGCACTTGTCAGCAACAGGTAGAGCTTCAGCATCAGAGTATGTACCTAGCCCAACAGAGTGGTCAGTTAGGAGTGTTTTTGTTCCAAGTGTTGTTGTATCAAAGTGGACTGGGCAGATGTGTTCCATGCAGAACATTCCAGAGTTTCAGGATCAGGTTTGAGAGGAAGCCTTTCTTGTTGAGAGGGAGTGTTGAAAAGTGTGCAACAAGAAATGCTTGTTGAGAATGCAACAAGATGATGGAGCTTAGTGGAAAGGAGTCGCCTTCACTAAGTGGGCCCGCAGGCAAATTATGGCGCAAAGTCTATTTTTGGATCACAACAGGAGTGATCACAGTAGGAGTGATCAGAGTCTATTTTTAGACTGCTAGTCAAAAATAGAAAAGTCAAATATTATTGTCTCATAATAATATTTAGACTATAAACTTTATCTTATCCTCTTGGAGCACTTCAGTTTGAGCTACAAATGTGGCACATGCAACTGTCAGAAGGAAATACATTTTCTTGTGGGTTAGTTGAGCTATTGTATGTAGGACATCAGTTAGAACTCATGTGGTTGAGTTCTGTGGAGTTGGATGAGCAGTTAATGGAGTTGTGTTCAGTTTGACTTAGTTGAACTAGTTGTATTTAGTCTAACTGATCAATAGACTAAGTGATGAGTTGTGTGAATTAGTTATTAATTAATTCACTAATTATTAACTCATAATGCAACTGAAGAATACATTAGTTAACTCAGTGCATGTACAGTTCAGTGGAGACAGTTGTTAGAGGTTGAGATTGCTATCAGTTGTGCATGAGATTGTGCACATGCATGGGATTGAGTTATGCAAATGATCTCTACGTAGTGTGGGCCAATACCAAGAAATATAGCTTCTGCTCACGTGATTCCCAATGTGGGTGATTCTCTTGAGGTAAAAACGAGTTTGGTTCAGCCATTCTCATTCATTTTTTTGCAGGATTGTGCAGTGGAGGCAGGCAAAGCAGCGGGGGAGATTTGGAGATCAAATCTGAGCTAGTTTTGTGTGTAACAGGTGGAGATAGTACTGGATACTTGTGAGGAGTATTGTACTATGTATTGTTACTTGTTCTCAATGAATATAATATACAGATAGTTGGGGTTTTTAGCGAGATTCTTTCCCCGAGAAAATACTGTGTTGATATGTGTGATTGATGCTTCTATGTGCGCATGTTATTGTTTATGCTTCTGTAAATTGATGATCAATGTAGAGGAGGTTATGTATTATGCATGTATTCCGCAATAGTGTATAATCGGGATAATCTCTGTTGAATATGTGTTTATTATTCAAAATTTCTACACTTACTAGCCATGACAGGCATTTCGTCAAACATATCATCGACATGTAACCTATAGGTTTAAAAAACATAATTAAGTGTAGGGATATCATACTTATCTGTTAATCGCTATGAACCATTGTTCCCTCATGCCATTTTCTGCATTATCATATATTAGATCATAGACACATTATCCATTCACATACAAGTAAGAACATGCTCAAAGCCGTATATAACTGATGTCTTAAAATGTGCATATATCTAGCATAATAGGAACATAAATACAATAAACATGACAACCATAAAATCCATAAATACATCAGTACCTTTACACATGGAAATCAAGGGAAAGGATTTCTCACTAATGAATTCAATGAACCAACTGGAGATGGGACTTCCAGGTTCCACCTGACTGTAGAATGGTTGAGCCAAATCTCTCTTCAACCATTCACCCTCGTGCCATATTCCGAGAATGAATGTTGGATCTCATAGAACACATTAATCAAATATCATCCAAGGCTTCCAGAGGCCAACCACCTCAACCCATCAAATAGTGATTCCACATCATAGTCAAACATCACCAAAACCATCACCAGATTAGTCTCTAGCCTAGCCATCGAGGGCTCTAGAGCGTTTGTTCCAACCAAGGCTCCAGGACTAGTAACTCAACCCACAACTATCGTCACGCTCCAGAGCATTTGTCTAAACAAGACTCCAGGACTAGTAACTCAACCCACAGTTGTTGTCATTTGTCCTACCAAGGCTCCCGGACTAGTAACTTAACCCAAGTTGTTACAAGGCTTGAGAGCGTTTGTCTAACCAAGGCTCTAGGAACTAATAACTCAACCCAAGCTAAGGAAACATGGGAGCCAACCAAAACAAAACAATGAAAATAAGTCCACAATAACCATGGCTATCCAAGAAATGGCAAGGCTAGGATATCCACTGTCAATCCAGGCAATTCTCCATGCCAGTGATAGATCATGACAAAGAATCCACATGCATATGCCATGCATGTCCAAACAAGTGAAGAAATCATACATGCAACTCGATACTTGCAAGCAAATCTGATGTAGCTACTGATGCCGATGCCTTCTTGTGTTTTCCTACTCTTCCTTTGCCTTCTTTGTCCAAGAATCCAAGTATGCCACACCCTCTAAGAGTGCTCCAAGAAAACTCTAAGTATCCAAGAGAGAGAGAGAGAGAGAGAGCTCCAACACTAAAATGACAAAAGGTTACCAACTAACCCTCATAAGCCTTTTTATGAATGTGGTCTCTATTTTGTTCATTTTCCATTATTTTCCTTCATTTTCCTCCTCACATGCAACATGTGACCTTTCACCTCCTTTTTCTCATAATTTCCCTTATTTTCATAAATAAATGTGCCAAAATACCTTTTAATGCCTTTGCCAATTTACTTAGCCATAAAAAACCAAATGAACACCCCCTAGGGTGTCTTGCCCAACATTAAGCTTGGAATAAGTGTCCCAATCATCCGTGGTTATTGTTCTTAACATTCATTACATGGAATTTTACCCAGGGTTGTTACATTAAATTTCTAAATCAAATATTTGTTGCAAATCACAACGCATGTAAAACCTAGGTCTTTGTGCACATGCTATCAAAACCTATAGATCTTAGAAATATATATTTTGATCATAATTCTAGCACAATCCCATATCCTACATTGTTAATCACTCAGAAAATAAAATCAAGCAAGCATGTATTCAATACATCTTCAAATCTTTCAGGTCTGAGCCTTCTACTTGCTCCTTGGTGCACACCTATTCCATATCATATTACACGTGAATAATCTATTGTATTGCACACTTAGCTCCTTGATCTCCTTGTCCTTATAAATATTGTTTCCTTGCCAATATCATAGGAAAATACTTTGGTAGTTTTGTTGGTATTCATTGACAAGATTAAATAGACGTTGCCATCGCAATACTATGGGCAATTGCTATGATAATAGCTCCTAGTTTCTTGCCTTCCATGGTTCAAATTATTTATGTGACTTTTGTTCAGAGAACCTACGTATGGATGCGACTTTTGTTCAGAGAACCTACGTATGTACGTGACTCTTCTACACAAAGGTCCATATACTTTTCAAACTTCGCAATTTCATTCATTCTGTAACTAAACTGCCAATTATCTTTCATATCCTCTGTAATATATGCACCATAAAACATGGCATCTACAATAGTTCCATAATCACCATATTATAACCAGTTTGACATCAAGGACATATTTGTCAAGTAGGTTTCCATCAAGTACAACACATTAACCATAATTCCAACACCTCTAGTAGTAATATGCATATGTGAGATAAATATACAATATATAATACAAAATTCTTTGTAAGGTTATGGATACTTCCAATGTGTAAAAATATACAAAGATAAAAAGCCCAAGGAACCAAGATGTGTAGATTATCAGTTAATAGAAGACAAACTATTGATGTCTAAGGGAAAATAGCAAATTTCAAACTCATTAGACTTGAAAGCATTATAATATATGAACTTCATAAGAAGCCTTATATGAACCACCCAAGCCATTAGAAAACAATGACAACCACAAAGTTCTATTATTGGATTGGGATGAGGAAGGGTATTGTAGATTACAATTCTATTTATTTGTAATGTCAACAAGTCAAAGTTGAGCATAAACATCCAACAATATTATTGCAGCCTATATAAAGTCTTGAATCGAAATGTGAATTAATATTCGTGGACTTCATCACTATTTTTCCTAAAATAACAAAGAATCACGATGTAATCATGCTGGTGTGGAACAAGTTGAAGAAGGAAGCTCACTTCAGTCTTATGAATTTGAATTATAAAGTAGTTCACATTTCAAATATTTTCATGAAATATTTTTTCAAACTATATGGCATGCCTGGGACCATTATGTCATGTCGATTTAAAAATTAATATCGAAATTATCAAAATATTTTTTTGCAAGATTTGGAATTTCGTTGTATTTTGACATAGCCTATCATCCTCAGTCATATGACAAAATTGAAATAGTAAAGAGAGTGTTGGAGGATATGCTAAGAATGTATTTAATTTAGAAACCCAAGAAGTGGGAAGTTTATTTATCCATGGTAGAATTTTCATATAAATGGCTATCATATGTGTTTAAAGATGATTCCTTTTGAAGCATCGTATGGGAGGAAATATAATATTCCAATAAGATGAAATAACATAGTCAAAAAAATTACACTTGGACCAAATAAGCTAAAGGAAATGTAACAAGAAATGGTAAAAATCATGTACAACCTGAAGGCAAAACATGGCAAACAAAAAATTTATGAAGATAGAAACATGAATCACAAGGAGTTCAAAGTAGGAGATTTATCTTAGAATCAATCAAAAGAGAAGTTCCTTGAGAATGGGAGCTTATTCCAAGCTAACACCATGATATTGTATTTTTCTTCTTTTCCTTCCAAAAATATTTACCCCTGGGGATGACATCATCATATTGAATCCTATTCATTCTTTTAAGGTTGATTTTGTTAGTTAATTTTTTGTTTTGAGGCTAATATTTTATGTATAAATTCCCCTAATAGGTCATACAATTCTCTAATGGTATGGGCTACATACCCATTGTAGAGTATTTTGAATTGACCATGTAGCCCAAGATAGGGACCTTGAATTCTCACGCAAGGTGATTGTGGTGTTATGTGAAAAAATCAAGGGAGTGTGTTCTATTATAGAGAAAGAGAGAAGAGTAGAGGAGTAGAAATCATGTGAGTGTGGCTGGAAATAGAGAGAAAAAGTAGATAAGTGCATATGAACCTAAGACAACATATGAAAAGAGAAGAGATACCAAACCACACGTAGGTGCTGATAGCAGGACATTGAATGAAAGACAATAGAAAGAAATCTAAGACATAGCAACCTATGTGGAGTTTTGAATTTACATAAATTCGGTAAACAATGTAGTGTTGAAGCTTTCAACTTGAGCTAGAGTGTTAGATTTGTATTTTATTAATTCGTTTAAACTAAGCAATGAACTAAGAAAGCATAAGTATTGATGAATTACTAGATAAGAGAAGGACTCCCTTTTATGTCACATGGTTCCACTATGGAAATATTATGAATGTTAAAAGACCCTAGCTCAGTGTTTGAAAGGAAATACACCAATTTTTGTGTAAAGGAGATTGGCCGTCATGTCCTCTACCTTGATTTGAACAGTGCTATCCCTAAGTGAGTCTTTTTCTTAAAGAATCATATATGGCTTATGGATGGAAAACTGTAAGAAAAATGTAGTGTAGTTGAGACCATGGTTGGGTGGAGAGTTGCTCTCACTTCTTTAGTTTCCAACAAAGCTTGAAGAAACACAATTAAGTGTATTTATTTCATGTTTAATGAAATTATATTATTTTCTCAAGCTTCATGAATGTTGCAACGCTAGGTTATTGATTATGTATGAATGATGAGTTTGAATTATTGGTTAAGTGTTTTTTCTTGTAATATTTTTGAAGTATATTATGTCGTGGAAAATAAATAAAAAATTGGAATGAGCTCTAAAGCTCTTTATGTATAAGTAATGTGGATGGCATTTCTCAAGCTAGTTGTGGGATGAAACAACGATATTAAATCCCTATTATTATAGCCTTTGTTTCCTCTAGAGATAAGCCAAAATTCTAGCCACTCTATTTGTAATATTTTGGAGTTGGAGGTGTAAGTTTTGCAATCCCAAAGGAGTGAGAAGAGTCTCATTCAACTGGGGTGAAATTATGGCTTTGACCATGTGCCATCTTTTTTTCTTCTTTTGGAGAAGTATATTGGTTGTGGGAAGTGTTTTGGAATTCCTTTATCAACTATCACATATTTCTGAACCTTCAGGTGTATTTGGATAATTTTCTCCCCTATCAGAGTCAACTTTAGTCCTTTGAAATTGGCGTGAAATATTAGAGGAAGTTTTAGAAAACTAGATATTTCTTAGTGGATTTTTTGTTAATTTGGGTACTAGAGCCCTAGTCCCATCCCCTGGCCCATATGTACCAATAAGGCCCATGACCATGGGAAAGAGGAAAGGGATAAAAAATAGAAAATATAATATATCAAGTACTAGAATTTGTCAAGTGTAGTAGGCGAGTACCAAAGTATGTCAAATGTCAGAATCAGGTACCAAAATCTCTCAAGGGTAGAAGATGAAAGAAGAAGAATTATGGATGTATGTAAAGCACTTAATAGGAAAGTGGGGATGTTCTAGATATTTAGAGATCCAAATACCCATACATCAAGAAAAAACTTATCGAGGCATTTTTCCAAAAAGCCAAATGTCATGTGAGGATCCAAAATTTGTTAATAGTAGTAGATGGACGCCAACACTTTTCAAGTGATGGAGACTAACACCAAAATCTATCAGGGGAGGAACCCTAAAGTCAAGGCCATAAAATATCCATAAATATAGAAAAAATTATAATGATAAACTTTCTAAAAAATCTAGATCTAGATACTAAGAAAATAGGTCATCTAGAAGTCATGTGAAGCCCAACTAGTACTCACCAACCCTACAAGTAGGTGGGTGTTGACATGTCACATTGATTTGGTACAAGGAACAAGTTTGGGGTGACATGGGATGCTAACATAACATGTCGATGTGACATGATCATGTGGCTAGATGTGGGCTATAAAATGTGTTGGTAGGCTAAATTTTCTTATTTTTTAACCTCTATCCTACTCTAGACACATGATGTAAACCGTTGTTTTAACCTAAGGCTAAATTTTCTTATTTTTTAACCTCTATCCTACTCTAGACACATGACGTAAACCGTTGTTTTAACCTAAGAACCTATTCATTCTTGTACCTTTATCTAAAATCATGCACATTCTTGCACCCTCTTTGTATTTTCATATTTAAAGGCCTGTCATGGACTTAATTACTTATTTATGGATTTTATACCTTTAATTATCCTTGCAACTAATATTTGTCTTTCCTAAAATATTTGATAAACAAATGTATTAATCATTGTAATAGAATGGTTGAGTGCAGGTAGGATTCCTGCACCAGCTTGCAGATTCCAACACTCCCGTGATAACTCATTGGTAGGATTCTTGCACTAGCTGGAATACTCTTGGACTCCCATGATAATTCACAAACCGACGCGTATCTTTAGTAAAGCATTAGTTGACCTCGAGTTGGTCTTAGAGCGCGAGAGAAATCAACAGATTGAAGATGAGGACCTTGGCCAAATATCTTAGATTAGTATTTTGTAAACAACCGAAAGGATTAGTTAAGTTACTATTATGATTTCGTTACGGTCGTAGGCCTAAAGTCTTGTATATAATGTAAAACTCTGATAGGAATTAAGGAGGGCGATGCTATGGTAAAATTTTGCTAAGAGATTGTAATTATTTTGGAGTATCGCCTCTCTGGGATAGATCGCAGATCCAAGATGTATTTTCACTTCTGAAACTAATATAAAGGAATGTGCCAGTACACAGTTTCATTTTCCATTTGCATTATGATGAACCTTTGACCAACTGCGTTTCTCGATTTCTTAACAGGGAAACGAGCTGGTTGGCGAGGACCCAACCAACCCAGCTCGTTCTCCATTTCTTTAAAGGTGTGTTAACTTAATTTAAAGTACAAGCGTGAATTTATTGTTTACATTTATTTTCCTCACAAGTTACAGATTTGATTTGATTTACAATTATTGTGTTATGGATTTGTGGTGTGCAGGCTTAGAAGTATTTGATTTCAATTCCATAAGATTTCCTTTTAATGTTTGATTTCATTTTTGCAAGATCGGTACAAGCACGTTGCCTGTGCTAGTGCATTTCTGGTTCTGCCAGTTGATTTCATTGGTTCACTTTCACAAGTCTTTTACTCCTTTCTATTTGCAAAAGTTCTTTGTTCCTTCCTGCAAGATTTATGTTTGTTTCTAAACTAAAGTAATTATTAATATCTGAGGTTTCACTTAAGATTTAATTGTGTTGTGATGAATATGGAATAAAAGCTATAGTAACTGACAGGTTTGTGCTTGCACTGAACACTTTCAAAGAAAGGGTTGAATTTCATGATTAATTATTGAATGAACCCTCTGATTTAAAAAACATTAAAAAGGTAGATCTAAATACACAACTATCTTAAGAAAATCCTGTTCACACAACTAGATAATTTCCATAATTATATAGAGGAGTTTTCTGTTTTAAAGAAAGATTTACTTTAACTTTTGAAAATCATTTCCTATCTAGAATCTAAGTTTGGTTGAAGAATATTTATGCTTATGAGAGTTTACTTGCAAATTTTGTTTGCTTTGTACTCTATTTTACTTAACACCCTTTTTGTTTTTCGAAAGTAATCTAGAAACCAAGTGCAAAAATATTGATTATCTAGTGCAATAACCTCAAATCTGGTACATGATCAAAGTGTTCTAGCCCAAAGATTTAGAACTCCTGTATTAAGGTCAAAACTTCAGTACAAGTATAAAACATCCTTCTGATATCTAAACCTCATTCCAATGTAGGCACAACGTTTTGGTACAAGAACGTTCTTGTAGTAGAGGAATAAAATTTTAGTGCATGAAAGAATATATCTAAAGAAGACATTTACATTGAATAACTTATTTATCACACGGTCTCACTGAAGGTAAATATAAAAGGTCATTTCATTAGTTAATATTTTTCACAATGAATTAAGAATCCATTTTAGTTTCTGCAAAATTACTTTTCATTTATTCGAGCACCAAACTTTCTTTGAGTATCAATTGCCGCTTGATCATCATTTTTATTTCGTTTCTATAAATTTGTGATTTAAGAAATAGGAATAAAATTAGATAAGGTTCATATCATTTCTTGGCATTTCATGTGCTATGCCTCAAAGTGTACAAAATCCCGGGTTGACAAATTAAGTGTTGAAAGGACCTTTCTTAACTACAATTCTTGCACCCATCAAAATGTTAGATACCTTGAACACTACTAGGGGGGTGAATCAATAGTGTGACTTATGACCAATTTATACAAATTTTAAATTTTATTGTCATAATAATTGATTCATGCATAACCAACAACACATTAGCATATCATATAAATATATTAAACATATAAGAAACAACACAACAATCAATAACATACACATCATCACACATAAGAGACAATAGATGTAAGGTGGAAACCTAAAGGGTAAAAACCACTGTCAATAGATAGTCTTCGTTGTATTCTTCTTATTAATATGCAATGATATTCTTTACATATGATCATTGGCCACCACTAGTGTGCAAGCCACATCTTGCCAATCATGTAAGCTAATACTCGGTCCATGACACAACATGTATGAACTTTGTAGGCCACCACCTATAGGAAGCGGTCACTCGCTCAACTTTATAGGCCACCACCTACTGGAAGCCACCACTCCCAATAAGTCTCACCTAGCCACCACTGGACTATCCATACGCCACTGGATGGAAGCCACCACTCCAAAGTTCTAAGGCCACTACCTGAAAGATGCTGCTACACCCCAAATATGCAAGCCACCATGTACCTTGCAAGCCACCACTCGCCACATTGAATGCCCAAACCTTCCAGCTCCTTTCTGGACCATGTTTCAAAATATTTCACACTGGATCCACGATCTCTACAATCAAACACTTCTAAGCCTCATTTTGTCCATTTTCATAGTCGACTCATAATCACCACTATGCTCAATCTAAATACTAACACCTGAAACACAATGAATTTTCCCTCATACAGTCAACTTAGCAGAATACTCAACAAACCAACATACAAGCTCTCCTCATCTCAACATCAAACATACATCAATCCAAGAATGTCACTCAACCTTAAACATAATAAATACATAGTATATACTTTGACTCAAAACATTGTAGAAAATCATTACAACCCTCACCATAGAAGCTACAACAACAAATAAACTAGTGGCCATTTAAGATATGAAAACTACTAAAGAATATGTAATTCGCGGCATCAAAAACGTGTCATCAAGTCCATAGAAAAGGCATCACTCTAACTCTACACACAACCAATATTTTTTGGATTTTATTTTAAGATGAATGCCTAAAAGGGGTAGAGGACCGAAGCCCAATAAGGGTCAAGGGAACATTGATAAATTTGAAACTTTTTCTCATATTGGACCTTCTTTTGTAGGTAGAAAGTCCAAATAGACACAAAATCATCATGCAGGAACTCTCAACTTGGATTCTGGAAACATCAATTCAGGTGTTACACAACCCAAGAAGGGGAAGAAGGAAACTAGTAGTGCTCTAGAGACCAATTTGAACCATAGTCAACCTTCTCACTTTAACAGGAGTGGTTTTATCAAGGGAACAAAAATGGCAGAGCACGAGGATCATGTTGAGGGGACTGGCGAGAATCAGGTAATTGATGAACAATCCACCTTTGGATTTCCAATAGTGGATCCCAAAATAATTACTCAAATGAAGAACATTCCACTGTCAGCTCTCCCTTATTTCTATGGTAAGGTGCATGAAGATCCTGATTCTTTTCTTTTTGAGTTTGACATCCTATGTAGAATTTATGATTACTCTTCAGATGCTTAGAAATTAAAGTTATTCCCTGCCACTATCAAGGACTCAGCCTTGCTGGTTCATGGGACTCGAAGGGAGAACTATAACTAATTGGGACCAAATGAAGAGGGTGTTTTTGACTAAATACCAAGAATATTGTAAAACTAGAGAAATACAAGATGAGATCTTTGCCATTGTGCAAGGTGGTGATGAGACCATGGAGTATTACTTAAAGAGATTTTTATACATCCTCCAGAGGTTGAAACATCAATTTGACATAAGTACTATCAGGACCTTGTTCTTACATGGGCTTACTGAAGATTAGAGGCATAATTTGAATTTATTAAGACAAGGGGATATTGCTCATAAAGCTTTTGATCAAATTTGTGACTTGTGCAGGAAATTTTCAAAGAATCAATCTAGATCGAATAGAGGAAATCGAAATAAAACTAGTAAACTTGGACTTAGAGATGCTATGATTATTGGTTTGGAGAACAAAATGGACAATATGAAAATTGAGATAATGAATATTGTTAGCAAACAAATAGACTCTTTAAAAATTCAGCAGAAATTGGTAGATGAACAAGAGTCTTTGTCTATTTTTTGTCCAAAATGCGGGAAAAAACATCTTTTAAGAGAATTCCCCGTTGATTTAAAATGTGTGATTTGTGCAAAGAACCATGCCAATGAGAAATGCCCCTCCATACCAGGATTAAAATATGTATTTACAGGGGAGAATTCTGAACCTGAACCATTACATGCTATGTTAGCATGGAGAAATTGGCCTCATGTAGGTGCAGTATGGTTCCTGAACCTTCACCACATTTTTTTGGTCATAATGCACATCTTATTCCTATTATAACATTCAACACTCTCAAACTTTCCAGCATGGGAACCATTATTAGTATGAGCAAACCCCTCAATCTTGGAAACAAGGATGGAGAGGGTCAAACCATTCACATCAGTCCTATCTTGCACAGATGTTGTCATATCCTCCTACATATGCACCTCAATAGATGTCAAAACCATCCTTTCCTCGCCTACCTCAAAAAGGTCAACCGATGCCACCATTACCTTTACCACAACCTTTTCAAACACCCCAATTGTCTGCTCAACTAGTACCAAATTCTAATAATAAGGCGGTGCAACCAATCTGTTTTGTTGAACCACCCCATTCTCCTATTCATCCAACCTTGTTGGTTGGGATACATGAGATTCAATTGAGATCATGAAGAGTAGTTACACCAGAAAGACAAAAAAATCCCATGGTGATCATTGAGGAGGAAAATGAGGAGGAAACTACTCGTCATTTGAAGAACAATGACACCATTCAGCCCATTCTTGCACCATCAAAGTTACCATCTTCTTCAAACCAACCTCCCTACCCAGAGAGGCTAGTTATGGAGAGGAGTGACCATGAGTCCAGTCTAGCTTCTGAGTTGAGGAATATTTGCATAAGGGTACCTTTTCTTCATAATATTAGAGAGATCCTCGTTTGCATAAATATCATTACGGAACTCTTTCTCAAAAAGCTAGGGAGGAAGAGAGTAGAACCTCAGACCATTCAATTTGTTGGTCAAGCAGCTGAGTTAATGATAGGATGTGCACATATGGAAAAGTATACCGCTCCTGGAAACCCAGTTGTCTTTGTTTAGATAGGTGGTATCCTTGTCCCCAATGTGTTAATAGACCCGGGTGCGGCCATCAATGTCACGACTAGGAAAACCACGGATTAACTTGGGTTGGTCCATACTTGTCCTACCCCTACTGTGATTGAAATTTTAGATAGATCAAAAATCAAGCAAGAAGGTGTACTGGATGATGTGGTTGTCTCCATAGACTCTTGGGAATACCTCGTAGAATTTATTGTCCTTTAGCCAAAAAATCCCATGGGTGGACATACCCTGATTTTGGGGTGACCATGGGTTGCCACAGCTAATGCTTGCATTGGATGTCACTCTGGTGATATGTATATTTTACATGGAGACTCTAGGAAGAAAGTCACCTTATACCTGCCATCTAGATCTATTCAGGAGCTCAAGGACACTTTGTGGTTAGATTACGACAGTAGTGATGAGGAGACTCAACTTGTTTCTTTGATCCACAATCATATAGAGTCTACCTAGGAGGGTGAATTACAATATTTCTTGAATAATTTGGACTCAATGCCTAAGTTTGACATGTTTCGTCAAATATTTAGTCCATATTTTCAAGAAAATTTTGATTCTCAACCCTCCTCATCACCAGTCTTAGTAGCATCTTCCTGCACTCTTGAGCCCAAGACTACTCTTGTTGAAATTAGTCCAGGAAAATCCTTACATATCAATTCAGACTTGGACTCATCTCAACGAGAGCAGCTTGTTGATTTGTTTTGTTATCACCTTGATGCCTTTGCATGGAGTTACGAGGACATGAAAGACATACCTCCTGAAACCTGTACTCACCATATTTATATCCAGAAGGGAATCCGACTTGTTCATCAACCCCAAAGGCGCATGAACCCTGTGCTAAGATATCTTGTGAAAGAATAATTACAAAAAATATTAGATGCTAAATTTATATATCCTATATCCGATAGCCAGTGGGTCTCCCCGTTGGTAATAGTCCCGAAAAAGGATGGGAGATGGCGCATCTACATTGATTATCAAGAACTTAATAAAGCCACTCTCTAGAATTACTTTCCCCTTCCTTTTATTTATCATGTGCTAGATACCCTTGCTCGTAAAAAGTACTTTTCATTTTTAGATGGCTTCAGTGGGTACAACCAAATTCAGATCACACCCGCAGGTCAAGATAAGACCACCTTTACATGTCCATGGGGTACATTTTCTTATCGAGTGCTTCCCTTTGGACTATGTAATGCCCCAACCACCTTTCAAAGGGTTGTGCTAGCCATTTTTGCTAATCTCGAGCATGTTGAGATCTATATGGATGATTTTTCAGTGTTTGGTAACTCATTCTAGGTAGCCCTCAAAAACATAGAAAAGGTGCTTTTACATTGCCAAGAGGCTCACCTTGATTTGAGTGATAACTAGTGTAGATTAATGTGCAAAGAAAGAGTAGTCCTAGGACATTTAGTTTCTAATAAAGGTATCCAGGTAGACCCGACCAAAATAGAAGTTATATTGCATCTTCCTACACCCAAAACACAAAGGGAAGTAAGAGTATTCCTGTGACATGCAGGCTATTATAGGAGATTCATTGAGAACTTTTCTAGGATAGCTACTCCCCTTTTCTGATTGTTAGGTAAGGATAGTGAGTTTCTCTGGTCCACAGCTTCCTAACAATATTTTGAGACATTAAAGGAAAAATTAGTGCAGGCACCAGTTTTGAGAGGTCCCAACTGGTCCCTTCTATTCCACATTTCCTCTAATGCCTTAGATACTTCCATTGGCGCAACTTTAGGACAAGAAGAAAACACATAATCTTTATGTTATTTACTTCATCAATAAAAATTTGTCACCCACTGAATTGAACTATATAGTGACCGAGAAAGATTTTTTGGCTGTAATTTTTGCTATCAATAAATTTAGACACTACATCACAGGATATGAAGTCTTTGTGCATACTGATCATTCTATGATAAAATATTTAATGAATAAACCATTTACTAGCGGTAGAGTGACTAGGTGGTTACTGTTGTTATAGGAATTTAATGTTACTATTGTTGATAGATTTTGTCTTAGTGGGTCCTGACCCAGGTTTAGAGTTATTTGCACTAAAAAATTCCCTACACTACTGGCCCTTTCAGAATCAATCCGTGGAGTGTGGACTGAAGTCTCACCTGAAGCAATATGGGGGGATGCTGGAACCAAGTTTCCGCACCTAGAGATCAGCGTGATTCATTTTGTGCCCTAAATTTGCCTTCGCGTAGATCGATAAGCCTTTAAGGCTTATCAATATAACTTCCTTGAATCATCCTCTAGACCTCCGCGAAGGTCTATGACTAGCTTTTGTAGACCTTGAATAGCCTAATCAGCCACTTATGCACATGCAAGATTATTCTTAACCTAGCAATTATTCATACCAGCTTAAGTGCTGGATAACTTTAAAATCCAATAGTATAATCTTCGCGTAAACACTTAATGTCAACTGCATTCATATAAAAATATAAACCATGTAAAGTTGCACATAAATACATCATTATTTCATACACACATTATTTATCACATCATAAAGCACATTCATACATAATAGAAGTAAATGGGTAAACATAGGAATTTCAGTAACAATACTTTCCTTTGATAATCAGTTTAGCTTACAGACTCAAGACTTCCCTTTGCACTCAACTACAGGGGTCTGCGCACTCAATTACGGACTCTACTTTAGACCTCTGTGCACACAGCTGCAGAGCCTTCCTTATTACTCTCATGCGCTAACCCCTTAGACTCTTTCCATGGACTACTTCCTTACTTCTCCTCTAGACATCCCTAAGACACCTTTATTTATATAATCCCATGGTCCACGGACCATGGGTAGATCTTCAAAAGCCGACTCAACTTACATAAAAGAAGGGTAAAATCCTTTTTGACTCCTTTACTATCTACGCACTCCACGACCTCAATTTTTGGAGACTTTACATAACAAAACTTGAGATCTTTTCCCCAAAATTGATCTAGGGGACCCCATCCCAACATGCCCCCAACACAAAGATTGTGGCTTACCCTCAAGTCACTTGGCTAGCATGGAGATCTTGCTGTGAAGATCCCTCAGATCCAATTTTTCAACCATACTCCACTCGTGCTCTACGTGGCTGCCTGCTTGATCTATTCCACTAGCTACTCTATGGTTGGTCCTGCACTGTCCTGCTTGATCTTTTGCTGCGTACTCTGCAAGTTCACCAATTTTTCCTGAATATTGGCAGAGACGATGTAGGCCTCATCCAACCAAGGCCCCAATCTAGCCTTAAGAACAACCGCTTTCTTCTGCACTGCTTCCACCTATGTAAGCAACTTCTTGGCCTCCTGTAGCTTAGCAAGACATTGAGCTGTAGCAAGGGTGCACGTCGTTTCCCTTATTTCGTCATATTGTTGTTGTAACTCACGAACTTCTGTATTCAATCTCTGCAGGTTGGGATCTTCCTGTAGAGTCGTTACTACCTCCATAGCTTGCTCAAACAGCACAGTTTAGTCCCCGACTATGGCATCCACTATCACAAATCCATCCTTAACAGCGGCTTCACATTGTTCTCTAACCTGTAGCGGGGTGGAGGGTTGTGACTTCAGCTCCAGTTATGTTATCTTCATGTTTAACTCAAACTGGACTTGGGCCACCTTGGACTTGGCATCGCGTACACCTATAGCAAGCCTTCTGATCTTTGCCTCCAATGGTGCTTCCTATGGTATGTGCAACTCTGGCACCATTCTACAAGCTTCTGCTACTTCAGATGCTATCTGAGCGCTCTGTACATGTATTGTCTCCTTTGCCTTTAGTGTGTCTGTCTTTTCGGTGAACATCTTCCCATTGTTAACCCTATATTCACTAATTAGGCTTAGCATGCATTGCTCTTGTGCTATAAACTGATATTCATTGGGCAGCGCTGCGAGGTTGAGACCAATGTTTTTCAAAGAACTTACGACGAACTTATCATTGTCCGCCTCTGCACTCAAGGATCCATCTGGTAGCATGATTGCCCGAGATAAAGTGACCTAACCATCTCTGTAGCTTGACTGGTTCCTGGTGCCAAACTTTTCTATGGAATGCTTACTTGCCTTGCACTCACCTAGATCCTACTGGTTTGGATCTGCAGCTCACGTAGATCCTTCTAAATGGTACTTAGCACCTGTTGTTACTGCTGTTCGAACTACTACAGCAATTTCACTATGGTATCGCATACCTTGTCTCCAATTTCGTCAAGGTTGCCTTCTGTCATAGTGATTGGATCCAGTGATAGCTTTTCCACTTTTGACTTCTTTCGTGGCCCTTTCTTCTACTAATCACTGTATCTCTTTATTTGGAAGGGAGTGCTTTGTTCCTCCTGACCACCATCACCCTGCTCTGACTGCTCCTCCTCCTTTGTTTGGGGCGATGGAGACTTTCCACTATGCTCAAAGTCATGCTCTTATTGTTTGGCTTGCTGCTTCACAGTGCGCTCCTTTTCCACCCTATCCTTCTCCTCGGCCTCTTTTCTGCACTTCTTGGCCAACTGCTAGACCTTCTTCTTTTCTACCTCCTTCCTTTTCTTCTCTGCAGATTTGCTGGTGCCCACAGCCAGATCAGATGGAGTATGCCAATCTGTTGTCTAATGCTTGATGACCTCCTGAATAGCGTCATCTGTAGCAAGGTAAGGTAGGTCAAACTATTTTTGTTGCAGATCCTTCCATGCCCTGATGTATACACAGTGGACGTCAGCTTTAAACTTCGCGTACTCTAAAAGCTGTTCAAATACCATTGGGTACAACTGTGAATTCTAGTTGATGGCCATGTGAATGCTCACCTCCATCAATACCCAGAAGACTTTGGTCTCAGTGATGTGCTTCACGTCCTTTATTGCCCAGAGGGATGCACTGTGCAGCCTCCGGCAAAATCTTTCTCCCGACAATGGAACCATTTGTTGGCTTTGTGGGTCTTGACCGAGGTTCAGATTTAGTTGCACCAGACAAATCCCTACACTACTGGCCCTTTTGGTATCAATTCACAGAGCGTGGACTGAAGTCTCACCTGGAGCATTATGGGGGGATGCTCGATTCAAGTTTCCACACCCAGAGGTCAACGTGATGTCGTTTTGTGCCCTAAATTTGCCTTCACGCAAATTGATAAGCCTTTAAGTCTTATCGATTTAACTTACTTGAATCAAACTCTAAACCTCCACAAAGGTCTATGACTAGCTTTTGCGGATCCTAAACAGGCTAATTTGCCACTTATGTGCATCCAACACTATTCTTAACCCAGCAATTATTCAGACCTGCTTAAGTGTTGGATAACTTTAACATGCAATATTATGATCTTCAAGTAAACACTTAATGTCAATTGCGTTCATATAACAATATAAACCATGTAAAGTCACGCATCAATACATCATTATTTCATACAAGAATTATTTATCACATCATAAAGCGCATTCATACATAATAGAAGTAAATGGGTAAACATAGGAATTTCGAAAACAATCTTTTATATTGATAATCAGTTCAACTTACAGACTCAAGACTTCCCTGCGGACTTAGTTACAGGGGTCCGCACACGCAGTTGTAGACTCTACTTTAGGCCTTTGTGCACAAAACTACATAGCCTTCCTTCTTACTCTCCTACGCTAACCCCTTAGACTCTTTCCATAGACTACTTCCTTACTTCTCCTCCTTTATACATCCCTAAGGCACCTTTATTTATAGATCTTCGAAATCCAACTCAACTAACATAAAAGAAGGGTAAAACCATTTTTGACTCCTTTACTATCTACGTGCTCCACGACCACAGTTTTCGAAGACTTTACGTAACAAAACTTGGGCTTTGTGCCCCAAAATTGACCCAGGGGACCTCATCCCAACAAGAGACCAGGAAAATATAATGTTGTAGCTCACTATCTTTCTAGATTGAATAATATTGGTGGAGTAATTCCTATTGATGATGATTTCCCTGACGAATATCTTTTTTCTTTGTCAACAAAGTCTCCATGGTTTGCTGACAAAACTAACTATTTAGTCACCAGAAAAACACCACCTGACTTATCCGCTCGTGAAAAGTGGAATATCATATTAAAAGGTGCTACATATTCTTGGGTCCAAGGAGACCTCTTTTACACTGGACAAGATCTTATCATTTGTAGATGTGTAAGAGAGGAAGAAGTGTTTGATATACTAAAATCTACCCATGATGAACCTTGTTGTGGTCACTTCAAGGATAAGAGAATCACATATAAAATCTTACGCATTGGATGCTTTTGGCCTTCTTTGTTTAAGGATGCCAAAAAGTATGCCAAGGGATGTGATAACTATTAGTGAATGGGTCAACCTGTTCAAGCCAACAAAATGACTATATTTCCTAAGATTATGATTAAGCCCTTTGAAAAATGGGTTATCGATTTCGTAGGACCAATAAATCCAACATCTATGAATAAAAAGCATATATTGGTTTGCACTAATTTTGTTACAAAATGGGTAGAGGCTAAAGCTATTTCTTTTGCCACGGAAAAAGTTGTTGAATTTTTGTTCAGTGAAATTTTTACTAGGTTTGGTGTTCCTAGAGAGATTGTTACTAATAGTGGACCGTAGTTTATTTATAATCTGGTACAGGAAGTCATGGATCAATACAAAATTTGGCATAGAAAGTCCACTTCATATCACCCACAATAAAATGACCAAGTGGAGTCTACCAACAAGGTGATCGAATCCATCCTCACCAAAATAGTAAAACTACATAGGAAGGATTGGGCTAGCTAGTTACCTAAAGACTTATGGGCTTATCCAACCACTTGGAGGAATAGCACAGGACATACACCATATGAGTTGGTATACAGGAAACAATTTCTTTTGCCAATAGAGTTCCAGATCAAAACCTTCAAGACTGCAGTTCAATTGGGGATAGATCTCTTAGAGGCACAACAACAACATCTGTTACAGTTAAATGAGTTAGATGAATTTCGAAGAAATGTTGTTCAATAGAACGTGTTAGTACAACAACAACACAAAAAGTGGCATGACAAGTCTATAAGGAAGAGGAATTTCCAACCAGGTGATTGGGTACTTCTTTATGACTCTAGATTTAAACATTTCAAAGGAAAATTCCATACATGCTAGATGGGAACTTATGAAGTAGTCAAAATTTTCGAGAATGGGGTTGTAGATATCAAAACTATTGATGGGAAAAATTCAATATTCCTTGTGAACATGCATAGACTCAACGTATATTTTCAAACCCTCACAAAGGAGGACTTCATGCAGCAACAACCTGAGCTAGAGATGGTAGGTGGCCATGCCAACCTATTACAGATCTGATTTTCTCTTAAAAATAAAAAAAATAAAAAGAATAAAAAGAAAAAATGACAAAAACTAAAAATAAAATAAATTAAAAAATGTTTTCCCATGATTATGAAAATCAGTTTGTTGACATGGTCACAGAAGGATTAGCCTAAAAACCAGCATGCTGGCAGGAAGATCAAAATTTTAATAAAATGGGAATGTTGCTTGATCTTTATATGTTCTAACTGTCACTAAGAAGAAGCATGTTTTTAAGTGTTGGAACTAAGCCCTTATCCAAGTTTGGGACAACTGACACGAAATTTTTTATGCAAGAAACACTCAATTCCCACTGCATTTACTTTGGTTTGGCACTATCCAAGTATATTTTTGATGTGAAATTATTCCCTTATTATGTTTCCTTTTTCATAAATTCCCTTATATTTTTTCCTTCTTCTTCGTCTTATGAAAATGAACCTTCCCCTTTTTCCCAAGAAACTTACTGTATCCAACTTTGTTTTTCCCTCTTTTTCCCTTGAAATTATTTTCCCTTTCCCTTTTTCCATACACCCTCTCAGTTGTTTCACACTTGAATTCCCTATTGAATTTCCTTCCCATTTTGAAATTTACCCCCTTTCCCACTTCTTTTCTCCCTCATGGATCATATTGCAGAATTTGATTCAAGCCTATGAAGTAGATCAAAAGGCATGTATCAATACAAAAACGTTGGCGAATAAAACCTCCTTTATGATTACACAAATCCTTCAGAATCCAACCTATGAATTTTATCAAAAAAATTTGGCCACAATATCCCAAGTGCAAGTATATGTGTTTAGTGCAAGAATGTTCAATGCAAAAATGTTCAGTGCAAGAATTTTCAATGCAGGAATGTTTGATGGAGGATTGTTCGAGTGCATAAATTTTTAGTGCAAGAATCCGCACTGTTGAGCACTCCCATGTACAAAACTACATGTCCTGGTGCAGGAACAATGGTCTTTAGTGTAAAAAATTGTAATATGGTGTAGGAATACCTGGTGCAATAATGCGCATCTAGAAAGTTTATTTTTGTTTCATGAAAATCATGTGTAGGCAGAATGACTGCACCACTTCCATATTGATAGCATTCAATAATTTTTTGTTATGATTAAGCTTTGCTTTATCATCTTCTAAAATAGGAAGGAATCCTTTTAAGTACAGGGATAGTTAAGTTATGAAACCTTATTTTTTTTAAAGTACCATGTACACCTTGTGTGAAATAATGAAGTGACTGTGCGATGTGTACGATTTAACCCATCATCCCATACTTACCTTTTTGAAAAAAATCTCGTTACCTATTAATGACGACCTGACCTCATACCATACCACACATGACTATCATATTAATCATGGCACCTTAACCAACGCCTTCACTAATTATTATCTCTACTTGTACTACAACCTATCTGTATTGCATGCATCTCAAGGTATACATTTAATGATGGAGCGTGTCCGTTAAGAGGTGGCCAATATAGTGGCAGTTGTATAGCTCAACTATTAGAAGGTTTGTTTTAGACAGGACTCCTAAATCCTAACCATGTGATATTTCTAAAAAGTTTTAGACAGAGTTCACTGAATTGAGGATCGCGCCCATGAGAATTGAACCCTATTCTGTGAAAGAGTTAGAGAAAATGACCTTATATCAAAACAATCTTCCACTGTTTCAAGAATCTGGGTTCCTCCTCTTTCTGTTGAAATTTATGTCACAAGCCATGCGATTATTAGCAGAAGGTGAGTAGTGGTTAAAAAAGGAGAAGGTCAAGAAGAAAAAGTGGCGCTAGTTTGTGGTCGATAGAAAACAAAAATTGGATTGGAAGAAAGGACTGCTACACAATGCCATGCAAGGAAAATGGAAATACCTGCTGTACATATTACAAAAGTTCCTCATTTGCAAGGTTTCACTACTCATTGAACTTATTGTATCATATTCATCTATTGCTACATTTAGATTCAGGTAAGCTTATCAATTTCCCCTATTTTCTGCTAAGAAGCTTGAAGAAAATATCAAAAGGAGTTCAAAGAGGTAAGACGAGCCAAGTCACATGCAAGTTATACGATCATGGATTGATTGCAATTTTCGTTAAGAAGGAATTGGAGGTAAAGAATATGACCTGGACGAGTTACAGAAAAGAGGTGCAAGGAAATCCTCCAGCACGAAGAGTGCAAGAAAGAAGGGGAAGCCTAAAACCCTAACCCTGTGCCCTACCAAGACTAAGAAAAAAGAAGAGTTAATGCAGGAAGAGGAGCGAAAGCTCATTGTTGAAACCCCATCTACATCAAAAAGGAGGACCTAAAGCTCAGTCAAGAGGGCTACCTCCTTGAAGGAAGCCCACATTCAATCGAGTTCCCCAATCAATTTAGACAACCCCAACCTCCTTCACCAACTGCGGACAACCTTACAGTGCTTTCGAATGTTGTGGCTCATACAATGATTAGAGAGGGGGATATTAATGAAGAATACATCACATGATCACACGCTTGTTGGCTTTTCTTGGAAAAATGAAGAAAAGGAAAATGATGTTGACACCTAGTGCAAGTTCAGGTAAAGGCCCGACAAAGGATCCAATGGATGTTGAAGTGCAGGGTACTGAAACCCTTCATGATATTGAAATATAGGAGGTTAATGACTAGGGTGATATCGACCTCGATGCTGCCAACATTGCTCTGAAGTAAACTGTCGAGAAAACTCCTACACAAGAAGAATTTGTTAAGTAAGACCCCACTCTCTATCTTAACAGTCGTATAGAACAGCTTAAGCAACGTATCTACGGGCTTGAGGTACTGAACTAGACTTTGAAAAGACAAGGGATAGTGAAGAAACATAAGAACACAGAGCTGGAAGGAGAAGTGGAGGAAAAAAAACCAAGTGAAGATATGGAAATTCTAAGCATCAAAGTGCTACGGTTGTCTCAGAAAGGTGACCAAATGGCTCAAGGAGGCTCAAGTCAAGAAGCGAAAGACAATGAAAGTAGGAATTAGCATAAAAATACAAGACTGAAAAAAGGCTCCCTTGTTTTGGTTTTTTTGCAGCAAGTAAGGGTTGTGTGAGGACACATAACAAAATAGGGATGGGAGGATGTTGGTAGGCTAAATTTTTCTATTTTTTAAGCTCTATCCTACTCTAGACACATGACCTAAACTTCTATTTTAACCTAAGAACCTATTCATTCCTATACCTTTCTCTAAAATCATGCACATTCCTGCACCCTCTTTATATTTTCATATTTAAAGGCTTGTCATGGAATTAATTTCTTATTTATGGATTTTATACCTTTAATTATCCTTGCAACTAATATTTGTCTTTCCTAAAGTATTTGATAAACAAATTTATTAATCGTTGTAATAGAATGGTTGAGTGCAGGTAGGATTCCTCCACCAACTGGCGGATTCCTGCACTCTTGTGATAGCTCATTGGTAGGATTCCTACACTAGCAGGTGGATCCCCGCACTCTCGTGACAACTCACCAACCAACACGTATCTTTTGTAAATGATTAGGTGACCTCAAGTTGTTCTTGGAGTGGGAGAGAAATCAACAGATTGAAGATCAAGACCTTGGCCAGATATCTTAGATTAGTATTTTGTAAACAACGAAAAGGCTTAGTTAAGTTACTGTTATGATTTCGTTACGACTGTGGGTTTGAAGGCTTTTATATATGTAAAACTCTGATAGAAATTAAGGAGAGTGATGCTATGGTAATTTTTTTCTAAGAGATTGTAATTATTTTGGAGTATTGCCTCTCTAGGCTGGATCACAGATCCAAGATGTATTTTTGCTTCTGAAACTAATATAAAGGACTGCACTAGTATGCAATTTAATCTTCCATTTGCATTGTGATGAACCTTTGACCGACTGTGTTTCTCAATTTGTTAACAAGGAAATGAGTTGGTTGGCCACGAACCGACCAACCGAGCTCGTTCTCCCTTTCTTTAAAGGTGTGTTAATTTAATTTAAATTGCATGCATGAATTTATTACTTACTTTGCTTTTCCTCACAAGTTACAGACTTGATTTCATTTAGAGTTATTGTGTTATAGATCCATGGTGTGCAAGCTTAGAAGTATTTGATTTCAATTTCCATAAGCTTTCCTTTTAATGTTTTATTTCATTTCTGCAAGATCGGCAGAAGCACACTACCTGTGCTAGTGCATTTCTGGTTCTGCATGTTGATTTCATTGGTTTAGTTTCGCAAGACTTTTAGTCCTTTCCTTTCACAAAATTTCTTTTTTCCTTCCTACAAGATTGATTTTTGTTTCTAAAATATGGGAATTATTAATAGCTGAGGTTTCACTTAAGATTTAATTGTGCTGTGATGAATATGGAATAAACGTTATAGTAACTTACAAGTATGTGCTTGCACTGAACACTTTCGAAGAAAGGATTAAATTTCATGATTAATTATTGAATGAACCCTCTGAGTTAAAACATTAAAAAGGTGGATCTAAATGTACATTTATCTTAGGAAAATCCTGTTCACAGAACCAGATAATTTTCATAATTATATAGAAGCGTTTTTTGTTTTAAGGAATGATTTACTTTAAGTTTTGAAAATCATTTCCTATCTAGAATCTAAGTTTGGTTGAAGCATCTTTCTACTTGTGAGAGTTTACTTTCAAATTCTATTTTCTTTGCACTCTATTTCACTTAATGCACTTTTTATTTTTCAAAAGTAATCTAGAAACCAAGTGTAGAAATATTGATTATTTGGTGCAGGAACCTTAGATCTGGTACAGGATCAGAGTGTTCTAGCCCGAAGACTTAGAACTCCTACACGAAGGCCAGAACTTCATTACAAGTACAAAACATCCTTCCAGTATCTAAACCTCATTCTAGTTCAGGCACAACTTTCTGGTATAGGAACGTTGTTGTAGTACATGAATAATAGTTTAGTGCAGGAAAGAATATCTCTAAAGAAGATAGATACACTGAATAACTTATTTATCACATTGTCTCATTGAAGGTAAATATAAAGGGTCATTTCATTAGTTAATATTGTTCACAATGAATTAATAATCCATTTTAGTTTATGCAAAAGTACTTTTCATTTATTCCTGCACCAGACTTTCTTTGAGTATCAATTGCCGCTTGATCGTCATTTTTCTTTCGATTATGTAAATTTGTGATTTAAGAAGTAGGAATACAATTGAGAAGCTTAATATCATTTCTTGGCATTTCCTGTGCTACACCTCAAAGTGTACGAAACCCTGGGTTGACAAATTAAGTGTTGAAAGGATCTTGCTTAACTGTAATTCCTACACCCAACAAGATGTTAGATACCTTGAACACTACTGGGGGGGGGTGAATCAAGAGTGTGACTTATGACCAATTTATACAAATTTTAAATTTTCTTTTCATAATAATTGATTCATGCATAACCAAAGACACATATAGCATAGCATATAAATATATTAAACATATAAGCAACAACACAACAATCAATAGAATGCACATTATCACACATAAGAGACACCATATGTAAGGTGGAAACCCAAAGGGTAAAAGCCATCGTCAATAGATAGTCTTCGATATATTCTTCTTATTAATATAAAATAATATTATTTACATATGATCATTTGCCACTACTAGTGTGCAAGCCAAAACTTTCCAATCATGTAAACTAATACCCACTCCACAACACAACCTGTATGAACTTTGTAGGCCACCACCTATAGGAAGTAGCCACTTGCTCAACTTTGCATGCCACCACCTACTCGAAACCACAACTACTAATAAGTCTCACCTAGCCACCACTAGATGTGTCAGGCCAGGAGTAACTCCAGTTTGGCAGAAAACTGATACAATTTATTTCATTTGGTAGCTATTGTTATATACAAAGAATGTGATTGCTCAGTTCATCTTCTGATGACTGTTCACATTCCAAATTCACCCAATCTCAGAGGATTAGGTGTCAACATTTCCCCCCTTAATCTGAAGGGATGTTGGTGAGTCCAAGCATCATTCTGAATCTTTCAAGCTTTTCTCTTCCAAGCGCTTTGGTGAAGATGTATGCAATTTGCTCATTTGTGGAACAATGACGGAGATGGATTGTTTTGGCCTCAACATGATGTCCGATAAGATGATATTTAGTATTGATGTGCTTTGTACGATCATGGAACTTTGGGTTCTTGGCCAACTTTATTGCAGAGGTGTTGTCAATCATGAGTGGAGTTGATTGTACTTGTTTTACCTGCAAATCTTCAAGAATTTTTCTGAGCCACACAATTTCTTTCGTTGCTTCAGCTGCTGCCACGTATTCTGCTTCTGTTATGGAATCTACTGGAACTGATTGTTTGCGTGATCTCCAAGAGACAGCTCCTGATCCAAGACTCATAGCATATCCTGAAGTAGATACCCCAGTTTCTTTGTCTCCATCAAAGTCTGAATCAGAGTATCCAATCAAGCTGAAGTCATCCACCTGTGTATACTTGATTGCAAGGTCTTGAGTTCCCTTCAAGTACCTTAGAACTCATTTTGCAGCAGACCAATGTCCCTCACAAGGCTTTTGCATAAACCTGGAGAGGATTCCAACAGCAAATGAAATGTCTCGTCTGGTAGTAGTGAGGTAGATGAGACTTCCTACAAGCTGTCTATACTTTGTTGCATCCTCAAATTCCTTTCCTTCAATAGATGTGAGATTTAAGTTTTGTTCCATTGGAGTAGAAAGAGGATTGCACTCTGTCATGCCAAATCTGTTTAACAAATCTCCAATGTATTTCTTTTGAGAAAGAAATATGGATTTTGGATGTTGGGTTACTTCAATGCCAAGATAGTAATGAACATAGCCCAAATTAGTCATTTCAAAACTTTTCCCCAGTTCCTTCTTTATGGATGCAATGTAGCTTTCATTGTTCCCTGTCATTAAAAGATCATCTACATATACCACAAGATATACAACTGTTTTGCCAACTTTCTTGACAAATAAAGTTGCATCATCAAGATCAAAATGATTGAAGTTGAGTTTCAGAAGATGCTCAGTTAGTTTTTCATACTAGGCTCACAGTGCTTGTTTGAGGCCATACAAGGACTTCACAAGTTTGCATACTTTTTGTTCATGTCCTTTCACAAAAAATCCTTCAGGCTGGGACATAAAAACATTCTCTTTTAGATCTCCATTCAAGAAGGCAGTTTTTACATCCATTTGATGGACTTTCCAACCGTTCTGAGCTGCTAGTGCAAAGAGTGTCCGGATGGTGGCCCATTTTGCTGTGGGGGAAAAAGTTTCCTCATAATCGACCCCTTCCTTCTGTGCAAAGCCTTTTGCCACAAGCCTAGCTTTGTGCTTGTCAAGTGAGCCATCAGCTTTGTACTTGTTCTTGTAGACCCACTTGCAGCCAATTGGTTTGGTTCCAAATGGAGGATCAACCAGCTTCTAAGTGCCATTCTTTATGAGGGCATCATACTCCTTTTGCATCGCTTCTTTCCATTCATCATGAGAAGCAACTTCCTAGAAGGAATTTGGTTCAAAATCTGTAGACAAGTTCAATTCACAATCATAAGTAACATCCATATCAACAGGTGAATTAGAGTCATCTACATCACCTCCATTTTGTCGGTTTGAATTTCTAGTTCCTATTTTTCCAATTTCATCAGGATGAACACTTTCAAGTGTCTTTGTCAGCCACTTTGGGGGACCTTTCTGAGATGGTCCAGGCTACTCTGTTGATTGAGTTGGGACTGAATCAAGATTGAGTCTCCCAATTCTATCAATTACATCACTTAAAGCATCATCTGTTGTTGGAGTTTCATTCGGGGGAGAGTGTTCTTCAGAAGAAGATTCCACATGTTGATCTAGTATAGGAATCCCCCCTTCAAGATGTGGAATCTGATTATCAAATTCTTGAAATGATTTCGTTTTTGCGAATCTATCCAAGCGATCAAGTTGCCGCTCAACAACATTGTCAGATTTCGATGATTCAAGAAAAATTACATCTCTAGATACAACAAACTTTTTATTTACTTCATCATAGAGGCAGTATGCTTTGGAGGTGTTTGAATACCCCAGGAAGATACACTTACGACTTCTAGCACCAAGTTTGTTTCTATGTACCTTTGGTATCAAAGCATAACAGGTGGAACCAAAAATCCTGAGATGTTTTACCGAAGGAACATGTCCATATCACAATTCATAAGGAGTCTTGTTTCTTATAGCATTAGATGGACATCTATTCTTTATATACGTAGCACATAGAACAGCATCAGCCCAAAACATTATCTTTACATTTTTGAAGAAAAGCATGGATCGTACCATATTCAAGATTGTTCTATTCATTCTTTTAGCTACACCATTCTGTTGGGGATTATAAGGCACAGTTGTTTGATGTTTGATCCCATGTTGGCGAAGATAGTTTTCAAATTCATTTGATGTATATTCTTTTCCATTATCAGTGTGAATAGACCCAATATGAGATTGTGCATCATTTTCAATCCATTTATGAAAATTCTTGAATGTTTGAAAGGCATCAGATTTGTTCTTCAATAAATAAACCCAACACATTCTGGTGGAACAAGCATTGGACCACATAAATCTGAATGAATGAGTTCAAGCTTCCTATGTGCTCTTGAATGTGAATCATGAAAAGACTGCTTTCTATGCTTCCCTAGAATGCAGGCATCACATTGCTTATGTTTCCTAGGAATTGTAGGCAAACCAGCAACACCATTTTTCTTCAATAAGCGGAGACTGTCATAGTTTAAATGTCCAAATCTAGCATGCCATAATAAACTTGATGGAAGTGTACCTTCTTCATGATGAGAAATATATGAGAAATGTTGTGCATGAGCAAAGGTTCCTTGCAGTTTGAGAAGCCATTCTTCATCTATTCCCCTCATGACAAGTGAGTGGTTAGATGCTTTTCTTACCTCAAGCTTGCCATCAAACATATGAATGGAGTGACCTTGCTGGCGGATGTGAGCCAAGGACAACAAGTTTCTTTTGAGCTGTGGGAGATATAGAACATGATCCAGAAGAAAGTCTGGAAGACCAGGCAGTTTAAGCCTGATTGTGCCAAGCCCTGATGGCTTGATTTTTGACTGATCTGCAAAGTATACTGCTCCATCAACATTGCCAGTGAAATCTTCAAAAAATATTTTCTATGAGTCATATGACAGGTTGCTCCTGAATCAAGCAACCAATCATTTTTCGAAGAAGCAAGTGAAGCATTACACAAATCTTCATTTACTCCAATGTTACATTGTGCCTCAATATAGTGAGCGGATTCAGGTGCTTTACCTTTGTCTGTATCATCAGTTTTACCTTTCTGTTGGTTTCTTTTCTGCTCAATTTTGTCCCATGGTAGCTTGCATGTAGAAGCATCATGTGATCCATTTCTTTTGTAGCAAATGCAGTGTAAGTCTGCCTTTTCTCCTTGAGAATGTCTACCCCCCTGCCTCTGAAGTATCTTCCTCTTCCTCTTCGTCCACCTCTTCCTCTTGTAGAATCTTGAGCAGGATTGTTACAGGGAAAAGTGTCTATTTAGAACTGCTCTATCCCACTAAGGTGTGACAGTTACCTTAGAAACAAACAGAGAAAAACTACTTTTGTATTTCCTTTATGAACTAAAGATAGAGAGGAATAGAAAGGACCAACCTGTGTCTTGCGTTAATCCTTTGATCCAATCCCTGTTTTCTTTGATAGTCTCCAGCTACCTGCTCCCTTACTTTCCCGGCTTCACAAAGTACCTATAAGATCACAGAAGAAGAACACTATACAAAGACATGGATCTATATTCATAAACAACTTAGGATCAGATTTAAGTTAACCATACAAATGTAACAAGCATCAATGATACAAAAGCATGGAGGAAAACTTAAATAGTTTTTATTGATAAACAAGAAAAGATCCAGGAAGAGTAACAACCGGTGGTTCCTGACCCAGCATCAACCTCCCAGTAAAGAAACCCCTCTTCACCTCAAACAAAGCATAGATCACCCAATACTCTGATGTTTGTCTCAAAAACCAACAGCAGTTCCTTACAATATGCAAAATTCCAGCCCCCTGGATCTCTAGGATGAGGGATCCATATATAGATATGTGTAAGGAGGATGAGTCAGCCTGTGATTTGATTAGTGTCTTCTCTCTGTCAGTTCTTGCTTCCACTTGGAGACTGAAGGCCTCTTACTCATCCTTGGTTGAATTCAGTGAGGCAAGTGTCACAGGAGAAGATTCTGGAAGCTTCCATTGTCTCTCCACCTCGCGGAATGACACTGCCATTTGTCATTTCTCACCAAACGCACCCTCACAGTGTATTTAGGTGCATTGCAACGCACCTAGCCAGTGTATTTAGGTGCAATGCAACGCACCCAGCCAGTGGAGTAGCTGAAATGATCCTGTTTTGACTTATTCTGAGCAGTTTTTGGTGGAGAACTTCTAGGAGAAGCTGTAATCTGTTGACCTTGTTCCTTTAGGGGTTAGAAAAACACTTTTAGGGACTTAGGAGCCCTTGGTTTATGGACATTTCATGCTTGGAGTTGTAAGGCACAAAAATGTCTATAACAGTTTCCCCCTAAAGTATGAGGCCGTTAACCTTTTGGTGTCGGGTGAAATGCTTTATTATGAGGATCCGAAGTTCTTTCAATGCTGGGAGGAGACCTGTAATAAGATACAATACAACACATTATCTTCATACTATTTTCATGATCTAGCTGAGGCGGGCATTCCCATGCTCAGCTTTATAAATTCATTTTTATGTACATAGGACAGACAATCGTCTAAGTGTATACTGATGATTCTGATAGAGTCATCATCCTTTTGGTAGGATGATTATCTGTGCTGTAATGCTGTACATTTGATGTCTTTATTTCTCTGAATATATATCGCAGCCCGGATGGATGAAACTAGATCCAGGGTCTTCAATCTCGTTCGATCTTCACTCGAAGTACAAGTCGATCCATGTGAGAGATGTTCTGAAGTCGAACATGGAAAGACATCGCTTGATTACCAGTCAATGATGTAAACTTTTAACAAGCGTGAGAGGAATCACCGATAATGATAATCATCCTCAAGGTACTGCAGTACAATCCACGTGGTGTGAATAAAGGACTTGGCATCGAACACCACGCAAATTCTTTCGGTCGAAGGCCATTGATGTAAACCTGTCGCCCGAAGTGAGAAACTTGCCATTAAGGCGTGCAAGCTTCAAAGTACTGAATGGGGTGTTCCTAGATCAACTTCTTGGATAATGAGCTGATGTCAACAAGAAGTGATCCATCACAGGAGGGCCTTAATGAATCCCACATCAATGACACGGAACGGAGCAAATGATTTTGATGGAGGTGAAAACGATCAGATGATATATGGTTTAGGGTGGCGGTCATGAAAGAATGGAGTATAATGTATGGTAGTGGGTGAGACACAGGTGGCTTCTCTGGATGACTTCTCTTGAACATGTCGGCGACACTGATGTGATGGATTGGTAGCATTAACCCCAAATGTGGATGGTATGGTGTGACCATGGCAATGTGATCGGTGAATGAAACAACCCAACCCGACTCGGACACGGAGTGGAAGTGTCATGTTCAAGAGCGACTTGCTACCAATAAAGATTCTTTGAGTTTTCTTCCCAATTTTTCCCCAGTCATTGGTGACTAGTACCTCTTTATTTTTGTCAAGCTTGAGGAGGATAACATATGCTTGTTCTATAATTTGCCCTTCGGGCAAACCCATCGCTATGTTTTAACGAGCCTAGCGATAGTGAAACTCGTTCTCGTCTAAAGACAAGTTTGTCGCTATTAATCTTTTTATGCATTTAACGACAAAGATAACTCGGTCCTTTTCAATTTTAGAGAGTCTAAAAAGGTACGTAAAGGCAACTCCAAAAATTCCTTTTTCGTCATCTAATCCCTTAAGTCTGAAAAAGTATAAAACAATACAGAAGGGATGAATTTTCGATAGTTTTAACGAGCCAAACAAAACAAGCGCTCGATCTTTTTGTGTAATAATCCCTCAGGTCCAAAAAGATTAAAACCTAGAGGAGGGATAACACTTCCTGTCCCTTTAACGGGCTGGAAGGCCAAGGACTCGGCAATCTTTTCATATTTTACGAGTCAGTTGAAAAGAGCTTAAAGGAGACTTGTCTTTTGAGGAACGAATGATAAAATGGGTAGCAGCTGATTCCAGGTAAGGTTTGGAATTTTCCAATCACGACAGTGTCACAAGGATGGCTAATGAAATCACTCTTCGCAGCTGTTCCTCAAAATGGGTAAACAATCAAATGGAGGTGAATGATCGGCCAATGAAAAAGTGGAGGTGACGGTGCAAACACGACCAAGGCTTTAATGGCTAAAGTACTACATTCACGGTGGTTATTTACTGGGGAATAGTTCATTTTTTGACGAGCTTAAATGCGGGTGGAAACATTTGCTCATGTCTTGTGTTTATTTTTTAACGAGCTTGAACTATGTGCTAAAACTGCTCGATCAATCCAGTCGTGTGGTAAGAATGTCTTATATAAAATGACAATTTTTAGAGTTTTGCCCCACATCCTTTCTTTATGCAAGTTAGGAAACGACCAATCCAAAAAACAGATAAATGATCACTCTTTGCTTGCACTCCAAAAGGTTTGCATGCCCCCAGGTATAAAATAGAGTTTCAAGGTTACCCGTACTTCTTTCCGATAAAACATTTGTTTTACTGAGAGAGGCCTACCTCTTATAGGTTACCCAAAGATTGTTCTATTCACAGCACAAACAAAACACTTCTTCGGCGATGTCTACCGAGATAAACAAATGTGAGTGGCGGCGCTCGTCAACTCACATAACTTTGACAAGAGAATCTTGTTCTAGAATAACCCCCTCTTCCAATCACGGACGGGGTACAGACTAGTCATATTCTCCCGCGGAAACCTACCCTATACCCGAAGTTTTCCTGCCGAAGCAGACCAGGGTGCATGCCCCCTGGGTTTCAGTCATATCCCTCCGAATCACTCGCGCTCATCGGGAGGACGGACTGGAGATTGAGACATTTCTTGCATGAAAAGACCATTCAGGGATGGTATATGACTATTTGCTATGTATGATCCAGGGAATGAAAGCTGGTCCACGAGCTTGACCACTCTTCCTTCGTGCGGAAAACACATTACTCTAAAGAGTGAGGAGACAATTGCTCCCATGCAATAAATATAGTCTCGTCCAAGGAGTAGATTGTAATCCAGGGGTCCTTGAACTACCATTACATTCATGTGAACGGTTTTCCCTCTCAATGTTATGGGTGCATCGGGAAGGATCCCTAACGGTCGACTGGTTCCTTTATCAAAGCCTGTCAGATTTCTCATCTCAGGCAAAAGCGGTGGCGAACCAAGCGCTTTCCAAGCAGTTGAGGAAAGGATACTCACAGAAGCCCCCTCATTTATGATGGTACCAGCCATAACCATTCTATATATTTGAACAATAATTCGGAATGGTACACTAGCTGGTAAACGGGGTCTGCCTAGTTGATTCCAGTCGAAGGAGACAACTAGGTTGCTTGGAGGTGGGACCGAATAGACGGCTGGGTATGACTCTGACGAACTTCCTTCCTGCGATAAAGGAATGGGTAAATTTCCTCCATGTTCATTGGAGTCTGTGCTTATGAAAAGAATTTGGACGGTGTCATCCTTGTTCTCTTCAGTGATTGTATCATCTGAAGATGGAACTTCTGAAGGCAAGACCGGGTCAACTGCCGCCTCGACCTTTTGACTTTTGTCTGGTATGGATTCAGATGGTTCATCTTCAATGATAGATGCTTCGACCGACCACCTGAGCGGGTCAGCCGGATTTTCGACTAGTGACGGACTCGGCAAGAGTTTTTTATATCCAGGAGGAAGTCGTAACGGTGAAACCGGACGATCATCCAAAACTCTTTTAGCTTCGTCTAAGAAGGGACAACGGTGAACGGCATGATCGCCTTCACACAGTTTACAAGGAAATCTATATTTTCCTTTTTGTCCTGGGGCTTCACATTCACTAGTCGACGGTGTGCTTTCAACATGATCATCAGAGGTTGACGACACTGGGTTGTGCAAACGAGGAGACCAGTCCCTTAAGATCCGAGGGATGCAAGGACAATCTCTGTGAAAGTGGTCTCCTTTGCAAATGACACATGGCGATTTAGGCCTGGTCGGTGCAGTGTGTGGATTTTTGTTAGACGACACTCGTTTGCCCCCGTTCGCCTTTGGCTCCTTCTTCTTCTTCTCTTTCTTCTTCTTTTCCTTCTTCTCCTTAGGAACTTGACTTTCGGCTTTACCAGCCCCGAAAAGCAAAGAGGAAGGAGGAGAGGAAGAATTAGAGGAAGTAGAAGGTTGGTGGGTAACTCTGGATTCGTCTAATTGCTGATTCGATTGTTCAGGAATAGTGGTGTTCTGAACGACAGAGGTTGAGAAGAGCCATATAGGCAAACCAATTGTCAGTCCTGGAAGCGACAATGTGGCCATATGGGGCGCACCAACATCTCCCCAAGAGGAGAAGGGACTGGGATTTCCTCCAAGGGGAATTCCTTGGTTGGTAGACTCCATTTTCTCAACCCAAGATCAACGTAGGAAAGGGTAGAATATTCCGTTTAAAATAAATTTTAGACGCTTTGACACAACTTGTTTTTTCAGTTTTTAAGAGTCGAGAAAAAATAAAAGATAACTCTAGTCTCCTTCGATTTTTAATGAGCCTGAAGTGACAAGTGCTCAGATGGACCTTTTCCGTTAAGGAGTCTGAAAAGGAACGAAAGGGACTACTCTGGAGATCTAGGTAGAGGGAGTACCAAACCAATCGCAAAACTGTAGAATACTTTTTACGGTACGGCAGTCAATCTTCCCGAATGCTGTGTTCAGTGCATTGCGATCAATAGGGCGGCAGACACGGCTTCCTAAGGATAAAGGATTTAAGCCTATAGGGGTCTCCCAAAATATACTCGATGGCACATGGGAGCACAAGTCCGTACTGGCACTTATCGTCTCAAAGTGGAGGAATCACCCAACCATCAGTGAGGACAATAGTTACCAGGCTTTACGACGCCGGAATATGTCTCTAGCCTAGACCTCTAAATGTTGTGCGTTAAGTTCCAAAGCGTTGTTAGATTCATTGAATTTATTTTAAGTTGATCTTGCTTATGAAGTTTGCCTTTTGGGTTCACCACGAGATGTAGATGTAATTCCTAAAATGCAATCTAAAGATGATAAACAAACTTTTATCTCTTTTGTGCAATGAAAATCCTAGCTACTAGAGGAAAAGAAAGACACAATCTTTTCACAAAGAGAAAAGAGCACACCGTAAATGCACTTTCCTAAATCAAGCCAAACAGACTGTCTATATGCAAATGCACATGCATGTATTTGTTTTCGACTTTCTTAGTATTGATGCTAAAAAGAAAGTTGATGTACAAATTTGAATTTCTTTTCAAGCAACAAATATAAACAAGCTCTTTTTCGAAATCAAAAACAGAGATGATTATGACACCTAGCGATTTTGAAATGAACACTTGTTCTTGACACTAGAAAATCACAAATTCAAACCAAAGGCAATAGTAACAGTATAATCGACCATCAACAGCAATCAAACTTTCTCCTATGATCGAAATCGACACTTGCGACAGATCCAAATCAAAGGACGACAGTACGACTATTCTACTTTTGCAATGGAAAATTGTAAACGACTCAACAAACACACAAAAACATCTACAGTTCTTTTGTACAAAGGAGGTGGAATAACAACAAGGAAAAGGGGTTTTAAACAGACATATACTGATCACAGGCAGCAAAATTCAGAGACAGAACTGGAAAGAATGAAACACAAGAACCACAACTGCACAGGGCTAGTCTGATCAGCGCACCTGTAACACAGAGAAACTGAAATGCAGCACAGGTTTCCCTTTCGGGAAGTGCGCTGAAATTCAGGATCTCTTAACAGTACCTACGCTGGGCCAGAAACGAGAATCTGTCCGGGTTCCGAGTCATAGTTTGCAGTTCAGTCTTTGGTTTTTGGCCAAGTAAAAGCAATTAGTAACTCAACAATCAGGGGTAGATCTAAGGAGGATCTAAGAGCTATCACAAGGGCAATCAGATAGTTTGTGAATCAGCTGTTCAAATCATAAACATATCCAGTGAATGGATTGAAGTAGCAGATGTCTACTTTGCATTTGTTATGGGAAATTCAGTTCGAATGCTACTTATAAGTTTATGAAACAAACAACAAAGAGATACACAAACAAACTAATTAGACATTTTCCCCAGCGGAGTCGCCATTTTGTTACAGGGAAAAGTGTCTATTTAGAACTGCTCTATCCCACTAAGGTGTGATAGTTACCTTAGAAATAAACAGAGAAAAACTACTTTTGTATTTCCTTTATGAACTATAGATAGAGAGGAATAGAAAGGACCAACCTGTGTCTTGCGCTAATCCTTTGATCCAATCCCTCTCTTCTTTGATAGTCTCCAGCTACCTGCTCCCTTACTTGCTCGGCTTCACAAAGTACCTGTAAGATCACAGAAGAAGAACACTATACAAAGACATGGATCTATATTCATAAACAACTTAGGATCAGATTTAAGTTAACCATACAAATGTAACAAGCATCAATGATACAAAAGCATGGAGGAAAACTCAAATAGTTTTTATTGATAAACAAGAAAAGATCCAGGAAGAGTTACAAACGGTGGTTCCTGACCCAGCATCAACCTCCCAGTAAAGAAACCCCTCTTCACCTCAAACAAAGCATAGATCACCCAATACTCTGATGTTTGTCTCAAAAACCAACAGCAGTTCCTTACAATATGCAAAATTCCAAGCCCCTGGATCTCTAGGATGAGGGATCCATATATAGATATGTGTAAGGAGGATGAGTTAGCCTGTGATTTGATTAGTGTCTTCTCTCTGTCAGTTCTTGCTTCCACTTGGAGACTGAAGGCCTCTTACTCATCCTTGGTCGAATTCAGTGAGGCAAGTGTCACAGGAGAAGATTCTGGAAGCTTCCATTGTCTCTCCACTTCGCGGAATGACACTGCCATTTGTCATTTCTCTCCCAACGCACCCTCACAGTGTATTTAGGTGCATTGCAACGCACCTAGCCAGTGTATTTAGGTGCAATGCAACGCACCCAGCCAGTGGAGCAGCTGAAATGATCCTGTTTTGACTTATTCTGAGCAGTTTCTGGTGGAGAACTTCTGGGAGAAGGTGTAATCTGTTGACCTTGTTCCTTTAGGGGTTAGAACAACACTTTTAGGGACTTAGGAGCCCTTGTTTTATGGACATTTCATGCTTGGAGTTGTAAGGCACAAAAATGTCTATAACAAGGATGCTTTTCTTTATGAGCAAGGCACACAGTCTCTTCAGAAGATTCAGGGGTTGTCTTCTTTCCAAAGGCTTTCTCTCTTTCAGCAAACTTTTTCACAAGAGAGTCAAAGGTTATATCTTTAAGATTTCCATTTGCTTGTAAAGACTTAAGATAATTGGAGTAGGTAGGATAGAGTGCCTTGAGAAAAGCAATAAGAGGGATATCCAGCTCAACCTTAGTGGATTTGATATCATGCATTATAGACTTTACTTTAGATGCAAGAGCAAGAGGATCATTATTTTTCAGTTCAAGAGTGAAGAGTTTAATCATGAGCTGAACAACTTCAAGTGCAGAATGTGAGTCATAGAGTTCTTTCAGCTTTTGTAAAGCTTCAAAGGCAGTTGAATATGATGAAATATGGCGACTCACCTCTTCATCTAAAGATGCTGCGATTAATGCATAGGCTTTGTTGTTCTTGTTTTCCCAAATGACGAGCTCTTTGTCTGATGTAGGCTGCACTGGGTCATTGTCTGCTTCTCCGACACACACTCCTTTCCACAACTCATTGAAGATGAGGGTGTGTTTTATCATTCGGGACCATTCAGGATAGTTCTCCTTGCTAGTGAGAACTATTCCTACCATAGAGATGATTGAATGCATTCTGTAAAAAAATACTTCTGCTGATATACAGTGAAATTGTACTCAAAAAATTTCTGTGGGAAATAACTTTGGTTGTTTAAAAATAATCAATCATTCACCGTGAGCTCTACAAAGTTGGAGCAGCAATGGTATTAACCGTGAGCTCTACAAAGTTGGAGCAGCAACGGTATTACAATTTCAAAGTTCACTGAAAAGACTAAAAAAAATCACCATAAATCCCTTTGATTCTCTAGACCAGTAATAAAAATATGGCAGTGTTAAAGTGCAGACATTCTCTCCAGATTTCACAAGAAAGGATGACAGGCGGGAGCTCTGTTTTCTTGACTAATTGCTGCCATTAAATGATAAAATCTATGTTCAAAGAGTTTGAAGAGTATTTCATTCGGAAAAGACTGAAACCAATCGATCAGCACATCATTATTCGAAAATTTTCTTTTGCAGTGGCAGAAGCATGTCGCCCTTGGCAGAAAAAATCACAATGAAAAAACAACTTTTCACACGCATTTACGCAGGCACAACTTTTCACACGCATTTACACGCAGGCAACATTCTTGATTGCGGGATGATGGAGCAGCTACTGTACATGAGCCAAGAATTGGGCTGCCCAGTTCCAGTTGCTCAGCGAGCAAGTGATTGGTACGACAGCTTGATGTTTTCACGCTTTCTATCCCTCGATTTAAATGCGCTGTTCAAATAAATATACCAATCGATATATGGGACAGAGACCATCACGCTCTGTTTATAGATATGAATGAACAGGCCAACATTTAAAACATGCTCACAACCACGCTTCCAGCAGTGAAGTGGCCGAGAGCATTCGCTCCTTTGCGGATTCCATTGTGAAGCTGGAGCAGGCGAAGATGAGACTATACAAGGATTCCGAGCGTCTTCGCGTGGAGACGGAGGTCCGGCGGGGCGAGATGGAGCTGAAGCAAATGGAGGTGGTTTGAGGGTACGCAGAGTGTGCAGAAGCTCGTATTCACCGTTCAGACAGATGGAGGGTAAGACGAGATCACAGCTATTGAGTGAGGACAAGGTATGACCCTGCTGACTCTACGACAGAACAAATCTGTTACAAACGGATGCACAATAGCAGAAAACGTATATCATTCAGGCGTTAACCAAGCAATCAAGGAGGAGCGGTCAGTGATACACAAGACAGGCCATGACAGATGCGTTAATTATGGACAGAGCCCAGTGGCGCAGGAATATGGAACGGTTTTGGATTCTGAGCGCATTCAAATGAACAGGGTGCAAAAAATCATAAATAGAATATGTCAGGGCAGCGCAGGTGTGGCAGACAGAACGTAGGTATGGCAGATAGAATTATAGAGAGAGAAATGGAGCAGATCAGGAGTTACAAAGACATAAAGGGTAAACAGGGAGCTGGCTCTGATACCATGTCAGGCCAGGAGTAACTCCAGTTTGGCAGAAAACTGATACAATTTATTTCATTAGGTAGCTATTGTTATATACAAAGAATGTGACTGCTCAGTTCATCTTCTGATGACTGTTCACATTCCAAATTCACCCAATCTCAGAGGATTAGGTGTCAACAGGATGGAAGCCACCACTCCCAATTTCTAAGGCCACTACCTAAAAGATGCCGCTACACCCTAAATATGCAAGCCACCATGTACTTCGCAAGCCACCACTCACCACATTGAATACCCAAAACTTCAAGCTCCTTTCTGGACCATGTTTCAAAATATTTCACACTAGATCCATGATCTCTACAATCAAACACTTGTGAGCCTCATTTTGTCTATTTTCCTAGTGGACTCACAATCACCACTATGCTCAATCTAAATAATAACACTTGCAACAAAATGAATTTTCCCTCATACAATCAACTTAGCAACATACTCAAAAAACAAACATACAAGATCTCATCATCTCAACATCAAATATACATCAATCCAAGAATGTCACTTAACCATAAACATACTAAATACATAGTATATACTCTGACTCAAAACAATGTAGCAAATCATTACAACCCTCTCACATAGAAGCTACAACAACAAATAAACTAGTAGCCATATAAGATATGAAAACTACTAAAGAATATGTAATTCCTAGGATCACATACATGTCATCAACTCCATATAAAATCCATCTCTCTAACTCTGCACACAACCAATATTATTCCATGAGTTATGCATGCAGCACAAGCTCTGTCTCTGTAATTGATCCATTCACACTTTGCTACAAGAGTGTCAACCATCAACTGCCTCAACCTCACTCCTTTCTCCATTGGATCTCAATGAACTATAATAAGTCTCATGCACAACAAAACCAACCTCTCTGACATGAAGCTCTCTCCCATATATAGATGATTTGAAGTGATTAAGACAATAATTACTAAGGAGTACCGAGCTCAACAACTCTATTGTCATAAACTCATGAATTGGTCTAGTATTTTGAACATTTCTCCTCGAACTGATCCTCCATGATCTACATTCAATGAGATCTATATATATATATATATAGATATAGATATATATATATATATATATATATATATATATATATATATATATATATATATATATATATATATATATATATATATATATATATATATATATATATATATATATATATATATCTATACAACTTTAACCATCTTCTAGAAGACTTCCTCATACTCTTTGATCAATTACCAAGTGTAATTACCATAGGAAATACCCTTGGAAATGTCTTGAGTGTGCACATAATTGAGAAAAACTCACTTACATTGTAATGTTGGTTTTCCTTTTGGGAAGTGCATTGCTAACGTTGGTTATGCACTAAGAAATTGTTTTATAATGCATGCTTTCTTCATGATACCTATGTTACCCCATGTTAGGCTCTCTTCATGCTCAAAACCTCATTTTCAAGTGTCTTCAAGACCTATCAAACCTCCTACAACATCTCCATACTCTGTCAAGCTTCCTCCAACTCCTCTGCATCATAAATAACATCATAATAAGCACCAAAAACCACTACATCAAGTCAAAATCATGAATGCCTAGTTGGCCTAACACCTATTCATGGATCACCATCTTTGCATCAAGTCAACACTTTTGCATCATATCAATGATAACTCATCTCTAGTTGACCACAAACCATGAAATCCATCATCATCAAGTTGAAATCAATCATACGAAAAATATTTCTAATTTCCTATTGAAATCAATGGCAACACTACAATTCCAACATGTCCCACTTTGGCATTGATGTCAACCTCAACCTGATCTCCAAAAATATGAGGCTGATTTGATCTCCATACTTGCATTGATTTAACCTCAACCTAATCTCCAAACTTTCTCCATTTTCTCTCCCCCTTTGAAATCAATGGAAAAGGGAAATATCAATAATGAAAAACAATGCCAACAATGTGAGGGGATGAGATAAGTACTCTCCTTGAAGTACTCAACATCGTGTTGATTACAAACTGAACATATTCCCCCTCAACATGTAATGGGGCTACAACCATCTTCTCCATACTGCTGCATATCAACATTAGGTACTATAAATGCCTCCTTGAAGAAAGAAGGAGGCCACCAACAAAACCAAGACATCATACACCTCATGGCCAAATGATACATAATGGAAATGCAGGTCTTTCTAATTGTATTACAAGGCTACAATAATAATAAAACATGGTTTTACAATACCATCAATAAGCCCATACATGGCTAAGAAATCTCTCAATATTATCCTAAATGCAAGCTAGACACCAAAATGATTCCATGGCTAAAACATGGCTCAGCCAATGATCCATGAGATGAACATGTTAGTACATGGATACAATGACACCAAAAGCCCATATGTGGCTGAAATAATTGGCATCTAACAACCCAAAGACGGTTGTAACATGACTCTAAAAGTCCATACATGGCTGCCACAATACTCAAGACTCACAGGATTACACATGGTTGAACCAAGCCTCATAAATATCCTCATGTATGACTAATACCATGACTACACATCCATGATTCAATGGCAATACTGATACAAGGATGATCTTGTAGACACGAGAGAATACATGGTTGAAGAAATATAGATATTACAATGCACACCAACACATACTCTCTCCCTATGCATATATATTACATCAATGCACTCAAAAGTTCTTTACATGGCCAAAACAATGTCTTCTTCTGATGCATGCCAATATTAAATGTTGTTGAACTAATGTGCCAAATAAAATGCATGTACATCAGCCATTTCAAACATAATATCAAAAATAACATATAGAAACATATGGCTGAAAGTATCTCCTTCCTGTACTCTTGGTTGAATCAATGAAATCCTTTTAAGAACGATTGATACATATGCTTTTCAACCAAATCGTCAAAGTAAATAAGTATATATTTATGGCTAAAAATGCACCCTTTCACTCATGAAATCATATGTAAATATTCTACAATTAAATGAGTGAAAGCAATGAAGAGAATAATAAATAATCCATGCAAAAATACATACCATGCATAACTACCCCTAATCTCATAATGCTTCCAATAGGTAGGCCGATTCTGTAGATACGAATGTGCATGAGGTTCATGAACTCATCATATGGTGTTGCTACAACATGTGTGAATGTCTTATCTATGCTGCCATATTTCTGCCATACACTCTCCGTGAAGGTATGATTACCTCTCACATGCTTTTGCAATCTTTTTTCCAAATATGCATGGTGTACCAAAAGTTTGCAGTGGGGCTAGATCCTCTACTTGGAATCTAAAGAAGATATACTTCCCTTGAATAGATTGTCTACTTGTGAACCACTCAGTAAAAAATTAGGAACATGTTGTCCTCCCTTGTAATCTTTTGGACATTTACTAGAATTAGATATTTGCATCTTATATTTTCTCTTCCAAACTTTAGTAGGCTGATACATGACATGAGTCCCTTTTGTTCTCCACACCTTCTTTGTCTTCAATGGTTGTCCTACAATTTATGTAGACTTTGTTCCACTAGATATGAAAGATAATGCTTTATGGCCAAGGTTACCACACTTGAAGCCAAGGTTACCACACTTGAAACATTCAACATTAGCATAAAATATACCTTGGATTTCATTTTTCTTCATAAATATTTGTTTTATTTCAAAGTACTTGGATTCTATTGTTGTATGTCCAAAACCATTGCAAGAAAATAAATAACCATAAAATAAACATTGATACCTTGTATCGCAGATCCTTGGCCCATTAGGGGGATATATTTTCTCCTCTTGAGTGCTACTGCATTCTACCATTGTGTTTTCCTTGCCTTTGATTTTGTTGATTGGTTCTTCTCTTCATTGAATTCCTTGTTGCTACTACTTTTTATGGCTTCCTTTCGCTCCTCTTCTAGTAGGCACATGCTTGGTCACTCTTTCTTCTTTTCCTTTCATGGATAATGATTCTTCTTGAAACTTGAAACTGATCTTTATGAGGGGACCTTTGACTATTGAGAATCTCACCCAATATTCTGGTACTCATCTCCAACTTTTGATATCGAGTTAGCTAATAATTTTCCTTTTCAAGATCACATCTCAAAGAGGCTATTTCTGCTTCCAATTTTGCACAATATTTTGTTTTCTCCTTCAATGTTTCCAATACTTCATTTTTTTCTGTTGATTTCTTCTTGTTGTCCCTCTACATCAATACTTGATCCATCATTGCTATCATTTGTGCTTTCATCTTCATCTTGTGACGAGACTCGATTTTCCACTGATATAAGTGTATAATCCTTTACATTATTCTCCTCATCAACATGTGGGTGGCGAGGTCCTTCAAATTTCTTTGATATTTACAAGTCTTCTCCACAATACATACTTTGCAACCTAGCCAACATCTCTTTGCAGTATCACAGTGTCTTACATAAATATTATGAGATCTTGAAATCCCACACAAAATAATCTCTTTAGCAATATCATTAAATTCATCTTCCATTCCATATTATAATAGCAACAACTGTTTTTCATCAAGAAACAAAAAGTACATATCTAATTTCACCTTCCATATTGCAAAGTTATCTTTGTGAAGAATTGTAACTCCTTGTTGATCTATTCCAAAAACAAATTCTTATTTTTCATATGATCTTCCCAAATTTATTCTATAGTGATTAAGCTGCTACTGAGATCCCTACTTGACACAACTTGTTAGAATCCTTTAGCACTACTTGTGTGTGTGGGGGGGGGGGGGGGGGGAGGGGTGGTGTGAATCAATAGTGTGACTTATGACCAATTTATATGAATTTTAACTTTTATTTTCACAATGACTGATTCATGCATAACCAAAAACACATTAGCAGATCATATAAACATATAAAGCATATAAGCAACTGAACGAAACACATAACCATGAGTAGCACCAAATCAATCAATAACATGCACATCATCACACATGAGAGACACTAGATGTAAGGTGGAAACACAAGGGGTAAAATTCACTATTGGCATATATTTTGCACCATCTTCTTCTTATTAATATGCAATGATCTTCTTTACATATGATCATTGGCCACCACCAATGTGCAAGCCACAAATTTCCAATCACACAAGCCACTACTCGCTATAGGCCACAACTTATAAGAAATTTTCACACCACCACCTATTGGAAGTCACGATTCCCAATATGTCTCACCCAATCACCACTTTCTTGGAAAGCCACCACTCACCACACTAAATGCCTAAATCTTCAAACTCCTTTGTGGACCATGTTTTAGAATACTTCACATTGGATCTATGATCTCTCAAATCAAGCACCTATGAGCCTCATTTCATCCATTTTCATATTGGACTCACAATCACATCTAGCTCAATTTGAATACTAACACCTGCAGTGCACTGAATCTACTCGTACAAAATAAAATCAACATATAAGGTCTCATCATCTCAACATAAAACATAAATCAATCCAAAAATGTGAGTCAACCATTAACATATTGAATACATAGTATATACTTTGACTCAAAACATTGGAGAAAATCATTACAAACACTCTCACATAGAAGCTACAACAAATACACTAGAAACCATACAAGATACAACAACTACTGAAGAATATGTAATGCCTACAATCATAAAATGCAACAAATCCATATAAAATCCATCACTCTAACTCTGCACACAACCAATATTTTTCCATGAGTTCTGCACACAACACACGCTCTATTCTACAGTTGATCTATGCACACTCTGCTATAGGAGTGTCAAACATCGACTATGTTAATCTCACTCCTCTCACCATTTGTTCTCAATGAAATATAATATCTCTCTCACACAAAAAAACTAACCTCTCCAACATGAATCTCTCCCTAATATATAGATGATCGAAAATGATTAAGGAAATAATTACCAAGTAGTACCAAGCTCAACAACTCTCTTTTCCAACAGTCATGAATTGATCTATTACTTTGAACATTTCTCCTCCTTGACCTGATCCTCCATGATATACATAATTTAAATGAAATATCTATATAACTTTAACCATCTTCTAGAAGAATTTCTTAGACTCTTTGATCAAATACCAAGTGCAATTACCATAGGAAATACCCATGGAAATGTCTTGAGTGAGCACAAAATCTGGAAAAACTCACTTACAGAATGTAACATTGGTCCTCCTTTTGGAAAGTGCATTACTAATGCTGGTAATGTACTAAGAACCTATGTTATAATGAAATTTTTCTCCATGATCCCTATGTTACCCTGTGTTAGGCTCTCTTCATGCTCAAAACCTAATTTGCAAGTGTCTCCAAGGCTTGCCAAACCTCCCATAACATCTCCAGACCCTGCCAGGCTTCCGCAAACTCCTTTGCATCATCAATAACATCATCATAAGGACCAAACAACTCTGTATAAATTTAGAATCATGAAGACTTAGTTTGCCAAACACCTCTACATGGATCACCATCTTTGCATCAAGTCAACACCTCTGCATTAGATCAGTGATAACTCATTTGTAGCTGACCATAAATTATGAAATCCACCATCATAAGGTTGACATAAATGATAATAAAAACAACTATAATTATTTATTGACATAAATTCTAACACTACAATGACAACAAAATAGGTGATGTGTTTTCCATGGTAGTTGGTGTGGAATATGAAAATCCAAAGATCCATTTAAATGGGACATTTGAGAATTCCTAGATGTAAATATTTGGAGTGTTAACTTGTTGACCATAGAAGGAATCCAAAAGGTTTAGAAAGTCCATTAGAGCATGGAAAAGAAAATATCAAAGCTAAATGGATTTGTAAGATAAAAAAATTATAAAATCATAACATGAAGGATTTATGGAAGATCCTGGATTTGGATGCAAGAAGTAGGTTGATGTGTCAAGTGATGACATGGTCCTAGGTAATGAGGACATGTGATTAGAGACTTCCATGTGTTAGATATGTTTCAATAATACAAATGTTGACATGGTGCTAAGAAGGGTGAATCTTTACATGGACATAACTTTGTATCTAGAGATCAATTTCAGATGAAATTTACATAGGTGGAAATCTCTCAATGAGCAGAATATGATGGTGATATTAGAAAAGAGTTTAAGGTGGTTGGAGGAAGAGGAACATTGATAACCCCATCTCTAAAAAGAAACATTGGACGTTATGATTGGACACCCCATTCCCTTATATGTCCCTGAGGCTATTGGTGGGTGTAACAATTACAAAACTCTTCTACATGGGAATTAGATCTAAATATTCAGATCATTGATAAGGTGTAACATCCCAAATTTCATTCCCTAATCAATTTGTAATTAGTTACTGTCAATGATGTTTTTATTTCAACATGGTCATTTTATTACCATTCCATGGTGATCTAGACATATTAAACATTGTGCACATATTTTTCTTTAGTTAATGAAGAAACTAAACAACTAATATAGTATGAGTTCCTATAGGATCTATGATACCATGAGCAGGGAAAAGAGAGGAGGCATAAAAGAGGTTCTACATGTCAAAGTTTCCAAGCCACATTTCTAATTTTTTTCAATGATTAGTGTTGGCGGAAAAGTGATAGATGGGTTGAGACCTTGGGTTAGGGCATAGGGTCCAACAAAGGCTCTAGCATATTCTAGTGTAACACCGACATTTTCACCCTATTCAAGAAAAATAATGCAACTCACCTGAGTTGTGTTGCAACCATACTTATATAAGGGAATGAAATCCAGTATCAGAAGAAACCACATGGAGACCATGAACACCTAGTAAAACTAAAATTAGAACATCAAAGGTGAAATCACGACAGCTCAAGCATTCAAGAAGAAAATATATTTTGCATGTGTAATCATACTAAAATTTTTAAAAGTTAACATCAGGTTACATATAAATATTCTCACAGAACCTTGTAACTCCTTCAATTATATTCAATAACATTACAGTGATGCATCGATTTCGAAGGCCTCATTACAGAATAATAACTAACATAACCAGGTATACATGAGCAAGATAAGATATAATAGTGTGGGTTCAGTAAGCTCCACAACAACATTTTAGTACACTCTTTTTTTGTCCTCCATTTTTTACTTTCCCCACCAAGCCTTCTTAAACCATGCACTCGCCTGCACTGTTGCTTCTCCCTCATATGCTCCACCTTTTTTCTCTTTTAGATGCCTCTGTTTCTCGGGTATATCTACTTCCTAGGTGGTTAGCATTCCTTTCAGCTCAATTGTGACTGCTTGAGTCCTAATTTCTTTGGATGGTTATCCAAAATTTCTTATCTTTGGTGGGTCCCTCTTCCTTCTTCATCTATCTCCTCTACGACTTGCTAATGGTTAACTCTGGTCAAAATTTGGTCAATATCCAAAACGTGTCATAACTTAGCTTCCAAAATGAAGGACCAGATAGGCCCCGACCACAGTCCATTGACTTGTCCCCAAGTCAATAATTTTTGATGCTCGTGGTGCTGGTGGTGCTTCTTCCTGTATTTCTCCTTCTTGACTAGTTCCTTTAGAGGAAGGATCCAACTCTGATACGGACTGTTAGCACTTTGTAATTCCTCCAAGCTGAGAAGAGGAACCCAAAGGTAGCAACAAACAAATATTTAGGGTTGGAATCTAGCCCTTTCTAGCCTAGGGAGGGATGTCTCTTGTGAAATATTTTGGGTCTTAGGCTAGGTCTATTGTAACAACCCTCATGGAAATTTCATGTAATAAAAGTTAAAAAAAATAGCCATGGATGATGGGACATTTATTCCACGCTAAATTTTGGGAAATACATCCTAGGGGGTGTTCATTTGTTTGTTTATGGCTAAGGAAATTTGCAAAGGCAATGGCTAAGGCATTAAAAGGAAAAATGACATTTTTTGGCACATATATTTATGAAAATAATGGAAATTAGGAGAAAAGGGAGGCGAAATGTCACAAGTTTCATGTAAGGAGGAAAATGAAGGAAAATAATGGAAAATGTAGAAAATAGGAGCCTCATCCATATAAAGGCTTTTGAGGATCAGTTGGTAACCTTTTGTCAGTTCAGTGTTGAAGCTCTCTCTCATACTTTTGGATACTTAGATTTTTCTTGGAGCACTCTTGGAGGGTGTGGAATACTTGGATTCTTGGAGCAATAAGGCAAAGGAAGAGAAGGAAATCACAAGAAGGCATCGACATCAACAACTACATCAAATTTTATTGCAGGTACTGAGTTTCATGTATGATTTGTTCATTAGTTTTGGCATGCATGGCATATGCATGTAGTTTGGTTGTGATCTGTCATTAGCATGGAGGATGGCTGATATTGATAGTGGATTTCCTAGGCTCGCCATTTCCTAGATAGCCATGGTGATTGTGGGTTTATTTCCTTGTTGTGTTTTTTTTTTTTTTATTCTCATGTTTCCTTAGCTTGGGTTGAGTTACTAGTCTCATAGCCTTGGTTGAAGAAACGTTATGGAGCCCTGGAACAACTTGGGTTGAGTTACTAATCCTGTAGCCTAGGTTGGACGAACTCTCTGGAGCCCTTGGTGGGGTGAGTTACTAGTCCCCTAGCCTTGGTTGGACAAATTATCTGGAGCCTAGTAGAAGGTGTGGGTTGAGTTACTAGTCTCGTAGTCAGGTTAGAAAAACGCTCTGAAGCCGTAGATGGTTGGGATAAAGATTGATTTGATGATGGTTTTGGTGATGCCCAATCGTGAGGTGGAATCACTATTTGATGGGTTGAGGTGGATGGCCTTTGGAAGCCCTGGATGAGTTTTGATTGATGTGTTCTATGAGATCCCACATTCATGCTTGGAATATGGCACGGGGGTGAATGGCTAAAGAGAGATTTGGCTCAGCCATTCTACGGTTGGGTGGAATGTAGAAGTCCCATCCCAAGTTTGGATTTTTCATCATTAATGAAAGGTTATTTATCCTTTTATTTCTATGATCATTTTGATGGATTAGATTTGGTTTATATGACTAAACTTTCATGCGTATTTATGTTTCTATTATGTTGGTTATGTATGTGTTTTATGACAACATCCATGTGTGGTTATCATCATGTTCCTAATTATAACTGAATGATCAATGTATCTATGATCTAACGGATGGAATGACATTTGATGCATTGAGGCATCAATGGTTGTTAGTGACTCCCAACTAAGTATGAGACCCCTATGCTCAGAACTGTGAATTACACCTATATATTACACATTTGCAATATGTTTCACGAAATGCCTATCATGGCTAGTAGGGGTCCAATCAAGGTCTTGAACATGTATTTTCCTTAGTACTTTCATTTCCATGTTACCTTACTAATTTGAAGAGATGGGTCAATTCTGGGAAGTGACCTGAGCTCTGAGCTTGAAAAGTGGCTTAAATCAAGGGGTCGTTGTCACAACACTGACAATTATGGTCCACAGTCACTAGCAGGCAGACCCATGAGAGCAAATTTAGGTTTTTGGTCATTCCCTTGCCCATAGCATGAGAACGAATGGGGCCCAAGAGACCTAAAACAACAATGGGACCCAGGGACAGGTTGTCTGAGTGGCTGACTTGTCCTCTCAGGGTTATGTTGATGTTGTTGGATGTCTGTATGGTGTGTTTTCATCCATTCCACTTCCTTAATGTGACTTAGGAGGTCGAATCATATCATAGTGGTCTAACGTCACATTTTTACCCCATCTGGCTAGTTGCTTGGGTAGATATTGGAGGAGGGTGTTATAGAGTGGTATCAGAGCATGGTTCAGCCCTCGGACTGGATGGGCTATTTGTTGGTCATGCATTTATGTCAATTACATGTGTGTCTCTCACACTTGCATTCCATATGCTTGTTTCGTTTGCATGAAGTTTATCATTTTGCAATGATGTCATCATGTGGAACTTAGTGTGCTTTTGTTGGATGAATTGATGTGATTGTATGACTAGTTATATGTTGTTATGTATTGCTTACATGTATCATTTGGTTTGCTTGCTTATGTTCTTGTATGATTTGGTCATATGTATCATTCTTGTGTGTTGGGTTACATGATGCTACATGTTGTTACTAGTGTTTCTCATGTATGCTTGACTATATGCATTATGTGTGGGTGTGACACATACTCATGCTTGAGTGTTATCCACATTTAGGCTAGTGTATTGTCTACATTGTGGTTGTGCATGGTCCACGTACAATGGTATGGTTTATGTCATCATGCATAAGGTCATGGTATGTATGGTTATGTAATGCTTATGCATTTTCATGTTTGCATGTGATCAAAGTGTATTGTGATGTAGTGGATGTTGTCATGCATGAGGTTGTAGTGTGTGTTGTATTAAGGTCATGCATTGATGACTGGACCTTAGCTATAATGACAATTGCATGGTTATATGCATGTGTACTATTTTTATATATTGTTATAATTATGTTATACATGTATCATGCTTATCTGTTGATCTTGCAGACACGATATCCTCCCCGAGCTATACTAAGGTATGCTGGTTTATTGTGATTTGGTTTAACTGACATGACATACCTTGCAAGAAGAAATATCAAATGGCTAGCAAGATGGTTGACTACAGAGACTCTCCCTATGAATCTGAAGAGTAGTATGGTGTTGAGAACTCTTCCGATTTGGTAGTAACATTGAGAAGTTTAAAGGAAGAGATAAGAAGTTGTAAGGTAGATAATGACAGAATCATACAGTCATAGGAGAAGTAAGCAGAGGTAAATGTAGTCATACTTCAAAGCTTGTCATATTTGCAGTGACAAGGACCACTTTGGATAAATCATGAGCACGAGGAAAAAACTAATGGGGTATATGGTAGTAGATCACATGGCGGTCACTGATCAGATAGAGATGACACAATATGAGATGACAGATTGTTGGACACTGCAGAGAAGAGAAGGGATATACACAGGTATTATTCTAGTTTTGATTCAGATAAGCACTATGATCATCACCGATATCACCTTTACAAGACGAGTGATATTGGATAGTTGCCAGATGATTTTAAGAAAGCAAAGGCACCTACTTTTGATGAAGAGGTAAATATATCACAAGATGCAGAGGCTTGGTTACTTGGTATGAAGAAGTTCTTTAGGTTGCACAACTACTCAAAGAACATGAAAGCTAGAGTGGCTACTTTCAGTCTTAAAGGTAAAGAGAACATCTGGTGGGAAGATGTAAAGAATGTCAAGGACATAGATGAGGAAGATCTAACTTGGAGTGAATTTGATTAGCTATTCAAGAAAAAGTATCTATCAGAGAGGTACTTTGATGACAGGGAAAAATAAGTCTATAAACTAAAGATGGGATCCATGACATATGATGAGTACACCAATAAGTTCTTGGAACTGTTGAGGTATGTGTCTTTCCTCAAGGAGGAGAAGGCTAAGATTCAAAGGTTTGTTAGTGGGTTACTAGTTGTAATCAAAGATAGTATTTAGTTCGACAAGCCTATATCATTGGAGGATGCTATTTGAAAACTAAAGCATTGCTATGAACAATCAAAGCGTTGAACTAAGATGAAGCCACATTGGATAGGTAAAATAAACAACAAAGGAAAATGGGACAAGAAGTGAGTAATACCACAGGATTTAGATAACAAGAAGAATGTTGCACCACTTAAGAGGCTCAATGCATCCGATAGAGGGCAGGGATATATATCTGAGGATTAGAATAAGGAGCTCGTGCAATGTTGGACTTGTGGAGGAGATCATCGCAGGAGGGATTTTCCACAGTACAAGAGTGGTAGGCCTAAGATATACATTGCGGAGGAGGCATAGACTATGGGAGATGTTGGTCAGAGTATTCCACATATCTATGCAACCTTGGATAAAAAACAAGTAGAACATCAGGCATCTATCATCGAGATGGATGGTAAGCTCCGTGATCAAGTTATTTCTATTTTGATTGACCCTGGATCTAATTATAGCTATGTTAGTTCTGACTCAGTGGATAAGTGTGGTTTGAATAAGTAGTTGCATGCAAAGCCTTGGTTAGTGCAGTTGGATACATGTACAAAGAAGCAAGTGGATCATTGGGTAAGAGCTTGTGCATTTGACTTAAATGGTATGTGTACAAGAGCACATTTAAATATATTACTGTTGGGTTCATACAGTATGCTATTGGGCATGGATTGGTTGTATCTACATAGAAACAAGGTAGAATGCTATGACAAATCTATTGTGTGTGTTGATGATAGTGGAGAACCAAGAGTCTTACAAGGTAATAAGAAAAGAACATCGATTAGGACGGTGACAACTATGCATGCCAATTGTAGCCACAGGAAACGGTGCAAGCTATTTGTAGTGCACATTTCTAGTGATAAGGTTAAGAAGGTTGAGGATGTGGATGTGTTGAACAAGTGCCTGGTTTTACGGCTATTCATGGATGTATTTCCTGAGGACATTATAGAGTTTCCACCTCAAAGGGAGGTAGACTTTTCTATTGAGTTAGTGCCAGGGGAAGCTCCAACATCAAAAGCATCTTATAGGATGAGCACACCTGAGTTGGTTGAGTTAAAGTTGCATCTGAAGGAAATGTTGGAAAAAGGATACATTAGGCCAAGTGTATCACCATGGGGCGTACTGGTCTTGTTTGTGAAGACGAAATATGGTGCTCTCAAATTATGCATTAACTATAGGTAGTTGAACAAAGTGACTATCAAGAACATGTATCCTTTGTAAAAGATTGATGACTTGTTCGATCAACTAAAAGGAGCAACAATGTTCTCAAAGATTGATCTGAGATCTAGATACCACCAGGTATGCATCAAGGAAGAGGACATTTACAAGACTGCATTCAGGACCAGGTATGGACATTATGAGTTTGTTGTAGTTCCATATGGCTTAACTAATGCTCTGGCTACATTCATGTGCTTGATGAATAATGTATTGTGTCCATATTTGGATAAGTTTGTTATTGTTTTCATTAATGATATACTGGTATATTCTAAGAATGAAAAAGAGCATGCCGAGCATCTAGCAACAATGTTGAAATTGTTGAGAGAGAATTAGTTGTATGTGAAGCTTAGAAAATGCAGTTTATTTTAGACAAAGGTACACTACTTGGGGCATGTGGTCTCCAAGGAGGGCATTGTAGTAGATCCAGAAAATATAAGAGACATCATGGTGTGGGTAGCTCCTATGAATGTGGATGAGGTGAGATCCTTCATGGGTTTGCCAGGTTACTACAAGAGGTTCATCAGGAACTTCTCACAAAATGCTTATCCTACCACATATTTGCAAAGAAAAGGTAAGAAGTTTGAATGGAAAAAGGAATGTGAGGCTAGTTTTGAGCAACTCAAGTAGTTGTTAACACAAGCACTAGCGTTGAATATTGTATATGTGGACAAATAGTTTGTTGTGTGCACAGATGTGTGCAAGAGAGGACTTGGTTGAGTCCTTATGCAGGATGGACAGGTAGTATGCTATGAGTCATGGAAACTGAATGAACACGAGAAGAAATATCCCACACATTATCTTGAGTTGGTAGTAATTTATACATGCATAGAAGATATGGAGACACTATCTTCTAGGTAGGAGGTTCACATTGATGAGTTATCATAGTGGGTTCCAGTATCTATTTGACCAACCAAATTTGAATGGTAGGTAGGCTTGGTGGTTTGCCATGATTAACGAATTCGACTTTGAGATCAGATACATCAAAGGAAAGGAGAAAAAAGTGGCAGATGCTAGTAGCAGGCGGGTATAGGTGAATCACTTAGCAGTTATGAGCTCTTCTGGGATAGATTTACAGAACAAGATATTGCGGGTAGGACAACAAGATGTGAGATATATGGAGATTGCGCACAGGTTGTAGCAGGGTGATAGTACAGATCCAGGTATAGGTGATGGTCCATGTATAAGTATAGGTAGTGGTATAGGTACAGGTAGATGTATAGGTAGTGCTACAGGTACAAGTGTAGGTTCACAAGACTTGGATTATTGTCTTGCAGCAAATGGATTGGTAAAGTTTCGAGACAGGATATATGTGTCAGATGACAGTGATCTCAAGAAGGGGATATTGATGGAGTTTCATACAAAACCTTATTCAAGTCACCCAAGTTACCAGAAGACACTGATAGCAGTGAAGAGATCTTACTATTGGTTGAACTTGAAGAGGGATGTAGAAGAGTTTGTGGCTAGATGTTTTCATTGTCAGCGAGTGAAAGTAGAGTGTAATCATCCAAGTGGCCTAGTATAGCTGATTGCGATTCCCGAATGGAAATGGGAGGTCATTTCCATAGACTTCATCATAGGGTTTCCGAAGATAGTGAAGCAACATGATTCCATCATGGTCATTTTGGACAGGTTAACAAAGGTTGGACACTTCATTCCGGTGAAGTCTACATTCTCATCTAGTAATGTGGCATAGGTATTCATCAGAGATGTGGTTAGATTAAAGAGTGTTCCAAAGAATATTGTATCACACAGGGATTCGAAGTTCACTTCCAAGTTTTGGAAGGAGTTATTTCCAGCTTTGGGCACAGATTTTGTCTTCAACACAGCTTATCATCCGCAGATATATGGACAAATATAGAGGTTCAATAGGATATTAGAGGATATGTTGAGGATATATGTGATGCATTAGCAGTGTAAGTGGGAAGAGTATCTCCCCTTGGTAGACTTTGCATACAACAATGGTTATCAGGAGTCACTGTGGAGGATTCCTTTTGAGGCATTGTATGGGCAGAGTTGTAACACTCCCATTAATAGGAGTGATCTAGTTAGCAGAGTATTGATTGGACTAGATATGTTGGTAGACCTAGAACACGAAATGTATGTGATCAAGAAAAATCTTAAGGTAGCACAAGATAGGCAAAATAGCTATGCTAATAGGAACAGGTTGTTCAAGGAGTTTTAGGTTAGGGAATAGGTGTACTTGCGCATCAAACCAAAGAAGAGCTCCTTGCATATTGGATATGTGCCAAGCTGACACCATAGATTTGTTGACCCTTCAACATCATTGAGAGGATTGGGCCAGTAGCCTATTGACTTGCACTACCTTCGACAGTGAAATTCCATGAAGTTTTCCATGTCTCATTTATTAGGAAATATGTTAAATATGTTGATCATGTAATTGACTGATCTGTATTGAAGGTGGAACCAGATGGTTAATTCAAGCTAGAGCCTCAATGTATATTGTAGAAAAAGGTGCTCATGTTCCGGAACTGAGAAATAGAGCAAGTTAAAGTGCAATGGAAGCACTTTGGTCCCGATGAAGCTACATGGGAAATGGTAGATCAAATGTGGGCCATGTATCTTTCCTTGTTTACCAGTTGAGGCAAAGCAACTTGATATGGTGGTTTGGTATTTGCTTATGGTGGTTTGGAATTTTCTTATGGTGGTTTGGTATTTTCTTTATGGTGGCTTGTTATATGCTTTATGATGGTTTGGTATTTTCTTTATGGTGGTTGATATATTCTTTATGATGGTTTGATATATGTTATATGGTTTTTTGATATATGTTTAGACATGGTGTTTAGTATATGTTTTGATATATGCTTTGGTATATGATTTGGCATATGTTTCGGTATCTATATTTTGATGTTGTTTCTATAGGTACACCCATGTAGGGATGTAAATACTGTATCTAGCTATGTTATAAAGATACACTATGCGATTTGGGTGTCATGTTATCATCTGGTTATGTTATATGATGTTATGATGTTATATGTGCAGGATGATCATTGTAAAAATACTATAATGAGTTGTGTTATAAAGCTCCATTATGTGGTATGTTGTCATGTTGTCATGATGTTTTTCTCTTGATGAGATATTTCATTGTAAATATTGCATTGAGCTATGTTATAATGCTCCATGAGGAGTATGTTGTCTTTCACCAGGTTTCTGAGGTATATGTGTAATTCAACACTGGGGATGGTGTCCCCCAAGGGGGAGGGTTCTGTAACAGCCTTGGTGAAAATTTCATGTAATGAAAGCTAAAAATAATAATCACGGATGATTGGACACTTATTCCAAGTTGAATGTTGGGCAAGACATCCTAGGGGGGTGTTCATTTGGTTATTTATGGCTAAGGAAATTGGCAAAGGTAATGGATAAGGCATTAAAAGGAAAAATGGCATTTTTGGCACATTTATTTATGAAAATAATGGAAATTAGGAGAAAAAGGGGGTAAAAGGTCATAGGTTTCATGTGAGGAGGAAAATGAAGTAAAATAATGGAAAATGAAGAAAATAGAGGCCTCATCCATAAAAAGTCTTATGAGGATCAGTTGGTAACCTTTTGGTAGTTCAGTGTTGGAGCTCTCTCTAATTATCCTCTCTCTCATATTCTTGGATATTTAGAGTTTTTTTGGATCACTCTTGGAGGGTATGGCATACTTGGATTCTTGGAGCAAGAAGGAAAAGGAAGAGCAGGAAAGTGCAAGAAGGCATCGTCATCATTAACTACATCATATTTTCTTGCAGGTACCGAGTTGCATGTATGATTTTTTCACTAGTTTTGTCATGCATGGCATATACATGTGGTTTGTTGGTTTTGATCTGTTATTGGAATGGAGGATGGCCTTTATTGATAGTGGATCGCCTAGCCTCACCATTTCCTGGATAGCCATGATGATTGTGGATTTATTTCCTTGTTGTGTTTCTAATTGGTTCTCATTTTTCCTTAGATTGGGTTTAGTTACTAGTCCCGTAACCTTGGTTGGACAAATGCTTTGGAGCCCTAGAACAACTTGGGTTGAGTTACTACTCCCATAGCCTAGGTTGGAAAAATGATCTCGAGCCCTTGGTGGGTTGAGTTACTAGTCTTGTAGCCTTGGTTGGACGAACGCTTTGGAGCCCGATAAATGTTATGGGTTGAGATACTATTCCCGTAGCCAGGTTGGACAAATGTTATGGAGCCCTCAATGGCTAGGATAGAAACCGATTTGATGATGGTTTTGGTGATGTTCGACCATGAGGTGGAATCACTATTTGATGGGTTGAGGTGGATGGCCTCTGGAAGCCCTGGATGAGTTTTGATTGATGTTTTCTATGAGATCCCATATTCATGCTTGGAATATGGCACGGGAGTGAATGACTGAAGAGATATTTGCCTCATCCATTATATGATCAGGTGGAATGTCGAAGTCCCATATCGGGTATGGATTTTACATCATTAATGAAATGTTATTTCCTCTTGTATTTATATGAGCATTTTGATGGATAATATGTTCTCTATATGATTGTACTTTCATGAGTCTTTTTGTTGTTATTATGTTGGTTATGTATGTGTTTTATTACAACAACCATGTGCAATTGTCATCATATTTTTACTTATAACTGAATGATCAATGTATCTATGACCTAATGGATGGAATGGAAGTTGATGCGTTGAGGCATTAATGGTTATTATCAATTCTTAGCTAAGTATGAGATACCTATGCTCAGAACTGTGAATTACACCTGTATATTACACATTTGCAATATGTTTGACTAAATGCCTATCATGGATAGTAGGGGTCCAGTCAAGGTATTGAAGAAGTATTTTATTTAGTACTGTTATTTCCATGTTACATTACTAATTTGAAGAGATGGGTTAGTTCTGGGCAGTGACCTGGGCTCTGAGCCTGAAAAGTGGCTTAAATCCCGGGGTCATTGCCACAACACTAACAATTTTTGTCCATAGTCACTGGCAGGTAGGCCTGTGAGAGAGACTTTAGGTTGCTGGCCTATCCCTTGCCCATAGCATGAGAGCGACTATGGCCCAAGAGACCTAAAACAATAGTGGGACCTAGGGACATGCTCTCTCAGTCGCTGACTTTTCCTCTGAGGTTTCTATTGATGATGTTGGATGTTTGTATGGTGTGTTTCCATCGATTCCACTTCCTTAATGTTACTTAGGAGGTAGAATCATATCATAGTGGCCTCTTGTCACATGTTTACCCTGTCTGGCTAGTTGCTTGTGTAAATATGGGAAGAGGGTGTTACATCGATAGATCAAGGTAGAATAAATTTAGTAATTTGATGGCAGGGGAGAGGGAAAATCCATTTAGCATGGAGTCAAATTAAGCTAAATATTCTTAGTGCTATGATGGGAAAATGAAAAATCCTTAGACAAGGGTAAGGCAAGAAATCATTTATGGTGTCTTTGTCAAATTTTGTTGTGGAGAGGTGAGTATAGGAATAATGAAATTGATAATATCTAAAGCATCTAAATGAGGATGAATTTTAGATATTATGGTGGAGGAAAAAACATTAAATTTTTTAGTTACTTATAATAGAGCACCTAGAAGTGAATTATGAAATAGATTATTTTAACTAAACAATGAAGTCATAACATTTAAGCATGGCCATAAAAAAAGATTTAAAAAAATACAAGCAAGAGATAAACGTCACCATAAATGATTGACAAAAGAATCCTTGAACAAGTAGACTTTAACCTTCATCATTCACTGGAATTTTTAGATAGAACTGAACAATGTATTTTATCTGTCACACACCAACTAACCCTTTTCTTAATCAAAATTACATCATATATACGTAAAAAAAGTATTGGTTCCTCCCTTTAGGAACCCAATTCCCCAAAAAGACTTAGTTTTCTAGTTGTAGCAGCGAATATAGAACCACCTTCTACAAATTAGGAAACTATTTTGACTAGAGGAATCTTTAACAAAATTCATTGACTGCTTGCATTAGGATGAAGTTTCAAATTTCGAAAACAATTCAAGTCACTTGTCCTAACCATATGAATGGATTTCAAGAGGTCTAGATTTGGGTTGAAAGGTTAACTTGTTGAATGTGTAGAATCGCAACAAATTTGCTATGTTACTTCCTCCTTCAGAAAAAGCGAAACGAAAAAAAATCAAATTCACCACTCTCATCATTTTTACCATCTCCTATATTTTTTAATGTGACATACATGTGGAATACAACCTCTAAAACATCATATACCTATTAGAAGACATTAGTTCAATCTGTAAACCTCCATTCTTGAAAATTATCACCTATCAAAATCAAAGCTTAGCTGCCTCAAGTAATAGGTCTAATGTTCCTCTTCTTTCCTTTTGTTTTTCTTGTAGTGCCCTTGTAATTCCTTTTTTGTAGCCCTCAACTCCTTTTTAAGGGTGAGATGTTTCTTGTAAATTTTCTTGAGTTGTCTATGTAGGGGAAAAGTTCTCCTCAGCATATCCCTAGCTTTTAAGAGTGCTGGCCCAAATCCATTCAGGTGATCATGTATATTCCATTTAGCCCTTTCATCTTGTTCTTTAATCTAGATGATTTCATCTTGATATTTCTTCAATTTATTCCTTAGCCTATTGAAATTTTGTTGTCCCTAGTCTGACTCAATATTTTGTTCTATTGCATTGAATTTTATTTCAACGATTCTTTATGTAGCTCCAATTTCCTAGCTAAAGATCTGGTTACAGGGATCCTTAATTGTGAGGTCTCTAGCTCTCAGATGTACTTTGTCTCTACCTTTGTTTTACCTTTAGATCTGCTGGCAAGTGGAGTTGTCTTAATTTCTTGTTTTTCTTCATAAACTTTGGATTCCTTTTCCAAAATATTCTTCTTCAACTCCCTATTATCATGTTGAAGCTGAATAATAACTAAATGGGCCTTTTTCAACTGCTCCTACAGTTCCATAATCTCTTTATCTTTGTCATCTAAATAAATATTCTCTGATATGGTGTCTTGAACTTCAGTAGGTTGTTCAGGTATTTTCTCAATGGGTAATCCTTTTGTAGAAGATATTTTTTGTGGTTTCTTGGAAACCTCCATGATCTCAGGAGAGAAATGAAGATTTTTACCTTTTTTTCCTATCAAATTGGACAACTGAAGTTTGTGGCCTTTTGACTGATATTTCTACTGTTGGTTGAACATCCTTTTCCACTGATGAGGGTGTATCTTTTTTGCTCCAGGGGCTATCTAAAAGTTCAACTGTCAACTTGGAAAAATCTAAAAATGCTTGCCATGACTGCTTTTTCTTCCTAAGCTCTTCCACCACTAACAATTTTATCAAGGAGAAGTGAAATAGATTGGGCTCCACTTTACTCTTTTTAGCCCAAACCTTATCTTCCATCTTACCAATGCTCATAAACAAGTAAATAGGTAAATTAAAAGGATTTTTACCTGTGAAATACATCAATAGCCTGAAGTGGTACTGATAAACCCTCTCAAATATTCCTTCACAAGTGAAAAATATTTGAATCACCATAATTAATTTTTTGTAGAGTTCAAGAAGATATTCCCTTGGCATGATAGCCCCATTTTTTTTATATACTTTAGCTTTAGAAAATATTTGTAGTTGAAAATATCTAATGGCATGCCCTTGAACCATTGTTCTCCATGCATAGGAATCTCTTTAGCTACTAATATAGTAACCTATGAAACTTGAAACCTCAATTCTCCAACCTTGGCCTCAACACCAGTGAAGTTTAAAGAAAATTAATTAGTCACCTGAACACTATAACCTTGTATATTTTCACAAAACTTGATGCAACCAGTCTGCTCAAATGCAACCTTGATAGCTGGATCTAAATTCACCAATGTAAGATCTTGAGGCTAAAATCTAACCATGTCACCCCCTATATACCTTTTCTTCATGTCTGGTGTTGTCATGAATCAAAATGAAAAACTTCTAGGGTTTTAAAATATAGTGACAATGCTCAATAAGTTAACACAACAAAAATGCAACCACAATGGAATTAGGGTTTGAATGACAATTTTTGGTGATCCTTTGAATGGAAAAAGCTTGTGTTTAAAAGCTTAAACTACAAGAAATTTTTTCACAAGCCAAAACACAACGACTATTTGTGCACGAAACAAATTTACCAAAACATAGACATAGCGAGGAAAGCGCAATGAGTTAAAGATTCTAAGGTTTGAAAGACCATCTGGGTGCTCTCCTCATCTGTTTAAGATAATTTAAATAATACAGAACATAAATCATTCCAAGAAAGATAAATTTGAAATGTGAGGGTGGTTGTAGTGGTGAGAAAATCCTCAATTTGGAGAAGCACAATATATCCCCCACAGACAAATGCAGCGAGGTCTTGTTTGATATATCGGACATCTCTAGAGGATGAGTAATGTGCTCGATGGATTTTTGAAAGCCAAAAAATTTATTTATAATCCTCCATGTAGTCCATAACTTCCTTTAATTGAAATGATGATGTTTCAAATTTGAAATGTTCAAGCGCAGCACAAGGGAGAAGCATAGCAACAACTTTACACCTTTGGTACTTACAAGTGGTAACAAGGATATGATGTACTATCTGATTTGACTATGAAACTAAATGAGAAGACACCACTAACTTGTCCCAATGATGAAAAACCAAACCCATTATTACCTTTATCCATGACTTGGATGACACATTAACCCTAGACTTGCTAATCCTGGACCTTTCAAGAAATTGATAACTTGACTTCTTTCACTGCTCAAAACTTTAGTATATCCTATCCTAAATTGAAACTAAGACTTGATCTCTATGAGATCATAGAAACAATTTACAAATTGACTAGAATAATACAAATACCAAACTTGACTTTGATTACTATAACATAGGACTCTAACATGGACTCAATAGTTTCATTTTTGAACCTTATGAACTCATGAAGAGTTGCCTCACAGGAACCTGTGAGAGTGCCTAGTTGATAGAGAAAATGCACTATGAGTTTGATAGTAGGGTGGGCAAGGTGGGTCATCAAGAGTGTATTCCATTGAGTTTCTGTGTCCTTGCTGATCTGTTGTAGTGTTTCTAGTTGAGACTGTGTTTTTGGCTTAAGGTCACGGAGCATGTGCTTAACCTTGCTTGACTGATGCTCAATTTTTTGGATTTGGGTTTCGAGGGCATCCACCTGTGCCAAAATCTCCTTCCACTGGGCCTTGCCCTTGGAGGCCATGGCTTGTTTGAAAAATTGATTGGCTTGTTGATGTAGGGGGTAGACTAGTTGATTTCTTCATGCAAGGAAACCTAACCAGTCACGAAGCTGTGCTAAGATCCCCTTGGCTTCCTTCATGGACTAAATGAGAGAGGCTTTCAAACAAGTAACTTCTATGATTTTCTGCTAAATCTCACTTGTATATTGGGAAGTGGGATTTGGTTGCACTCTTTGAGTTGTAGCAATACTTCGTTTTATCTCTCTATTGGTTATAACGAGGTCAGTGCAGGTTGCTTTGATGTGGTCGCCACATTACAAGAGGGCGTAGGTTGAGAAGTCTTCTAGGGCATTTATGACTATCTCTACGATCGAGGGCCATATTTCCTAAAAATTTACAGCAACTTGGTCAACTTGATTCTAGATAATTTGTTTCTCCCAGAGGATATGATCATGTTCTGTATCAATGAAAATAGTTTTATACTATTGTTGTGCATGTTAAGCTGCCAAAACACTGTGCAACACCCCTGTTTGGTGTGTAGCTAGTTGAATAAAATTAAGCAGTTGAGCCGAGGACCAACCTTGTAGATCATTAGGGGTCATAATCGAGGGTTGAGGGACTTGACTCTGCATTGGTTGTCCACTGGAAAGTGATTTATCAAATTTTCCTTGCGGTGATGCTTCTCTTTGCGAGGGTTTGGTAGTGGGAGGACGAATGTGGACCGGGGTGGAGTGCATTGGTGATGAGGGTTTGGGATAAATAGGTAGGGACATTGGGTGGGTGGATTCTGGATACTAATTCTCTGGGGCAATAAGCTGACCAACGACTCCTAGTGGGCCTGATTCAAGTAATAAAGACAACAAATATGTATGGACATAATCCATACCTGAAGGATGGAATGTAAGTGCCCCATTTATATTTTCAGTAACTGAGTGGATAATTTAGTCTACCTCCATTTTTGTTTCAGTACTGAGCAGAGTTTTGGATGGAAGTATCCTTAAGATGGTGGTGGAGGTTGAGGTTGTTCAAGGTGATGGTTTGTGCGACCTTGGGGATGTGGTGGAAGTGGAAGGTTGATTCTATTTAGTGATGGGTGTGGTGGTGTGTCATTGGGGTTCTTCTTCATCAAGTTCAACAACTTGGGTAGAGGTGATTTTAATATTTTTCCTGGGGATCGATGATGGTTTGGTGGTAAGGGGTTGTATATTTAGAATTGTGGGTTTAGAATGAGAATGAGGGCCCACTGAAGGAACTGCAATAACAGGGCTACAGGTCGAAGAAACAAGCAGACTTGACCTGAGAAATTAAGAAAAGGTAGGAATTGAAATTATTGAAGCCCCAAAGTTCTCCAAAGCTTCATGTAGGGACTGCATGTGCATATCAAGCTTGTTGATGATTGAATTTAGTTTTTCATTATCTAGTTGCTTCCTTGAGGCCGAAGGGGTTTCTCCAAGTAGTGGTTGGGGCGCCATTCCTCCAAACAAGTATATATGCCTCCCCTCCCAAACTTCTCTAGCAATCCCCAGCTAGGAAGAGACTTCGATGTGGAAGGCTTCTTTGGATAACATAAACATTTGGACCCACATCTGGAAGGTGTCAGAGTTGAAACACTTAGGATGCACCCAGGTGATACCATGACTTACGCCAAACCAAATATCCTATAAATATTCATCGAGGAGTGATAGTGGGATTCTTGGTCTGGCCTTAATCACTTCCAAAATTTTCTTGTACTAGCCGAAAAAAGAGGCCTCATTGATTTCCTTGTTGTTGGGGTTCCTGAAGGTCTGCCATGGTAAATACATGAGTGCAAGGGAATGGTATTCAGTGACCATCACCATCTCTCTCCCCTCTGGTGGGCACCATTTCCACATAGTTAAGGGAACAATGAGATATCCATATATAATATGAGTGGTCATTTTATAAAGATATTCATAAGCACCAAAGAGTTCATTTAACACTACACCAATTCAACTGTGTGCATTGCATACAAGCTTCTGCAACTAAGATAGTATCAAATTTGCATTCACCTCTTGAGAAGTGCTACATGATATTGCCAACAATTGTATAACATGCGAGTTTGATGTTAGGCTTGTTAATTGGTTATATCAAGGAACCTTTACCTCCACATTGGGTATAATACTTTTTGTAATAATTGTCATCGCCTATATTTTTCGCCCACTTAGATGTATTCTAAAGTGTAGTTGATATGGCAACTCTGGAAGCAGACAATCCTGTAAGTTTGTGAATGTTGATGGAATGGTTTGGGTATTCCTTGTTGATCCATAGATACCCTCCATGTCCTGTTAATGTGGAAATTTGTGTATTTCATATTTGCTCCTACAGTGCCAAATAATGGAAGACCCCGTAAATTTAGTGACGTCGACCTCTATAATAATCCTCTAAATTCTTCTATAAATTTTTTTGAATCACTTCCATTGGGTTTGGTGATAACTTCTATGTAGACTTCCTGTTTGATTGCTAGAAAATGGAACAGGTTGGAGATATCATTATCTACAAGCACAACCTTATCGTACTTGCCACAAAGATTCTCAGTTTTTGTAATCCTTGAGTTTTGGTCAATGTTAGGAACAAATATTATAATCTTCGTCATGGCTGAAGAGCAACTGTGAAACACAAGGAACATTGGGAAAATTTGACACAGAATCCAGACTTGGAAATTCGACCACCCTGACCTTTGATACTGAGAAGTTTATCATTTCCATGCAAATTAAGTAGAAAGGATAAAAAACAATTTTTTTGATTCAGCCCCTTAACTAATTAATATGGTAACTTTCCCTACACAATCCCAACCGTGGCAGTAATAATGACAACTAATCGGACTTGACTCAGATGATGTAAACAAACTGGAAAAGGAGGGTGGGAATGATGGGAAATTATGGGAATATGATGGTTGGCACCTAGAAGTTGATGGACGAATTGTGTGAGGGATATTACGGGAGATATCTAGACCAAATTCAAATTGACAGAGGGAATTGTTACTAATTATTATAGATATGATGACTAACATGTGCGACTCCTTGACCACAACCAGTTGCAGAGGGGTGAAGCTACTTCTACAACTGAAAGAACTGGCAGAAATTTATTAATGACTGAATTCGACTGGAACGAATAAATAACTAAATCAGCTGATGTAACTGAAAACCTAAGAGAATTGACTGACTCTACCTAGACCTAGCTACGATCCCCTTCCAGAGACCAAATTATTTTTATGTAGGACAGGTTAAGCCGTGGAAAGGTTTCAAGTGTGCACCATTCACCCATATAAGTAGTACAAAATCATCCAGTTGTGTGATCTTGACAAATCTTGATTCATTCACTTCCAGAATGATGAAGGGTCCCAACCAATGCATTTTGAATTTTCCAAGAGACTTTAATAACTTATTGTCATATAGAAAAACATTTCCTCCAATTGTAAAATATTTTCGCTTGATATGCCTGTCATGCCATGCCTTCTGCCTCTACTTTTCAAACGTTTGGTTGAAATATTGCAAAACCTAGCGTTGTCTAACTCCCAAAGTTCTTCCAACCTATTTAGAATTGATTCATACTTCGTCATGCGAGTTGCTTGCACAATAAAAAGGTTGGAGATGGTAAACTTGGCAGGTACTATGACTTCTCGTCCATACACTAACTAGAAGGGCATATACTTGTTTAAGCACTAGACAATTAAATGATAAGCCCATAATGTAGTTGGAACCCATTCGTCCCTATCATCTCTATTGGCCGAGCATATCTTGGTGAGTCCTCTCTCTAATATTTTTTTAAAATCTTCCATAATATTGTTTGCTTGAGGGTGATACAGGCCGCTCTTATGGCGTTGGATCATAAATTTTTATAGTAATGAAGCGACCATCTCATTAGTGAAATGGGTCCCTTGGTCACTAGTGAGGCTTCAGGGGCACCCAAATCGAGTGATAATATTCTCAAAGATTAATCTAGAGGTATCGTCTACAGTGAAATCTTTGACTAGTGCAACTTCAACCCATATAGTAAATTACTCTGCAGCGGTAATAATATATTTGGCATGGAAGTGACGTTCTGGTAGGTTAATATGTCCCAAAAAGTTGATTTCCCATTTCTCAAAGACTTGCAATGCTTGTACAGGCTGCAAATTTAGTTCATTCCAATGTGATGACTTTCCAACCCTTTGGCAAATATCATACCTCTTGGCATACTCCTTTGTGTCTCAGAAAACTGTGGGCCACCAGAGTCTGGTCTCCAACACTTTCCTCATGGTGGCCTTTCCACCAACATGCCCATCCATAACTCTTGAATGACATTCCCATAATGCGTCTTATCTCTTATGATCAAGACCACACCTTCGCAATATCTGATCAAGGCCCAACTTGTATAGTTTTCCTACGATAAACTGGTAATCTGCAACACGAACTGCCATGTGCCTTCATTGCGTTGTTGTGTTATTATGTACCCCTTTGGGAATTTTCCTGTGGCTATAAATATTAGACTTTCCTCTAAGTATTCTGGTGTGGATTCGAGTCGAAACAAATCAACATCTGGTAGTTGATCATCTACTGACCCTCTAGCTTTTCCTAACTCTAACTCAGAAAGGTTATTAGGGCCCACATTTAATGTTCCTAGCTTGAAAATTACTTCAAATGTGAATTTTTAAACAACAAAATCCATCTATAAATCCTTCCTTCGATTACAATATTGTTCACCAAGTACTTCAAGGCAACATGACCAGTGAAGAATTTGAATAGACCCCCAGGAGATAGTGCCTAAACTTTTGTAGCAAATATACCATCGCTAGCACTTCATGCTTAGTCGTGGTATAATTCCTTTCTACCATGGATAATTTTCTGCTAATAAAATAGATGTCGTGATCAATATTTCCATCATTGGGCTAAGCTAGGATAGTTGCCAAGGCGATACCTAATGAATCATTGTGAACATGGAATTTCTTGTTTCAATATCGATAAACCAGGATTGGTGCACTTAACAGTTTTTCCTTCAGCACATTAAAAGAAGATTCACATTGATCCAACCATGCAATCCTTTCAACTTTCTTCAATAACTTCTCCAGTGGTGGATTGATTGAGGTATAGTTGCAGGTGAGCCTCTTGTAATATCCTATGTGGCCAAGGGTGGATCACAACTATTTAACACTTGTTGTGGGGGCGATATTCAAGATCACAGCTACCTTAGCAGGATAAACACATACTCCCTCTTTGCAGATTATAGGGCCCAAAGGTGTTCTAAAAGGGAAAACGAATATGCACTTTTTCATGTTTAGGGAGATCTGTAGCTGTCTACAACGGTCAAATATCACTCAGAGAAAACTAGAATGCTTCTTTAGGAAAATGCATACAGTCCAGTAATCCATGTAAACTTCTAGAAACCTATGAATATAATCCCTAAAAGCATCAATTACAATTCTTGAGAATACTATTGGCACATTCTTGAGTCCAAAAGGAATAACATGGTACACATAAGATCACCATTTAGTGGTGAATGTGATTTTATTCTTGTCTTCCTCCACAATGTGGACTTGATGGTAGCAAGAGAGTCCATCTTTAAAAGAGTAAGCTTTGTTTCTTGACACATTGTCTAGAACTTTATCATTTAGCAGGGTAGGGAAGGGATCATGAACACATGCATTGCTAAAACTTTGGTAATCCACACAGACCTAAATTTATTTAATGTCCTTTTTATTTTATATAGAAATTGTATCAACCCACTCAACCTCGTTGACTAGGAAGATAAGCCTTGCTGCCAATATTTTTTCTATCTCCTTCTTCACCTTCTCTTTGACTCTTGGGTTTAGCACATATGATCGATGTTTCACTGGCTTTGCATTAGGTTTAAGCACAATATTCATATCCCCTAACTCTCTCTTAATACACTTAAGTTGTGCAATAGGCAAAGGGAACGAGTCTTCCTATTCTCTTAGGAGATCAAAGATTTCCTTGGTACTTTTCTCATCCTAGTAATCTCCAATCGAAGCTAGATGTGACTTCTCATTAGTGCCAATGTTATGTTTCCACAACTTCAACACTAGTAGCTGCAAACCATTGGTTACAATTCCATATTCAACACTTTGTTCCCCCTTAGTTTCCTTGAATGTCAAATGTCTCAATTCCTCCAAAATCATCCTCATTCGGCCCCTATTCTATCTTTCCACAAACTACGACTTCATGGTGTCTAGATTCATATAGATGCTCAAAGGTGTTCTGGTCTATACATCCCTTGTTCAATTATCCTTCCATGAGCATAACCTGGTCTATACATCCCTCATTCAACTATCCTTCCATGAGCATACATTTTTAACAACTTTCAAATCAATTGCAATTCTTTTTTCACTATATTTAAAGGAAAAATCATTGATAAATTGAGCTTCCATACAATCCCAATCATTGGTTTGTCTCCTTATCTCCTCTTTTACATACCATGCCTTCAAAAATTTCCCTAGGGTGTGTACAAATCTATGCACCCAAAATTCCTCTGAAAGTTCTTCCCTGATCCATTTGGACTTACAATGTTGCAGGTGTTTCTAAGAGTCGAAGCTTCCTCGAAACTTAATGAAGTTTTGTGGGTAGTCCTATGAATATCCAAATCTGACTCTCATTGTTGTCTTAATATCCTACCATTTTTTGAGATGTTTGTGGTGGTATCCCCACGACCTTACTGGTTTTTCTTGTAAGGTGACATCTAGTAAGGCCACTTTGTGTTCTTAAGAGACAGTTGCATCAACTACATTAAGAAAGTCATTAACGGATCCCATGCCATTGAAAATAGGGAATTCTCATACCTCAGTACCAACCCAGTTAATACGATGGATCATCTCACAACAATTGGTGTTGATCTCATGCCCGCCCTGCTTCTAGTTATCCCATGCAGCCTCAAAGTCGATCTCTGAGCTCTGAATGCTCCTCGAGCTTATCGATCCTTCTATCGTTGGATTAATACAGTCTTCTCTTCTTCCTGCTATCAGTCGGTAAATTTGATCTAATAACTCAATTTCTTCCCTATCATCTACCGACATGATGAACCTTGGTCCTTGGTATGGGTCTAGGGGTTGGATCACACTAACTCCCTCCACCCCAAAGGTCATCAAATTCTTCTTTAGATCAATTATCACATAATTATAAAAGGCCATCTATTCCAAGAAATGTGAGATAGGGGTGTTTGTCCCCCATAATATCTATTACTTCAAAGTCAGCATAAGTTTTCACCCCTCCTATGTGAACTTCTACCTCTTATAGCCTTCCAAACGAGGGTATATAGTATTGATTCACCGTGCAAAGCTTAATTGGAGAAAACGCCAACTTCAACCTTCCTAAGGCTTCCCAGGTTTTCCTCAACAAGATATTCACATCTAAGCCCAGGTCTAACATTGTATTCTTGATGTGAAATCCCATAATATGAGCATCAATCTGGAACTCCCTCCCAGTTCTCTTCTTGTTCCTACATACCCTCCTGGAGTGTCTCTCACGTAAGTTGGGAGAAATGAATCCTTCCTTGTCTACTCCATCCCTGATAGCAACTTTAAGACTCTCACGCAATTATTCGAGCATCTAATTTTCATTCAATTTTTCATAAAAAGCCCGAACTATTATGTTATGGGTTGATCATTGGGTTGTGATTGGTCTGGGCTCCTAGCTTTTGAAAACCCTGACTGTTCTTCTTGGGGTTCATCGCTTAAAGACAATTTGTTAAAAGTCTCTGCAACTTCTTTGTAGTACTACTTTTGTTGTTCAGAATTATATGAGCATTTTGGTGAGGACGATTTTATGATTCTTGGTTGTTTAGTGGCTCCAAAGTCAACTCCATTCTTCTTCCCTCCCTAGGTGACTTTACTAATATTTGAGAAGGGATATGTCTCAGGTACCCTTAGTTCAAAATTGATTAAATTTTCTTCCCTTTAGCGGTTGTTCTCTTCCCATCTGGCAATAAGCTTTGGACAGTCTTATGTCTCATGTGTGTTGACCCTGCACTAAGAGTAACAAGGTTTTCTGGGTAGCAGGTAGTCTCTTACAACATGCCCCTCTTGATTAGAGTTATAGAAATGGGTCAGACATATGCCTCATGTTCTCCCACCCCCCCCCCCCCATTCCTCCTCATGCTCGTCCTCAAGGAGTCTCATTAACCCGATAGGAGTTTGATACAATCAATCAACTAGGGCATATAACACTCTACACTGATCAATATGTTGATTTGGTGAGCCATAAAATTCACAAAAAGTGTTGTTTTGGAACATTGGAATATTTATGTGAAATTGGACAGAGGTGAGGGATATGTCCATACATTTGACATATTTCATAGTACTTGGTTAGTGTTGCACTCTACTGGTTCATAAATGCATGGAATTGGGTGTGCCATATATATAGACCTTGCGTACCAATTCGCACAACTCTTGTGATGGGTAAAGATGTGGATGGCCCCACTGGTACGAAGGGAGTGCTCAGGCCTCACTACCTTGGGCACCCTGTGGTGTGATGCCCATCAATAAGGAAGTTGGTACACCATACATGCAATCGTGCAGGTCGTGCTGGTTGCAATCCTAGGATAGAGGGGCCGTGTGAGGCTTCCCCCTGGTACTCATGTGTGTATCCAACCATAGCCTCATTTCAAGTTGCTTCCTATAGGACGTCTTACAAAGTATCAATCTTGTTAAGTCAACAACATGTGATTAAGTGGTAATAACGCTTTAATGAGCCAATCTCGTTGATGATTGGGGTCAATTGGGTAGCTCAAATTTCCAATCACTTATTTAAACCTCTACATTATCTCCCAAGAAGTTTCTCCTTTCCACTACTTTATTTCCCATAACTCGGAAAACTGGTGATGTTTGTTCTAGGGAAGCCTAAATTCGTTTAAAAACTCACGTTTTACTTCGTCTACCATTGGGTTCTGTTGTAATGCAAACCATCCAATGAACCACCTCAATGCTCTCTCTCGAAGAGTGGTTTGAAATTCAATCATCTTTGTAGTATCTAGAGTCTGGCGAGCCCTCCAAATAGCTTCGAATAGGTATCAATGCTACTCTACGTCCTCATTCCCCGTACCAGAGAACTTGGGATATCAAGTAAAGGATCTTTCCAGTTTGATTGGCCTTGTGGGAGGAGTATAAGTCAATGAGAACTAGGTTGTGATGAACCTTGGAGACCTGTATTACTGTTACTCTTTCTACTACCAATGATACTAGCCTTGTAGATACTGTGCACATTGTGAACCTTTATGAATTTAATTAACTTAGATAAAAACTAATTAGGGTTATGATAAAGTACCAAGGGAAGGTTGGGGAATTTACTACCTGAGCTGCTTGACAATGAATTTCCACTCACAAGGGACAAATCATTCTCATAAAATAACCCTCTCATGGTGAAGTGCATTCAATTTGGTGTTCCCATCTCAGTTGGTGGGGTGGAGTCCCTACTACTTCTTCAACCCTTTGTCACTAGGACTTCTCGGCCTCTCCTGATCTACCAACTTCCACTCTATCTCTATCCCCACTGCTCCACAACTTCAGTCAACTTATCTCTCTTTCTCGTTCTTCTAGAATTCCCAACACCACTCCTTCTTGGTGTAGCTCTCTCTTCCTTCTATCAATCTCCTGTAGAGATCCCTCCTGCCATTTTTTAGCTATCTGTGCTATCCTTAATGTCCTCAAATCTCTATCCTTATGGAAGTCATTTGCATCTATTTATTCAATAATTTCATAACTCCCATCTAGGTAGCATCCCTCCCCTTAGGTCCTTCCCCCAGTGTCGGGGATTTTAAGCTACTATTGGGGGGTTCTAGAATACCAACAAGTTCTCTTCTACCATTAGAACCTTAAACCTCAATGGAATTTTCTTCAATAGTCTTCCAAACCAAACCAGTCTACTTGCTCATGCCACTAATCTTGAAGCTCCTTCTTACTGATCTTCGACACCATATTTTAGACCCCTTTTGAAATTTTTAGGTCCCAACAATGAAACCATTTGTTGGTGAAAAATGATGGATGTGTTGAGACCTTGGTTTTAGGCACAGGGGCCAACAAAGGCTCAGGAAGCATAAGGCATGTCACCTGAGGCGTTTCATGACCTTATTTAGATAAGGGGTTGGAATCCAGTATCGAAAGAAACCACATGGAAACCATCAACACCCAATAAACCCAAAACTATAACATCAAAGGTGAAATAATGGCAGTTGAAGCATTTAAGAAGAAAATCTATTGTGCATGTGCAATCATAATAAAAAAATTTAAAAGCCACATCAAGTTACACATAAATATTTTCATAGAAGCCTCTAACTCCTCCTTCCATTAGATTCAACAACATTACGGTGATGCATCGGGCTCAAAAGCCTCATTAGAAAACATAAAATAACATAACTAGATATACATGAGAAAGATAAGATATAATAGTGTAAGTTCAGTAGGCTCTGCAACAACATTTCAGTGCACTCCTTTCTTCTCCTCCCTTTCTGGCTCCCCCCCAGCCTTATTAAACCCCATGCTCACCTAAACTACTACTTCTCCCTCAGATGCTCTACCTTTTTTCCCTTTTAGCTACCTCTGTTTCTCAGCTATATTTGCTTCCTCGGTTGTCAACATTCCTTTCAGCTTGGTTGCGACAACTTGAGTCCTGATTTCTCTGGCCAGTTCTCTCCAACTACTAGTCTTTGGTGGGTCCCTTTTCCTTCTTTGGTTGTCTCTGCTGCGACTTCCCAATGGTTACCTTTGGTCAAAATGTGGTCAATCTCCAAAACGTGTCGTAACTTCGCTTCCAAAATGAAGGACCCAACAATTAACCATATATTTTCCATTTGACTTATCCAAACCAATAATTGAAAGCATGTAAAGGGTTTGGTGGAAGAGTCGCCTCCATAATTACGATGTCACGGAAAAAATATGATCATGATAGGAATGATAATATAGATTACATGTAAGAGGTGGTTGAAAGAGTCATCTCAGCTAGTAATGATAACATTGGCCTACATATAATCCTTTTTGGGAATTTTGAGCATCAAAGATGCATGGGAGAAAAGAGCAGGAAATTTTAAGTGGAAGGTAAGAGTTAATTTTTGGGAACCTAAGAAGTGAAGAAAATAAAAGTGAATGAAGAGAGAGAACCAACCATAATTTGTGAGCAAGACCAACAAATAAAATGAATGTATACCACCTCGAAAAGAGAACGAAAGTAGAAAAATGATTCAGTTTGTAAGAATAAAACTGGGACTTTGTTGGGCACATATTGAAGGGCACTAGAGGGCAAGATTTTTGAGGAACTACATCGGAGAGAATGGAATTATCTCCTTGCGATGTGTGAGGTATCAATTCAAGTTCCTGAGAGATATTTTCAGTTCCTAAGAACTCAATAGCTTTATTTGGTAATTAAATTCTTGTTTTGAGTTGAGAGATTACTTAGAAAATCCCTATGAGTACCAATTTGTCCCTTGTGGTATCATGGCCTAGCTAGTGGTTGACCTATTGTACAGAGATTGGTGTCTAGTAGAGACTAATTTTTTGTAGATTAGAGATTTAAATCACTCACTCCGAGTCATTGTTTGGCCAATACATTATCACAAGTTCTCATGACTCTTTGTAAATTTGTATGCATGGTTAAATCGATGAAAAATTGTATGATTTGTGGCAATGCCTAAGAAATGATTTATTTTGTCAGCTTGTGAAGAGAAATTTGATTAATTGATTAGATTGTAATATCCCTAGGATAACCACTTTCCTGTATTTATACATATTTTATTAGGCTTATGAGCTGATATGTGTTGGGCTTGCATGCCCATGCATATATATCGGTTTTGAGGTCCATGTGCTTATGTTTACATGTTTTGAGGCTAGAGTTCCTACGTGATTAAGGTTGAAGAGCCTATGTGATAAAAGGCCAACACAAATAGAATTTAATATGTAATCACACTCATTTTAATAAAATACATGACTATTATAGATGAATTCAAACACAAGTTTTGGGAGGCCAAAACTCCACAAGAGGGAAATGTGAGGGGGTGGAACTAAGAGATGGCTCCTAAGCCAAAAGTGTGATAAAATATTTTTAAAGTCACTTTATGGAATATAAACCTAAAGTAAAAAGGAATTATATAAGCCTAAGTCATAATGGAATGTTATATTTCAAGTCAAAAAAGTAAGTGGATGGATGGTCTTGATGGATTCCTAGGTAGTAGGGGTGAGTTTCCTTAGTAAAACTTGGAAAAAATAACACATGCACACATAAGCCTTGTTTTGCATGGTATATCATCATCATGCACATCATTATCTCAATTATTCAATCATTATTCTTGTTGATTCCTTGTCGATTCATGATACAAACTTGAGGGTATGTGATCTTTGATAGCTATTGACCCTTGTAACCTTGTAAATTATTGTGAATTCCTCAATGGGATTCTATGGCCTATTCTCCTTGCCCAATTGGGGTAAGGTTGGAGCTTGGAGGGGGGATTTTTTGGGGAATATTTCCAATGAGCCCTGAGAGGTGTCCTAGAAGACTCCTCAGAGATGTTAGAACTCTTAGGGCTACAATACTTTGAGACTTCCTAGCTAGCATGCACTAGAATCCTTTGAAGGATAGTGGCACACTGTAAAGGACTACAAAGGTAGAGAGGGGGATGCATTATCCTAGGTTTTGTAGGTTTGGGGATGTAAAATTGTAGTTAGGGAGGTTGCTGGAGTTGGTACCTGGCCCAGTAGTTATTTGGTACTAATTGTGTAACCATAGTTGGCACCAAATGAGCCTTTATATTGATTCAGTCATAGCCCCAACTCGAGCATGACTCATTGCTGATAAATTTAGAGCAGTGAGGTCTATGGTTAGTTGGAACATCAAAGGTATATCACCTATCGATAAATTATAAAGAAAAGTGTGCAATATACTTTATATGTACTAAATGATATGTTGTTCTCATGTCTAAATCTTGTTCATGCCTAGTTATATTGCTATTATGGTCATAGTATTATTGCATATAATGTAATTTGCATTGACGTGCACGAAAAATATTTATTAAGGTACCAAAGATACATAGATAATTGAATTATATCTGGTATGGTGACCATAATGTTGAACATAATCAGTATCAGAAGAATTGGGCATTATATTGTGGAATTGATGCTAGGTGGACATATATGTTATATACAGTTGTTGGAAATTAGTTCCACATATATGGTTGATGGATAGTATAATTGAATACATAATTAGTGGTAGTAAATCACGCATATGTTTGGAAGGTGACATACCATATGCAGTCGCCTAGAAATCAATAGAAAAAGGATCCTAATTTCAATGGGTCAATTGTGTTAATTGATTAATGGGTGAATTTAACTTTCAAGATGAATTTGATATCAAAACCAAGTTTTTGGAGGAAAAATATAGCTTTGAAGTTAAGGGAAATGAGAAAATGGTGTCCATATGTACCTTGTATTCTAGACCATGGACAAAGGGTGTTAGGTATGTTGCAAAGTAGTACTAGAGCCCAATCATTCAAACACTGGACCTACATTGGGCTAGAGAATAGAAATTGCAGAGTCAACCTTGAAAAAATATGGTTGATTGAATTGACTACCTAGTTGAATAAATTAATTACTAAGTTAATTTTTTTATTACAGTGGTCAACTAATTCAACTATTTATTAAAAATGTGTTTTCATTGATGGAAAAGGAAAAGAAGATGATGGGACTGTTAGTGTTAGTGCTTTCACACTGCCATCAGTGATCAAATTACTCCTTTGCATTTCATACTAGGAGTCCCATTCTGATGAGGTTTCATTCCATTAGGTCATGGATCTACTGATGGTAGGGTTCATTTTAGTTTTTCCCTCATGATATGTACTTGCTGACCTCCTTTCATACCTTTCAGTCAATGGTTTATGCTCATTTTCAGTCTATTTCATTAATTACATAGGGTTTTGGTCTCATTAGGTCTAGGGTTTCCTCCATGGTCAGATTTCAGTGATTATTGCTAATAATGGTCAGCAAAGACATGAGGAGGTTAATAACGATCAGAAAATTCAAAATTTGTTAATTTGTAAGCTTAATGAAGTTCTCACCTCAAAACTAATTTTGAGGTGAAAACAGAGAATTTGTATTTCATATTTAAATTTGATGTAATTTTATCATTCTCATATGTAATAAATGATTCCATGCTTCTCCTGGTGACTCGGTGATATTTCCAAGTACCTGCCACTGCAAAAGTCAAAGAATTTGAGCATCAGTCCACCTATCAAAACAAAAGAGATACAAGCACTAAAACCCTAAAATTCCTTTCCTACTGAGCTAGGGTTGGCTATGGGAGTAGAGATATCTGAGTAGAGGAGGCATGAGAGATATCAGAAGGAATGATCCAATTTCATATCATCAAACATCAGGTCTCCATCATTTGTCTTGAAGTCATTCTAAGGAACAAGCCATTCATCATACATAAGTGGTTGGTTTTTTTTCTTCAAACTATGTTTCTGAGAAACAAAAGATGAATTTGACAAAAGTGAGAGAGGATTTTGTCCACCATTGACTCAAGAAGAAAAGCCTCTTTCAGTTTTTACATGGGTTTCATGGTTTGAGAGAAATGACAAAAATACATGTTTCCTCAGGAGAGTTAATGCACCTCTCGAGTGACCTTGGGAAAATCAAGATTTCTCCTAGTCTGGTTGGCCAAACGACTTGCTTTATGAGTAAAATGATAATTAGACCCAAATATATTTCCAATGAGCTATCATGAGCTCAATTTGGAGTTGAGGAAGACCTTCAAAAGTTGACTGCAACAACACTCTTCATTTAGGAAGCCTCATTCTCCATATTTTGACCAGTCTTGGGAGATTGGACTTTTGATAGGGAAAATGAACTCCAAATTGAAAAATTCAAGATGTTCTGGAAAGTAGACTCGATATGCTTTTGAACAAGCTATCCCATGCCCAACTTGGAAACTGAGAAGGCCTCCAAGAGTGGTCTGCAAAAGGCCCTACGCATAGGATCAGTGGCGCTGCGCATAGAAAAGGCGTTGTGCACCTAGCAAAGTTTGATAGTGTAAAATTACACTGGCGCTGCACATAGAAAAGGCATTGCACACCTCAGAGAGGGTGCTACACACCTATCCAGCCAAGCCTAAAATTTCTCCAAACTTACCAAATCACTTCCAAATTTCCTCCTGAAGGTAAGTAATATCATCTTGTTGTTGTTAAGGGTGCTTTCATGAAGATTTTGTTTGGTCTTTCCTCTTTTAAATTAAAACCCTAAATTTGTTGTTCTAAAACCTAGTTTTCTTAGTGTTATCACTCATTATTGATAGTACACCCTCATTGCCTCTATCCTATTACACTCCACTCACTCTCTCCCTAAACTCCACTCCCACATATATTTTTCCCTAATTCCATTCCCCTCATACATTTCACCACTCCTACTTACACTTTCCCCAAACCCTACAAACCCTACCTACTCCACTACAAACCCTACTTACTTCCCTAAAACCATACCCTCTCTCCTAAATCCCATTCACATTCCCTAAATTTTGTTTACATATCGTACATTCACATACCCCTCCATACACTCCATTCCTCCACACTGTTTTCACTTCACCATTGTTTGTACAAGCACAAGTGTTCACAAACATAGGCACATATTCAAATGTTAAATGACAAGTTGGCAAGGGCCAAATACATTATCATTAATTATCTAGAGCAAGAAAACAAACAATTGACCGACAAGCAAGTTATCACGGAGCTACAAATGATTAGAGAAGAGAGGCAAGAGGCAAAGAAGGCAAAGGTCAAGATGACCTCCATTGAACAAGAAATTGAGAATGACCAAGTTCGTTAGAGAAGGTGAAAATTCACCTTGATAAACTACTTGAGAAGGCCAATAAAGAAAACAAAATTCTTCCCCACATGGCCTATTACTATATGACCCAAAACAAGATATGTAATATAAGGATAAGAAAGCTTAAGGCAAGACTGAGGAAGGATTTGAGAAGAAAAAAGGAGAAAAAAAAATTAGAGATCCTAGCTAATGCCTCATTAGCTCATCAAAGCAATGCATGAGGGTCTCGTGTGCCAATTTTGGGACAATTTTGATAAAATTTTGTAATTTTCAAATTTTGAATTTTGAGAGACAAGAAATCCCAATAGGTGTGCTTTTGACTGGGGAACTTTTTGGGAGAATGGTTTGCATTTTTGGATTCATCATAAAAAAAAGAAAACCTAGAAAGTTTCAACAAATTTGGAGCAGATCTTGGTCCCCTGAAGACCAAAAAACCGTCAAAAAATGACCTCTCTACAACTTTTTTGACAGATAGGAAGTAATCTTGGGAGATTCCATTTTTGAGGGAGCAAATGACCTCCGAATTTAGAAATTCAAGATGTTCTAGAAACTAGATAGGTAGACCTTTCCAAAAAGTCATCTTGGGATCAATTTGGTTAAGGGGAAGGCCCCCAAAATTGGCTTGGAAAATGCATTGCGCATAGGATCAAGGGCGTTGCGCATAGGATGGATTTTGCCAGCATTGCCCAAAAATCAAATTTTTGCCTAGTTTTTCTATAATTTGAATTTTTCTTTCCTTTTGGATGAATCTATGAATGTAAATGATGCTATGGTATGTAAATGTAATTGCAAAATGACTCTTGAGGGTAGATACATCATTTTGAGGTGGTGGGGGGGTAAATGAATCAGTTTCCTTGGTTTTAGAGGCAAGCTGTTCCACTGCCTATATTCCTGTTCTTAGTTTAGATATGGTTGAAACCACTCCTCTTCTCATGGATTCAATCCCTGATGGCTAGCATAGGTGGTTTGGTGTCTATGTCATGTACTTTCTTAGACATTTGTAAAGGTTGGAATCTTGTGGATGCTTTGAGCTTCATTGTACATCACTATAGTAGTTTGGCAAGGAAATAAACTAGGTTTTGCAACTATTTTTGTGGATTCTTGTGGTAATGTGTCTTGGCATTGTTTCTCCTTCTATCATTAGTTATTGTCATGTGTTACATGTTCTAGCATCTATTTCATTCTTCTTAACTAAATGAATCAAGATAGATAGATAGAATACATTGATAACAGTGCTCTACCTTGGGAATAAACTTAGTTTTTGATGTTTTTAGCTATTTGAAGAGGATTCATGGTCTCTGCACACCCTCCTCAACTCCTCACCAGTCTTAGACCTATCATCTCACTCAATTGCAAGTGCTGAAACACCAACCTACCTCGCCTTACAGAACACCCTGCATTCCTGACTTGATTTCCCAGACCCAAGTTGCCTGCTCCATTTGATCCAGCAACCAACCATCAAAATCAACCAAAAAACCCTAGAGCTACTTTATCTAGCCTAAAATCCATATTCAATTCAGTCATCTCAACTAAGATTGACAAGGAGAGAGCCCTCTCCCGACCTGGTAGGGATAGCTACTAGGTTAAGCTTGGTTTGTGGTTATCCTAGGATTGCCTCCCTTTAGCCTGAGGTCAATCTAGGCTCTAACAGGGACATTGTTATAATATGTTGCCAAAGGAGGTGCTCATTTATGTCAAGGAATTGATGTCAAGTATTGATATGTTGTAACTGCCAAAGGTATTGTTAACATAAGGATGATGTCATAGGTGTCAATGATGTAATATCTACATCAAAGGTAATGAAAACGAAAAAATAGAAGTGATTGCAAGAAGTATGAAGATCAACTCAAGGTATGTAGAAGGAAAAGTTCGTTAAGGTGCAAAGACTTGAATCTATTTTTTAGTATAATAGATCACCTCAAATGTAGTTGTAACCCACTGAAATGGGTAGATCTATAAAAGAGATTTCTAGTGGTAAATAGAAGTCTGCAAATAGTTCTATGGATAAGAAGTTATTGGTTACCAACCTCTGGTACCACCAAAAGTCAAAGTTGTAGCCCTAATGTGGAGAAGGGCCATAGTTTATGATAGAATTAGAAGTTGGGTAAAGTTGACATAAAAATTGGTAGATCTGTTAAAGGAGAGCTGAGAAGGCATGTATAAAATAATGCATAGGAAGAAGTAGTTTTTATTGGCTGTCGGTGGATCCCGTATAACATCTCATCCCAACAAGATTTCCTTGTATGGAACAAAAGTAGTGCATAAAGGGAGTGCTCAGGATGATGTAAGCCCAAGATAATGTAGGCTTGGGTGGAAAAGGCATAGAAGAGCATATGGAAACAACAATTGATTGGTGTAGGTTTTAAAGTGACAGGACATATGTAAAAACTCATCCCAAGGGGTCTTCCCCAGAAGAAACAAGGTACACATAGCAGTGATGGTCTGAGATGGCGTATGGCCAGGAAATGTGGCATGAGGAGAGGTGTAGCAAGTGTTAAAAGGCTAGGAACCTTATAAAAATTACCAAAGAATTTTTTTGAAAAACCAAAGTTCATGAACCCTTTTCTTTCTCCTCTTTGACAAGTGTGTGGAAACATTTTATTGACCTAAGATGACATCAACATAATGTCGATATACGAGACACATGGTAAGAAAATTTGGCCTTTTTGGGTGGCCTTGTTGAAATATGTAACTAGGTTTGGTCATCATAATGACATATGTAATTATGATTTTATGTATTTGATGTAAAGAGGAAAATAAAATTTATTATTGTTATTCTTGAGCCATGGGTTTCATGATCAAGGTTATTTTATTTATAGGTGAAGCACCCATTGAGTGCTTCTAGGGATTCTCTTCGAGTCAAAAATTAAAATTGAGTCATTTCCATGTATGGAAGACCATTCTGGGCATGTTACATATTATAAAGAAGATTTATTTGAGTCAAAGTTAGAGCCAAAGACCCTCCAATACCATGTCATAGTGCTACAAACAAGTTGGCCTTCAAAAGGAGCAAGTTCACCTCCCTAGAGGGACAAGTTGCCCTATTAGGGCACTCAAGGATGCCTATATATAGGAGAATTCAACCTCATTCAAAGACATACATATCCAACAATATGAAGTTCAATCAAACTAATAAGAAGACCTAAAGAAGAGTGAGGAAGAAAAGCTGAAAACAAGTAGAAGAAAAATGAAACTTTTGGATGTATTTTGGGTTACATCTCTTAACATGAGAGGAATCTAGGGAATCAATTTATTGCAATAAGGACGAGTTGCAAAGGAAGCTGAAATTTGTGTAACAAGAAATAAAGTTTGCAAAGTGAGTATTCAAGGAAGAGAATGTTTCCCTAAAGAAGAAGAAAATGAACTAAATTCACCAAAAATCCCTCACACATGCCACCTAGGGTTTCTACAACAAGGGACGAAAAGTGCAAGCCAAAATTACAGCCAAAGTTGCACATTGAAATTCTTGGTCAAAGGCAAAGTGTAGGCTGCTATAAGGTAAGCTTGACTTTGGTTGATTTAGTAAGAAGGAAGTGCCTCAAGGAGAAGTTTGACTTTGTCTTAGAGGTGTCTTAATCAAGGGTCATAGGTCCTGGAATTCATCAATTGAAGTACTATAAGAAGAGAATAGTTCTTGTGGGTTTTCCTCTCAAAAGAAGAGGCTTTGGCCCTAGCTGATAGCCTATATCTTGTGTCCTTTTGTCTCATTGTTTTTTATTTTTTGTTAGTTGTTTGATGATAAGAGCACTAAATATAATAAAGTGAAAGAAGAATCTATTAAAGTTAAGTAAAATACATCACAAGAAGTTATCAAAGTAAGATAAATCACCTAACTAGTTGCCCTTAGATTTCTCAACATGGTATTAGAGCTAAAGTAACAAGATAAGGGAAGGAAACTTGTATAAGGACCATCAAAATAAATATCAAGAAAGGTCAAGATATCAAAGAGGACATTGTACCGTCAATAAGGGATACATAAGGACCTAGAAATCTAAGAGCATCGAGGAGAACCATTCATCACATCACAAGAATCATCACAACTAAAAAATAATAAGATCTCAAGACTCTACTTTCAAGGACCCTACCTCCACTCAACCAAATAAGGACTCTACATTATGAATCACCTTGAGAAACCTGGATATTCTACATTATCATTCAAGGAAATAAGAATAAGAATTCTCATAATCATCAAATACATCAAGGTGATCTCCCTGTCGTTGAAGCAAGGATCACATCTCAAGCATATTTAAAGAAATACATCTCTAGAAGAATAAGTATTTTCATCTTCAAGGAAGTTATCCTCATCAACCATCATCAAAATAAAAGAAGGAATGAAGTTGAATATATCATTATCAAAGAAGCATCTTCATAACAAGCAAGTAACTTTATATATGTCTGAATCTACTGTCAAAATGACTTCATTCTGCAAAGGCGACTAATAAATTGGTTGGGGCATCAAATTTCTTTGCATGGAAGAAGAGGACAAATTTGATTCTCATAGAAAGTGAAGTCATTGGACATGTTAAGGATTCTATCCAACCACCAAAAGAAGAAGCTCAAGCTCTAGCGAAATATATGAAAGGGGAAATAAGGGCTTAGAGAATACTTGTAGAATCAATCAAGGATTCTATTGTAGCTATTTATTACACAGAAGAAAGCTACAATTTATTTTTAAAATCTGCGAGTTTGTTTTTGGCAAAAGGGTACATAGTCTCATGACTAAAGGATTCATAGATAAATTCTTAATTTAATTTTAATAATATTTTTTATATTATAAATGAGTTTAATTTCATAGAAATATTAATTTTTATAAAATTATTTATTTTCAATATAAAATTATTATTGTAATTAAAAAAAATGGGTGCATGCCCATCCTCCAAGTTATCAAACTATTATGAAGTGTCAAACCAAGTCAAATTATCAAAAAAGTCAAAATTAGACCCCAACCTGCACTTCATACATTAAATTTCCCTAATATTTCATGCCTTGAGATATGTGCAAAGTTAAATCAATGGTTATTGATGGATTTTAGGGGGCTAGCCTTTTCAACTTTTAACCTACCCCCCTCGGAAAAGTATTTTCACCCTTTACTTATTTTTATAGTTGTCAATTTCTAGTTCATTTCCCCATCATTTACCATAATTCAAATCTTATGATATATGGCGAGAATGTTAATCAAATTTCTCTAGAGTTGGAGCTTGGATTTCTGTGAAGCTTGGGTGATATATTTATGAAATGACTTTATGGATGTGAGGCTCAGTAAAAATGAAATTCGACAAAAGGAATTGAGCCAAAGGGAAAAGTCACTTATTGTTTATTTATTTTCCTTTACGTTGACATAAAGGATTATTTAAAAAAAGTTTTGATTTTCAAAAACTTTATATAAATTATGCACATAGCTTTGAAATTGAAAATAATTTTAATTATTTTTAAAATCAAAATCCGGAGCAAAACCAACAACAATTTTACTCATATAAGGAAGAAAGGAAATTATGAAGAAAAAATGTATGACAACATAAGATTTGGATAAATACTTATCCAAATATTTTATATGGGTAAAAGGAAAAGTAAAACAAAATACTTTACCAACCATGACAAACAAGACATGGTTTCTAAAAAAATCATGGGGAGGAAATCTGTCAATGGTTTTTATAAATATGTTCATGAATCCATTTATTCATCAATATATTAATTTAGGGAAACAAGACATGGATTTAGAAAACAAGACATGGACTTTAAATGAGATGATGGTTTATAAAATCATTCAAAGAAATATTTTGAAATTTTATTTATAAAATTCATTTACAGATAATATGAAAAAACATTTATTAAAATATTTTCTTCCTAAATATTTTATGACATCGGTAAAGCATTGTTAGAAAGTGACATAAAATCATTAGTCAATTCAAGCATTGGATATTCAAAATACACTTAGAAAAACAATCAATCAAACATATTAGAGAAATGATTTTAGCATTTGAAGAAGGAAGAATATCAATAGTCTTTCCTATTCATATTTAGAGGCAAAAATATTAGCATTCAAAAGACACCTATCAGCAAAAGATCAACAAGCAGGGATCAAGGTGCAGTTTCCCAACAGACAGTTTAAGCAGCTCAAGAGTTCAAGGCAGAAGAATTGAAAACAACTAAAATTTTCCAACAGATAAATTAGAGATATTTTATTTTTTATTTTTTAGTTATTGTTTAGGATTTTATTCTAGAAATATTGTAACAATTTAGGAGAGATTTATTCTATATATTGTTTCAATTGCAATGTAAAGGGGTTGGCTTTCGATGCCAAAACCTGTCATCTTTGTAAAAAAATTATTACAAAATTCTTAATTAAAGCCTTTTGGCTCCAGTTCATGATAGAATTTGTGTTTCTTGTAAGTATTTCTTTGTTATTATTTTCACTTTGTTTTATCTGCATATGTTTTGAAGTTTATGGGAGTTCTGGGTAAGATAATATTGAGTTTCAGTTTGTCTAAAATCCCCCATGAAGTTATAATCTATTACAGAGATATGTAAAGGGTTTGGCTTTTGATGCCAAAACCTGTCATATTAGTAAAAAATTTATTAAAGCCTTTTGGCTCTAGTTCATGACAGAATTTGTGTTTCTTGTAAGTATTTCTTTGTTATTATTTTCACTTTGTTTTATCTGCATATGTTTTGAAGTTTATGGGAGTTCTGGGTAAGATAATATTGAGTTTCAATTTGTCTAAAATCCCCCATGAAGTTATAATCTATTACAGAGATTAATATATTAAACTGTTTGTTTGATTTTACTCCTCTACATATATTTTTTGGATGTAAAAGTATTTTACACACATCCACTATATGTGATGGTTAGATAATTTGTTTGATGTTTAACAAATCATATAGTTTCTAAAAGTTCAACCTTACACATCTAAATCAAAGATAAAATTACTTTTTAGAGGTGAAGAATTAACCCTTCTATTTAATCATAAGTAATTAAGAAATTGCACCTATTCAAATAGTTTAGAGCTTTGGTCATCCAAAAAACTTTAAAAGCCAAAACAAAAATTAGATGCTCTAGCATAATTCCTAACCTAGAATTATCTACGAAGGTACAATAGATTCCCTCATCCCTTATGTGGAAAATTTGGAAGATTCAAAAGAAATTTATGATAAGTTGTTAGAAATTTTCTTTGTAAGCATTGTAGGAGAATTTACATCATTAAGAATGAAGTTATACATGATGAAAGTATTAAAGGAAGAATGGATAGCCTCATATCTTATGAGGGTGTCACAAATACAAGACCAATTGCAAGAGTTGGGGGAAATGATATCCAACAAAGAAATGACCGTCGTTGTGCTCAATGCACTACCTGATGAATGGGTAAAATTTGTATCAAGAATATATGGAAAGAAGGAATCCACCCCATTTAGTAAACTTTAGTCATTATGTAAGATTGAAGAAACCAGGTTTAAGGAATAAAAGTGATGCGGGATAAAATGAATAGGTTTAAGAATTTTCTACCATGGCTAGGAGAAAAGGAAATTTTGGGAAGTTTGGTCCTTAGAAAAAGAAGAATATCAATATGTAAAAGATCCAATACTATGGTTGTCAAGAATATGGGAATTTCAAGAGAGATTGTCATAAACTCAATAAGGACAACAAGAAAATGAAAGAAATGAATGAAGACCGTGTCATTGAAGAAGTGGAAGAACTTGAGAAGAAGAAATCAAAGAAGGAGTGAGTTAAAGATCTCTACTATGAATGATATAATCTCCTTCACCTAGTTCTTTTCAATTTTAGATATCTATCATGGTAGGAAGCATTGTAAGTATGATAGGATGCATTGTATTGGAATATGACATCATATTAGAAGCATACAATTGAAGCAATAGCTCATGACACGATTATAAAATCTTGAAAGGATAACTAGAGTATACGTTTGCATGGCTGTGGCAGTCATTATGATAGAAAGAAAGTAGCTCATGATATCCTCATTGAAAGCATGAAAAAGGGAACCAAAGTGGTAGTATATATGGTTGGAAGAAATTCATCTAACATGATAAAATATAGAAAGAAATTATCATACATCATCATTAGGAAGGAACATTTGCAAGATGAGGATAATCAAGATCCTCTATTGGAATATTCATTAAAAGGTTCACCTCTACTTGGAAGAAGAAAATGTCTCGTTGATAGTAAACATTCCACCTTGTGTGGGGTCCATTATTTAGAAGGATGATGGTATGATCACAAATGAGTGCAACATGTGCTTGAAGTACTTTCAAGCAAGGAAAGGAGGTTGTCGAATGAAGTCTAGATGACCAAAAGAAGAAAAGAGGTATTTATACATTTGATAGGTTATATCATGTCCTCATATAGTTATAGATAACATGGTTAAATGCTCTATCTCATGATCATGATCGAATAAAAATAATCTCTTCCTTTAGAGAGATGCATGAAAGCATATACCTTGAACTAGTTCACATATTGATAATATGAAGTCAACCTAATATGTCCTCGTATGGAATATGAGGTGGTTGACAAGATGGAGGAACTATGTGTAGAAGTTCTTGAGGAACAATATGTGAAGAAAGGAAAAAGAGTTCATGAAAAATGCAACTACAGTAATGTAAGATAAGGTAAGTGATCAACATCTAACAACGATAAATATTAGTAACGACATATCCATAAGAAAGGATACGAAGACCTTGATAAATTTTATAAAGGAAGGAAAACCTTGACATTGAAAGTCTTGGACATGTGTTTTTGAATGAGCAGGATGTTGATGTTGCAATAATAGATGTCATGATGAAAGGACATCATAAAAGGTAACTTTGATTTAATGTTCATTTTTTATTTTTTGAACAACATCTAGTTGGGTTGAAATAGGGATACCAAAACAGAGTTGTAGATGTAACCTACAATTGGTACTCGTGAGAATGGATGGAAGATCATGAAAGAAACATGACATGGAAGAGGTAGCTATATGAAAGAAAAGACAGATGTGGACTCAAAGAGAACTTTCCGATGCAAAGAAAGATGAAATAACTATTGGTAAAACATTTTGTTTCTATGAATGAAAGTGATGGATGGTTGATGCCCTATGAAGAAAAACTAGAAGATAAATGCTCCATAATTAAGAAGATGAAGTTCATGACATCTAAAGGAGGATCTCTACAAGCAACTGATAGAACCATGATCTCCTCCAAAGAGTAAGTAATTTTTGTTTGTAACAAGTCCCTAGTTAATAGGGAACCTGGACAAGTCCCTGAATAAGAGGGAGCTTGGGTATATGCCTTTTATACGAATGAGCATATCTTCCATAGTTGAGAGAGAGAGATAGACACATCATTATTGTCTTCATGTTGTGAAGAAAGAATGGAGGATTGGGTAAGAAACTGAGATTTATTCTGATACTCTTTGAGGATGTGGTAGGGCATCCAATAGGAAAGAGTAGTCAAATAGGAAATTCCATAAGGATGTGTTATTCCAAGATAGGAATTGTCCTAAAAGGACATACTCTGTGAACACTCAGGTGGGGTATGTGCCTTGAGAGATAGTGATGATGGTCTCTATCATTTATTGGTCTCGCCAACATAGTGAATTGATCATGTTTAGAGATAGAGTTGTTAGTTAGGGATTTTCTATGTGACAATGTTGGTTGGTATGATGAGATACTCTGATATGAGCTAAGGAAATAACTTATGAGATGGCTTACGAATCAAATTCTTCTTATGAGAATTATTCAATTTGAGAATGTACAAGTACCTTGTATGGATTATGAATACATCCCTAGTTAAGAGGGAGTGTTGAAATATGTAACTAGGTTCAGTATTCATAATGACATATGTAATAATTATTTTATGTATTTCTTGTAAAGAGTAAAATAAAATTCATTATTTTTATTCTTGAGGCATGGGTTCCATGCTCAAGGTTATTTGATTTATAAGTCAAGAATGCATTGAGTGCTTCTAGGGCTTGTCTTTGAGTTAACAAGTCAAATTGAGTCATTGTCATGCATGGAAGACCCTTTTAGGAATGTTATAGATTGTAAAGAAAAATTATTTGAGTCAAAGTAACAGTCAAAGAAACTCCAAGACCTTGTCATAGTTCTACAAACAAGTCGACCTTTCAAAAGGAGCAAGTCAACCTACTTAGTGGGACAAGTCATCTTATTAGGGAACTCAAGGAAACCTATATATAGGAGCATTCAGACTCATTCAAAGACACACATATACAACAATAAGAAGTTTGATAAAGGAAAGAAGAATACCTAAATAAGAGTGAGGAATAAAAGGTGAAAATAAGCAAAAGAGAAACAAAACTTTTGGATTTTTTTATGGCTACATCTCTTCACACGTGCGAAATCTAGGGCATCACTCTATTGCAGTAAGGAGAAGTTGCAAAGGAAGTTGAAATTTGTGTAACAAGAAGTCAAGTTTGCAAGATGAGTATTCAAGGAAGAGAATGTTTCATTAATGAAGAATAAAATGAACTAAATTCACCATAAATCCCTCACACATCCCGCTTAGGGTTTCTTTAGAAAGGGCCGAAAAGTACAGGCCAAAATTACAGTCAAAGTTGCAGGTTGAAATTCTTGGTCAAAAGAGAAGTGGAGGCTTCTATAAGGTAAGTTTGTCTCTGGTTGATTTGATAATAAGGAAATGGCTCAAGGATAAGTTTGACTTGGTCTTGTAGGGGCCTTGATCAACGGCCATAGTTCTTGGAATTCGTTAATTGAAGTTCTATAAGAAGAAATGAGTTCTTGTGGGTTTTCATCTCAGAAGGGGAAGTTTTGGCCCTAGATAATAGATTATATCTTGTGTCCTCTTGTCCCATTGTTATTTATTGTTTGGTAGTTGTTTTATGATAATAAAAATAAATATAATCAAGTGAAAAGAGAATCTAATCAAGTAAAATACATCACAAGCAATTATAAAAGTAAGAGAAATCACCTAACTAGTCACCCCTAGATATCTCATCATGCCTAGTGGGCCAAATCTGAGTGACACATGTCACCACTTAGAGGCGCCATGTGGGGCCTATGACATAAGCATGATGTCATCTTGGTCTTTGGACCCTGAGAGATTTCAAGCAACCATTGGAAAAGTACTCTGGGCTGACTAGGATATGGGAAATGGTGGTAATTGTTAGCGATAATTCATCCTAGCTTATCATTTATTGGTCCAAGAGTGCAATGGTGGTACCCACCTGGAAACCTCATCCTAGTCCTTAGATCTTGGAAGATTTCAAACAAGCACAAAAGAGGACACTCAGGGATGATAGAGAGATGGGAAATGGTGGTAGCTAACAATGGAAGCATAGAACCAACTCGGGAGAGCCTGGGACACATAATACCGAAAGGAATGAAGTTGGGGGCTAAAAGTTTAAAGTGTATGGACAAGGTTTTGTATGAAAATTTTGTGACCAAGGGTGCAAAAGAATTACAATGGAAATAATCCCTCATGGATATAGTTTTATGGGCTAGGTGAAATAATGTCTGGAAATGCTTAAGCTCTTTAGGCCATGTTTAAGGCCTTTGTGCAAACAAGTTAGTATCATGGCTAATGCCCTTTGGGGCTAAAACAAGGTGATGGTGGGTCTATTTTGAATGGTAATGCATGAAATGGGTCAGTAGCTTAAACTTGGTGTTTATGCCATATTTCGTGAAGCATTAAAGTTTTTATAAGAAAGCATGAATGAGTTGGAAACTCCATTGGCAACATGGATATGTTTGAAGGAAAATTTGGTTCAAATGGTAAGTTTGGAGTTTCGCTAAAATAGAAGTAGCACTGCTAAACTTAAAAAAATAATAGAATAGAAAACTTAAGCAGTTAAGCTGAGTTTTTTCTTGTAGAAATAGGTTAGGAGAGTAAGAAAAAGGAAAAATAAAAGACTCATGCAAGAATAAAAGTGCAAGATAATTAAAGTTCAGAGAACCAAAAATATCAATCCAAAATTATTTTTAAGTAGACTTGAAGCAACCATAGTGAGTGGTGAAAACTTGTTGGTGCAACAAGATGCATAATGTTAGTGTGCATCAAGGGTGAATCAAAGACCAATTTTGGTGTTTGAAAGGTGCATTAGAGAAATTTTTAGGTCTAAAATGAGACTCCTCAGGAAAATTATAAAATAAATTCCGGATCCAATGAGTGCTCCCACTTGAAATTTGAGTAAAATCATAGGGAGATAAGTTGAAAATACGAGTTGAAAAAATATATTTATATTTTTTCCCTCCAAAAATTGATGAGGTAATCTAGTATGCAACATGAGTACTTGTATGCAAAATTAAATTTTGCATCCAATGAGTTATTCCGCTTAAAAAATGATTAAAATCATAGGGAGATAAGTTGAAAATGTAATGTTTTATTATTTTATTATTTTTTTTACCTTTTTACTCTAAAAATGGTGTATCATCCTCCATGGTTGACATCATCATACTGAATTCTATTGGTTCTTATAAAGTTTATTTTTGTTGTACATTTTTGCTTTGAGGCCCATTTTTTACCTCAAAATTTCTCTAATGTTTGAGAAGGAAAAGAATGAATTGGTGAATGGTGTTTTTGATGTATTCAACAAATAGTTTTTATGATGAAATTAGTAATTTCTAAGAATTGATGTTGCTAATGTGCTTGGTGATTTGTTCAATGATTAGAGATTGTTGAAGGTGTTTGTATGATTTTTGTGGTGAGTAGTTGAGGTGAGAAAGTTACGTGTTTATGAAAAAAAGTGGCCTATTGATTTGAGTTTGAAAGATGGATCAACATGGCTAACAAGTGGCAACTTGCATTCTAGGGGCAAGAGTCCCTTTAAATAATGGTTGATAAATGAGTACGAGAAAGAGTCCCTTCCATTAGTGGTTGATAAATGAGAAGGGGCAAGGGTCCCTTTTAGCAGTGGCTAATAAATGAGCGGGGGAACAATCCCTTTTAGTGAAATCTAGTAAATGAGTAGGGATAAAAGTTCCTTTCAGTAGTAACTAATAAATCTACAAGTGGAATATTGTGGGGGAGTGATGTAATAACAAGTTGAATCTTATATTTTCAAAAGAAATAAAAATAAAATTGGTGACTTATATATATTTTGAACATGTGTATGATAATGTACAAGATATTATATTTTACATGATTGAGTTATGATGTTGAGTACATGAGTGGTTGCCAAAGTAATTGAAAAGTGTAATTTGTGAAGAGTTGTATAATTTTATCACACTACTGATTCATTCCCCCCCTGCCTTTAGTAGTGTATTGGTTTTCATTGTTTCTAATAACTTTTATTAGAGAAACCAAGTTCCTTTGGGATCAATTCAACAACTGGAAGGAATATCAAGGATCATGGAGAACCAGGATTGGATTAACTCAGATGGAGTTCCATTATTGAATGGCTCAAATTACACAACTTGGAAGGTACGAATGAGAATCTACGTTCAAGCTCTTGATTTTGATGTATGGCCATTCGTGGGTAATGAATTAATAGTAATGAGGTTGATGAACAAGTTGAGGGGGAAATCTTGAGAGGTTTGTCCAAGTCAAATATTGAGAAAGTATATTTAGTGCAACTACTAAAGAGAAATGCAATGAGTCACAGTCCATCTATGATAGAGAAATAAAAGTTGCATGTGATGTCAAGATCCTTTCTATGAAGGATTGAGCAGTCAAAGATTGGAAGAGTATTGAAGATCGTGAATATGAGGATGATTTCCCTATATCAAGAGGCCAAGTTATTTATTAACACTCAGAGGATTAAGAGGAGATGAAATCTACAAGTAAGTTGTTGTTTTTTTGTTATTGTAGAAAAATAGGCCATTTATCTTCAAGTTGCATAATTGCAAGTTTTGGAAAAAGAGAGAGTTTCTCATCTAGTTGTAGAGAACAGGGAACTACTTTGATAGCAATAGTAGATATAGACACTATTCAAGTAGTCTATGGGTGAATATATGGTAGAGAGGTAGATAGGAAATATCATGTATCAGGAAAAGAAGCCATAGAGTTAGCTTCTTGTTTCTATTCATTTGCTTCAGTAGCTACATTTTCTTTAAGTTTACTTCCATTTGCGATTTTTTTAATTAGCAGGCTAGCTAGAAGAAAAGGATCACCATAAGGTTGTCCGTAGGTGTCTCGGCCTCACATCATTCCTCTGGGGCCATGACTTGAGGAAGAGACCCTTCAGCAACCCCAAAAACACATGTTCCTGATTCTCACATGAGCTATGGAGTTTGTTTTACAATGCAGTTATTTGTTCACCCTCACTAGTCTTTCTGTCATTTTCCTTTGAAATCTCCTTCAGCACGTTCTTCATGGATCGCTTCCTTGTTGTATTATCCACAACAAACCTTCAAAATCACTGTACGATTCATTATTTTCTCCAACTGCGGCTTCGTGTGAAGTCTTCCACTTACTTTATGTGCTTTAATCTCCATCGTCGATCTGTCTCTTGATCTGACGGCTATCATCTCACCTCAACACTTTATTTGCTTTAAACCCCCACCATCCATCTGCCTCACCTGATCCAATGGCTATCGTGTCACCCGATCGCCAACTAGCTTGGCCGATCTCCACCATTGATCGGCCCTGCCTGATCTAACAGCTATCACGCAATCTTGCGCGGATTTTTCCATGACTGTTATCCACCCGAGAGCATGCGAGAAAAGTTGTTTTCTCGTGCTATGTGTCGCGCAATAACTCTAATCGCCTGAAATTTCATAATTCCACTTACGGTTTTGAGGGCACACGACAAACTACTTACCGCCTTAGAAACCCTCTCCATCATTTTCGTACATTTTGTTTTCCTGCAATACAATATCTGTCGTCCATCCTCTGGTTAATCTTGTCCATCCATCTCTTGACTTAATCCACGTGATGAGATCTCAGTCGTTCATCCTGTTCGTTCTTCTGGTTCGTCCATCTATCCACTTAACCTCCGCGATAAGACATCAGCAGTTCATCCTGTGCATTGACGTTGTTCATCCATCTAGTCACCTAAGCCTTTGCGATAAGATCTTCGTCATTCATCCTCTATTCGTTGATCGATCCAATGGTCCCTATGCGCTACTGTATCCTTACGTCCTCCTTTCATTGATTTCAACCTCCGATTTCTCTTCTACTTGAAAACCGATTTAGCTTAAGTTTCTTTGCTTACACCTTAGTATACTTTAATGCTCTTTACCTCTGCAACTTAGATAGCAGCATTAGGTTAGTGTTGTTTTAGCAATTCTACTTAGCATAGTTGTTTAATTGGTTAATTAGGTTATGGTATGGTTTAGCATTTCATGTTGTTTTCTTCATTACTATAGTAGAGTAGCTCTCTCTTAGAATAGGTTTGCTCTTCTTCCATCAAAGAATTAAGCTTCTTCTGACCCTATAGAAGTCCGGCTTGGAACCCCTGGGGTCTCTTGCCATCTAAACAGTGACAACAGGAAAGACCTTCACTTCTACTTGTGCATATAACATTGTCACCTCCAAGTTAGTACGAACCTTGGGTTGATACGTAAAGATGGTAGCCCTGGGAGTTGCAACATTCTTGTTGCAATACTTAGGTTCATCAGTGGTGTCCATGTCGAGCTACTATTTTTTTGAGTGATGGGTGTGCTCTCGGTGTATCATGTCTTCACCTATGCATGGAAAAGTGTGTATCAGGTTGCAGGGAGCTACTGGACAGGAAGTTTCTCCATAGTTTCTGGGATGACTGCATAGCGGGGCAACAGGGAGAGTGCCAATCAATGCTGCACAATTTCCAGAGAGAGAGCAAGGCAAGCTAGTAGGGGATCCTGCCAGTCAGATCCGCGCAATTCCTTGGAACAGTGCAACACAGGCCTGAATCACATGACTGCGTAGTTTCTACAGATAGTGTAGGGTAGGCAGTCAGGCCACTTCTGTACAATTTTGTGGAGCAATGTAGCCCCGAGTTACAGTGTATTTTAGGTTTCCTGGTAGACCAGAGGGAGGCTTCATGAGTAATCTTGCAGGAAGCACAGATTGGATCAGAATTGGGGAAAACTTATGTGTAGTTATAAGAGACAGTTAGCTTTCCAATTTCCAGGATTGTGTAGTGTAGGCTTCCCTAGTGGAAAACATTAAGCTCTGCATAGTTCTGGGAAGCAGAGCAGGGTAGGGTCTAGTTGAAGGAGGGTTGTCAGGTCAACAGATTTTCAGGAAAAATGGCTATGTGTGAGAGCAATTGAGCTTGTTCATACATGAATTTGAGATCACACACCTAACATGACTTGACGACAAGACACCCCAAACCAACAAGACAAGCATGTGCTCAGTGAGACCACCTTAAAGGTTAAGAATGAAAAGTGTGACACTTGAGATAGACCTTTGAACGACCGTGACCACACTTGCGTGAAAGTTCTTGTGACTTTTTGTGTGAGTATGACCAATGTTCATAGAGTGAAAACAACCCGTGCACACAAATACAAACCTTCAAAATTTCCAGAACAAGATCACAATCGTTACATAGAAATCAACATGCCAAATGTCGACCAGTGGTTAATTAAGCAAAAGGGGTGTAAATACTTTACAAGATATCATGGAATGAGCTCGAGTGTTTGCAACCATCGGGGTAAGAACCAAGGAAGGCTCTAAAATTTGGATGCAGGCCAAAATTTTGGAGGGTGTTGCAACGGCTACAACACTTGATGACACACTTATTGAATATGAGCTTCTCTATTTTAGTTCATTTTTAGCACAAGGCCTTGGCCTTTCAGGGGCTATTGACTCATTGTGTAGGTTACTTTGGCTTCCCCACTTATGCCATGTACAGACATGGTTCACCTTGTACCAACTCAGTCAAACACAGTAAAAGTTTCAACTAGACCACAGTATTTAAAAATTGGGAAGGGTAGTTTGGCTCACGAGCTTAAGATTTTTAGAGTATAAGTTTTCAACTCTAGTGTTGCTCCGCTACTAGCAGGCCTGGACAGTACCCCGATGGAGTCACACAGGAACACAAGCATTGCTTTACTGCCAGTGGGTCTAGATAGTACCCTGGTGGAGCTGTTTGCTCCACCTCTCTGTGCGGGAAGCCTTTCTCTTCTTTCGCCTTTGTATTTTTATTTTTTTGAAAGAAAATTGTTCATAGGCACTTATTTATTTTAGGGCAGAAAAGGGATACCAACTTATTCAGATTAGAATATTTTTCTCCTTTATAGAAACATGTAAGACCTCTAATTTAGGATTAATCATTTAGATTTTTCCCTTCTCCATTTCTACTCATTGGATAAGCTTGAACACACAGAGAAGAAGACTAAGTAAAGGCATGGGGTTTCCCAGTTTGGACACAGGTTCATGGTTTGACCAGAGTTTCCCTTACAGACGGATTATATTTATTGTCGAGACTTCATTGGCCAAAATGTTACAACCAAGAATAGAGAAGACGGACACATGACTAGCCAAGTGTTGCAGTGTCACAATACTCTTTAACTTCACCCACATACTTATTCAAAAGCCATAACACAATATAGGACAACACTTATTTACAAAATTAAAATGACAAGACATAAAATAAAATCAAAGCAAAGTGAAAACAACAAAGTAAAACAACATAACAAAATGAAAAGACTATGTACATAGGGCGGGGAGCAGTCCTAGATCATTGAAAATAACATTCTAAATCTTGGCCATTGACAGGAAGGTTGTCAATCCTCCCGTCAAGTGATTGTAAGAAATACATGGGTTGGCCAAGTTTTTCATGGACCATGAGACAACCAATTCACAGGGACTAGAACTTTGTGTGTTTTCCTTTGTCTTCCTTGTGTTTATCCCACTTCAAGACTAAATCACCCATAGCGAAGTTGGTGTTCCCTGAAAACTTTCAATCGAACCATCTCTTGATATAGTTCCAGTGGAGTCAAAAAATGTATTTTGCTTTCATTCGTTATTCCTATAACTTTTATAATGTCTCCATCCTATGCTAAACCAATAGACATGACTTTCCTTGTGATTCTTTGGATAACTAGAGAGAAGGCAAGTAGATATTTGGTGAGAGGATGGCACCTATTTAGTATACAAGTATGGTGATGTGTTCAGAGAGGGCTTGGGTGTAAATTAGTCAAACCAAACACCATTCACTAGAGTGGAATGTCAGTTTCTTTGTTCGGAGAAAATGGTATTTTTTGCTGATGCGAATGAGATTCTTGTTTGTAGATTTGGCAAGACCATTTCCCTATGGGTAGTAGTTAGTTTAATTTTTAAGGAGAATACCATATTGCAATGCAAAATCATAAAGTTTCAACGAAGAGAAGTAAGTTGCATCGTCAAAAACAAGTGATACAAGAATGCTAAATCTCGAAATGATGTTTTGTTGAAGGAATTTGATGACTTCTTGGTCATTCACTTGTTTAAGAGGAACTTCTTCTTTCCACTGCGTGAATTAATCTACAGTATTCAAGATGTAGTGGTGCTGCTTTGATGAATGTGGGAATATTTATCCAATGATTTCTAAACCCCATTGTTGGAATGGTTCATCCACTACAACTGGTTACAACAGGGTTGCTAACATTCGAGTTCTGACAAAGCATTGCTGACAGACTGGGCACTTATAGTCATGTCACACGGAATTGGTCAAGGGTGCGGACACAGCTGACCTTCCTAGAAGTCTAAGACATTCTAATGACAAACAAGACAAAATGGAGTGATCTTTCTCTAAATACACCTTTTACAATATGAAAACTACAAGTGTTTAGGCTTACCTTATTCCAAAACGCTGTTGTTGAAGTTCGTTCTTGACGATCCGGATGAGCTCCTCCTTCAAGTCAATTCCTGCAACCACAAACAATCAAACAATTACCAAGCACTTGCATTTCATATAATAAAACATATATTCAACATGCAGACCAAGGAACACATGAAATAACTCATTAACACAAGCTATTGAGAAAAATAAACCAGTTTGTATTAATAACGAAACAAAGAAACTCTTACAACCTGGCCTTGGTGTTGTGCAAGTTCCTCCCAGGGTCCATCAAGGGTTTTCCTCTACTTTGACAAAGCTCACCCTCTCCCAAGTAGAATCAAGTGAAGACAATCTCTCCTCACAAAGGCTCTAATGGAAGACCTAAATCCTGCAGCATTTACCCAAAGAAAATGTATAGCTCCAACCTCCCCTCCATCTGGCTCAATGCCTTTATTTATAGTGCTGTAAAGAGGTTATTCAGGTCCACCATCAATGGGATCATCCCCCTCTTTGGGTGGGATAGCTCCCTTATTGATGGGATAAGTTCCCCCTTAATAGAGATACATGAACCAACTGGAGGCGCATCCATTTCATCAAACCGACCTCTAGAATGTTCTAGAAGTAACCACAAGTAACTTTTTTAAGATGAAACTTGCGCATTTTGCCTTTTACAGAAGGACGCACCTGTCCCTTAACATACAGAGCGTCCATGGACGCAGATTTTATGAACATGGTCAGCGTCCCCGCAGGTAAGGCTTGAGAGAACCTGCGACCCCAGAGATAAACATAGTTTTTACAAGACTTTCTCTCTTCTTTGAGTTTGAGATGGATAACAGAGGCATGAGACTTGCCTAAGAGGGTAGCATGACTGTGGATTTGAGCCATACTAACTGTAAGTAGTCAAGGTGACATTTTTTAGTGTAACAGATTGCCCCCTAAAGTGCGAAGCCTGGAATAGAGTAGGGTTTTGTAATTCTAGGAAGGGTGAAGCGCTTTATCATTTCAAGGATTGTCTTGTGGATGGCCTGGTTGGAACCTGCAATTTTCAACACAAAATACATGGATAAGATTATATCATCACTGAGGTAGGCATTCCCATACTCAGATTCAAAACTTTAACTAATGGACTAACTATTCTGATACAGGAATGATCTTGCAGTACATCATTTTAATAGACTTTTGTAAACACAGTATGGACGCAGCCATCTGTTTATGATTAGTCTACACAGATAATGAATACAAAACTCCTCGCAGCCTGGATGGTAGAAACTAGATCCAGGGTCTTCACTTCTACTTCCCGAATTGGTACGATTCTAACCATGTGATTAAATGATTCGATGTCGAACATGGTAGAAACCACTTGATTACCAGTCAATGATGTAAACCGTTAACAAGCGTGAGAGAGACCACCAGTAATGTCAATGGTTCTCAAAGTACCAAGCACAACCCGTGAAATGTGAATAGATGTTTTGATGTCGAACACTTCACGGAATCCTTTGATCGAAAGTCAATGATGTAAACTGACGTCAAAGGCGAGAAACCTGCCATTGATGCATGCAGACTTCAAGGTACTGTCGATTCCTAAGTCATCTTTCTAGATAATGTGTCGATGTCGATAGAAAGCGACCCGTTGCAGGCAAGCCCGCAACACGAAATCATTGTTCAAGTTGAAGAAATGTTGCTGTAAGGACTGACTCAGGGATGGTCAATGGATGACAAGTATTTTGCAGATGAAAGTTTTGCTTGCAGACCTCTTGAACACATAACGACACAACAGATGGCTTGGTGACGAATAACTCAAAGTTAATCCCTGAAACCCGGTTAAAGATTTTCAAAGTGATTTGGTCAACTGTGAGGTAAAAGATTTCCCAACCCAGGTGAATGAAAAGTGTCGTGTTCAAGAGCGGTAATAAAGTTTCTTCTGAGACAAAAGGTGACAAACAAGTTCATTTTTCTCTCTTTTCCCCCACCATTTCTGGCAAGTACCTCTTTATTTTTAACAAGCTTGAGGAGGATAACATATGCTTGATTATAAGCTCATCCTTCGGACGAGTCCAACCTAGTTTAAATTCGAACCCTAGGAAGGAGTGGTTCGTTCCTGTTTGTAATTGAACAGGTCCTCTACTGTAAAAGTTTAACGAGCCCAGTATAGGAGAAACTCGGCGTTTTTCAATTTTAAAGAGTCTGAAAAAACTAAAGGAGACTCCACGTTGAACTTTTTCGTATATTTGTGTCCCTCAAGCCCGAAAAAGTATAAAATAATACCTGGGGGAACCGCTTGATCTTGCGACCAAGGAGTACTTTCATAATAGTGTCGTTGACCTGAAAAGTAAAAAGCGATCAAGGACACGTCGTTTTATTTCCTTATCGAGTTCGAAACGACAAAAACCCGGCAATCTTTTCCTGATTTTGCGGTCAGAAAAGAGCTAAAAGGGGACCGTCTTTTAATTCCGTTTTAACGAGTGAAAAAGAAACACTCGGCTATCTTTTCATGTTTTAGGAGTCAGAAAAGGGCTTAAAAGATGACTCTGATATTTTTGTTTGTGAAAAATTACAATTTCCCTCGAAATCCCTTTGTCCTGCACAAAAGCAATACATTACTCATACCTGTTTAAAATAGGCAAAAATACATTGAAAACATCTTTTCATGGTAAAAAATGAACTAATTCATCCAAAAAACCTATAAAAAGACCTTTTACCATATCATTTTTACCGTTTCACTGTTGAGGTTGAAAAAGGAGCTTTTGACAAGAAACTTCCCGTGGTTGCTGCGGAAAATCTGACCGTCGGAATCGAACGCCGTCTTAACCAGGTATTTTACACATCCTACTCTGCATTTCTATCCGTTTAGAATTAATTTTTAGGTTTTAGTTTCATTTTTTGGGAGGGTTTTTTTTTTGGAATGCGCCTCTCGGCGGACGCGGGTGCCCTTCGGGTGAACCGCGTCCCCCGACTTTTTCTCATACGGGAAAACGGTCGGAAGACGCGGTCCGCCTTCAGGCCAGCCGCGTCCGGGCGCCCTGTGCTACAAAGCCGGGGTGCGTCTTCCGAGAAACGCGCATTTCAAAACCCCAACTCTCTCAAAAAACCACCAAAAATTCCCAAATCAATTTCTAATTGCTATTTTTGATATGCAGGGCATTAATCATGTTAGACTGGAGAGAAAGAGAGCATGTAGAGGAAGATGAAGCTGCAATAAATCATCAACCTTCCCTGGATGCCCTAAGAGCATGCGGATTATACAAATATTGGACCATACCGGGCATGAGGGGCCAGGTAAGATTCTTGGAATGGCTGGTTGAGCGATGGAACGTTCAAGAACAATGCTTCTACATAGGAGGGCACCAGCTCGAGATAGAGCCCTCGGATGTATACTTTCTCACTGGCTTGCCGAACAGAGGTGAGCACCTTAGTCTTGCGGGGACTAGGCCGGGTGGCCAATCCCTTGATAGTCTCCGTGACGAGTGGTGCACACCTGGGGCTCACCATTCGAAAGGCATAGAGATAAAACACATCATTCTACCGGAACTCAAAGTCATAGCGTTCACGGTTACCAGAATTTGCGGCGCGGCCGCTTTACATATTGCTTCCGGATCCCAAATGCGGATGGCAATTGACTGTTACCAAGGCACCATTTTCAACTGGTGTGAAGCTGTGTCGGCTCATATGAAGAGCCAACTGACCAAGGCAAAGAACGGACGACTAAAGACTTTTGGATATGGGCCTCTAGTCGTGAGCTTTGCTTTGGAGAGAGTTCCAATGCTGATCCCTCAGCAACTCACTGTTGATACGTTGGGTCCTCAGCAGCCAAAGCTGATACGATGGGTTGCGGTGATGGCCCGGCATCCTGACGAGGGCGCAGCGGTGGTTCGATTCTCAGATAGTTACCTTCACTGGTTAGAGGACCAGGTTTTTTCGATACAGGACTTTCCTTATGCCGGAATGGATTTCAGAGGTGATCCGGACATGGTTCTTCCACAGGGAGAACAATGGGACGACAGAGGTACTTTTTATTTTCACAAGTTTTCTAGTTATGTATTTTTTGTATTTTTTTTATATATATCGTCTCAAAACTAATAGTAAACTTTTTCAAAATGCAGATGTTGGTCCACAGCGTCCAGCCAACCTCCGGCCTTATGATAGACTACATCCAGCTGCACCGGTACCGGCCCCACAGGACGCGGCTGCAGACGTACTAGCTGAGTTGGAGCATGATCTAGAGCGTCTCACGGCAGATATACCTGAGACTACTATGGACGACATTCCTATCAGGCTTCAGCGTTTCGTAGTCGCGGTCCCTGGACCGTTTAGGAGATTTTTGCGTAAGGTAGCCCGCGCAGTGGTGTCGTACAGAGAGCACCACCAGTGATTGACTAGTCACTTTTGTAGTCACATGTGACATTTTTGACTTTTTGCACTATCATTTTGCCGATCATAAGGTGTTTTAAACCTATGATCGAAGACGATGTATATATTTTTGACACACTTCTACCTATATATATATCACTATTACCGGCTTATCTTGTTTAACATGTATGATGAAATGTTTTTAAATTTACTTGCATGATTATTATAAATGTCTGTCCAACATTCGAGAAGCAATTGCATCTGCTAATGTATTCAAAGACCTTGGAATATGTTGATATTCAATGTAATCAAATTCACGTTCCAAGAGACGCACTCTCAAAAACAACCTTAATAACACAGGATTTCTAATGGCATAAACTCTATTAAGCTGTAATACAACAAGTTCAGAATCTAACCTCACTATCAAACGTCGAATTCCAAATGAAATAGATTCGGATAATAATTCAACCACTGCGCTGTATTCTGCAATGTTATTCGTTGTTTGACCGAGGCTTACCCCATGCATAGAAACTAACTCGTCAGAGGGCGAATAGATAACCCAAGCTGCGGAAGAGATATTCCGTGTATTACGACAAGCACCATCAGCAAATCCAATGTATGTTTGGAGAGGCGTCGACATCTACAATATCAAGAGTAAAACCAAGATAAGCCAGAATAATGACGAAAAACCACACTCGCTAAGCTAAGCACACTGACTAAACTAACACACTTGCTAGCTAGAAAGGAAATCTAACCTATCTAAAAATTTCTCCATACCCATCATTTTAAGCATAATACCTCTTTAGGTAAAGTCCATTTCTGGGTTTACCCAAAGAGTCCCCATCAAAATCAACTAACTCATAAGCCCCTTTTGCTAGCTTTCGCTTTACAATGTAGGGCCCATGCCACATGGGAACGAATTTTCCGGCACCTAGCTTATCGTTAGCTTGATCATATAATAGTACTAGGTCTCCTTCCGAAAAACTTCGAGGGGTTACATTTTTATCATACTGAGCTTTCATTCGTTTCGCGTGAGTCTCGATAGCTAAAGTAGCGTCACGTCGAGTCTCATCTAATTTAGCCAAGTATAATAACCGTTTCTCCTCTTCGGAAGTAGCTGGAAGTAATTCGACAGCCATTTGAAGTGATGGGATTTCGCATTCAATAGGTAACACAGCTTCTAAGCCATAAACTAGCTGGAAAGGGGTGAAACCTGTTGAATTTTTCACTGAAGTTCGATATGCCCATAGCGCCGAAAATAACATGTTATGCCAATTCGTTCGATGGATACCAATGATCCGTCGAATCATGATGACTAGAACTTTGTTGATTGACTCAACCAAACCGTTGGCTTGCGGATAATAAGGAGTAGAGCTATCGTGGCGCAAACCAAGCTGGCTTGTAAGCTCAGTCATCATGACGTTTCGAAAATGGCTCCCATGGTCAGTAATGATTGCTTGTGGGACACCAAACCTAGTTATGATATGATTGAATACGAAAACTGCAGCTGTCTTGCCGCTTGCGTCGAATGTAGGCATCGCCTCGGCCCATTTTGTAAAATAATCAACCGCGAGGATGATATACGCATGCCCCCCGGCCGAGTGAGGGTTACAAGTAATAAAGTCAATGCCCCATTTGGCGAATGGACCAGCGGCAATTATAGGGTGGAGAGGAGCAGGTGGAGCGCGCATCTTTCGATCAAACACTTGACAGTTGTGGCATGTTCTGACGGCAAGGATACAATCTTTAAACATAGACGGCCAGAAATAGCCAGCGCGCAACACCTTCTGAGCTGTGGCATACCCAGACATATGACCGCCACATGCTCCAGAGTGACAATCATTCAAAACTCTTTCAGCCTTATCGTGAGTTAAACAACGTCGAAAAACTAAGTCTGCCCCCCGGCGATAAAGTGTATCTCCAATAATTCTGTATTGCTGGGATCGAAACCGAATTTTTCGACGGTCTTCCTTGGAAGCTTCAGGCCGAAAGGTTTGGGTTTGGAGATAGATGATTATATCCCCATACCACGGATCTAAAGTGCTAATAAGAAACAAAGATTCGTCCGCAATGGACTCCTCTGCCACAGTCTCTGTGTCAGCACTCGGGAAATCACACATCAATTCCGCAAAAACTAAAGATTTCTTAGACTTGGACTTCTCGAACTCCAAGTCGAACTCTTGCAGGATAACAATCCATTTAGAGTACTTGCCCCCTAGCAGTTGTTTTGTCAAAATATAAATCATAGGGTTGCAATCCGAAATAACCGTAGTTTTGCGAAGAAGAATGTAGTGACGAAAACGCTGGACAGCTTGAACGGCTGCCAGGGCCAATTTCTCCACATGCGAATATTTTAACTCAGTGGGATTTAAGGTTCTACTAAGATAATATATCACATGCTCTGCTTTGAATTCATCTTCTTGAACTAACACCATTCCAATGGTGGAATGCGAAGCTGCGAGGTATAAGAAGTAGTCCTGGTTGTAGTTGGGAGGATGCAATAACGGTGCATGGGTCAACGCGTGTTTAAGTGCATCAAAAGATTGTTGGGCAATCTCGTCCCAAAAGAATTGTGCGTTCTGTTTCAACAACCGTGTAAAACCTTTAGTGACCTCGGCGTAGTTTGGGATGAATCGGCGTAAAAAGTTCGCTTTCCCTTGCAAACTTTGGAGTTGGCGCAAACTCGAAGGAGGAGGCAATTTGATGATAGCCTCGACTTTCGAGGGATCGACGCGAATGCCGGCTTTTGAAACAACAAATCCCAGCAATCGACCTGTTTCTATACAGAAAACACACTTGTGGGGATTCAACCGAATTCGATAATGCCTACACCTCATAAAGATTGCTCGTAGGTGGACAAGGTGATCAGCTCGATGTAAAGAATGAGCAGGCAAATCATCGAGATAGGGTTGCACAATGTGCTTGATGTCATGAAATGCATAAGACATCGCCCGTTGAAAAGTGGCCCCGGCATTCTTAAGTCCAAAAGGTAATTTGCAATAAGCAAATGTCCCCCATGGACAAATGAATGCCGTTTTTGGTTGATCGGCAGGTAGAATATTGATTTGATTATAGCCTGAGAAACCATCCATGAAGGAAAACATCTCACTTCCGGCACAATCATCAATAATTTGATCGATATAAGGCGTAGGATAGTTGTCTTTTGGACAAGCTCGATTGATATCCCTATAGTCGATACAGATTCTTATTGTTCCTTGTTTTTTATTGACGGGAACAATATTCGATACCCAATCCGTTAACGGGATCGGATAAATGAAACCTGCTTTCAACAGCTTTTCGACTTCTGCTTTAATCGCAGCCGCTTTTCGAGGGTGAATCTGACGCAACCGTTGCCGAATGGGTTTAGCATCCGGGTAGGTTTTATTTCATGAACAACAATGGCAGGATCAATTCCTGGCATTTCCTCGTAAGACCAGGCAAACACGTCGCGGAATTCTTGGAATAGGGCCTTGTAAGTTTGGATTTCTTCTTCAGTACATGCGGCACCTATATGAATGTTCTCCTCGATTCCGGGCTTCACTGAAATATCAATGGGAATAGTACGAGAAATATTCCCTAAATTCAGCTCTGAATCAGAATGTTTCGTTGGATCCTGAGCGTCTTTGACATATTCAGCGGTAAAGATAGATGAAAAATCATTTTCAAATGCATCATCCTTAGGTAAAAACGAAGATCTGTGATGGAGATCTTCCCATGGTAGATCATCTACACTTAGGATTTCGCGAAGTTGTTCGTCAGATGACACTTCTTCGGGAAACGTTATCCGTTCTAAGGGTGAGGTGAAAAGTGACTCTTCACTGACCACATTCATTTGGTCAGTTTCGGTTGAATGAAAATCGGTAAAAGACATAAGAGCTTCATAAGCAATCTCATACGGACTCAACGGCATAACATCACCGAGTGAGTCTAGCTCAGAGTCAGAGGGAACATACCAAGGATCATCATAAATAATGTTTTCTGACGTGATCATATGAATCGTTGCAAACGAAGGGTCTGCATTGAGTGGAGGGAGAGGAAAAGTTCCCAGTAAACCGGAATCCTTAACTAAACCTACACCAATGTCCCTATAAGGGATTGTCGTTTTACCAACATGTTGAATACTCTCTAAAGAGGCTGGATCGGATGAAAAGTATGTCAGCTGATCAATAGTCACGATCTTACCGTTATGTGGAAACTTAATGACTCTGAAGACCGATGAAACGACCGCTGTCATAGCATATGACCAACTTCGACCCAAAAGAAGGTTGTAGTCTAGAGGGGCATCAACCACTTCCACATCCAGACTAACGGTTTTACCTTCGACCCCTATAGGCAATTCTTGTAGAATACCAAACGGACGGAACCCACGGCCATCAAAGGCCTTAAGGATGGTGGGGGATTGGTTCAACGAAGGAGAACCAAGCGATCTCCAACATTGAATCGACATAATACACGTAGAAGCTCCCTCATCAATCACAGTCCGATGAATAGGCCTGTTTTTGACTATCACTGGAATTTGGAAAGCCATTTGATGGGGGAGACGTGGTGTACTATTTTCTAGATCAAAGATCATTAGGTTCGGGTCCTGAACATCGACAGCTCCGATAGCCGACAAAAGCAATTTTCGTTGTGCTGGACATGATTGCAGCACTTCGAGTGCCGACATTGCTGAAGGTGAAACAGCTAAGTCCTCAACAATGTTGTAATTCTGGGCTGCTCTCGCATGTGGATTGAAAGCAGACCTTCGAAGTACACCCTTGGCGGGCGGCTTAATCACTAAGTCTGGGTTAGGTTTTTCGATCTGTAGTGGATCGGAACCAGGAGCTGAGGTTGATGGGTTAGAGTGAGAAGATTCTGCTTCCTTACCATCAACAGGAGCCTTACTACCATAATCTTGCGATCGAGTCGCAATCCTGACATGAGACATCATCAAAATGGGTTCTTCACTGGCATTCGAAGAAGAACCTATCATCTTATTCTCCTGCTCTGGAAATGGATTTTTTAACACAGCAGGAGTGGGAGAACCTTTGACTATTTTCACTACCTCGGCCCGATGAGGGCAATCTCTCGTAAAATGATCTTCTTCACAAATGAGACAAGGATATCGAGGTTTGCGTTTTTCGTCATTGGTTTCCGACTTTTCCGTTTTCTCCTTTGGAGCCTTGTCTGCTTTAGCCTTCTTCTTTCCTTTCTTCTTTCCACCGTTTTTTGATTTGGCCGTAGATGACTCTACAGCGTGAATGTCGGCGGTAAGTTCAGGAGGAGAAGACTCTCCTGTCGGAGAATCAGGCAAAGTGATAATTGGAGTATTGGAGGTCTTGGAAGACTTCTTCTTACTCTTCGTAGTCACGATACCAATCATACCATCAGCGGCATGAGATCCCGAAGGAGCAGCAGCGATTTGGTTTGACTTTGGAAGATCCGGAATTTTCTCGTGTAACGTACCCGACTGAGTGTAAACTAAGTCAAGGTATTGTGCCTGAGCAATGACTTGCTCCTCAGTAACTACTCCGGCCTTAGCTACATCTTCAGTAATTCTTGGTAATAATGATTTGACAAACCATTCAGCTAAG